>CM072164.1:1545528-1722561 GCA_036850595.1 Rhyacichthys aspro | reverse complement strand
ATATTACAGTTATAAGAGTTATAAAGATGGATATTACAGTTATAAGAGTTATAAAGATGAATATTACACAGTTATAAGAGTTATAAAGATGGATATTACAGTTATAAGAGTTATAAAGATGGATATTACAGTTATAAGAGTTATAAAGATGAATATTACACAGTTATAAGAGTTATAAAGATGAATATTACAGTTATAAGAGTTATAAAGATGGATATTACAGTTATAAGAGTTATAAAGATGAATATTACAGTTATAAGAGTTATAAAGATGGATATTACAGTTATAAGAGTTATAAAGATGGATATTACAGTTATAAGAGTTATAAAGATGAATATTACACAGTTATAAGAGTTATAAAGATGGATATTACAGTTATAAGAGTTATAAAGATGGATATTACAGTTATAAGAGTTATAAAGATGGATATTACAGTTATAAGAGTTATAAAGATGGATATTACAGTTATAAGAGTTATAAAGATTTATAAGATTATTACAGAGGGTTATTAGATGGTTTAAGTTATAAGTTATAAAGATGATACTACAGTTATAAGAGTTATAAAATGAATATTACTTATAGTTATAAATTTATAGCTTAAAAATATTACATTATATTATAAAAATTTACTTATAAATTATAAATATATTACCTCTTTGGGAGAAATTCATACAAACATCACAAACAGAGGCTTTAACGCTCCTGTCGTGTTCAGATCTAATAATGTTTGTGGGTGAAACTGACCTGGTGCAAATTGTTCCCATCCAAAAGGAGTCATGATTTCTTTTTTTTCTTCATAATTGTTTTATTCTTGAGCTTAATTATCAACCGTTTAATGAAGTTTCCCACTCCTCACAGATCATGTTTTTTAATAATTGTAATTTAAATTCATATATTGATGATATATATCTGAGTTTTCAAGGAGCTTCTGATCTGGGTCACATGAGTCACACGTGTCCATGTCATGTTTACTGCTGTACCTTTAAAAGACCCTCATCCTCACGTCTCTGTAGAAGACCCTCACGTCTCTGTAGAAGACCCTCATCCTCACGTCTCTGTAGAAGACCCTCACGTCTCTGTAGAAGACCCTCATCCTCACGTCTCTGTAGAAGACCCTCATCCTCACGTCTCTGTAGAAGACCCTCATCCTCACGTCTCTGTAGAAGACCCTCAGCCTCACGTCTCTGTAGAAGACCCTCACGTCTCTGTAGAAGACCCTCACGTCTCTGTAGAAGACCCTCACGTCTCTGTAGAAGACCCTCATCCTCACGTCTCTGTAGAAGACCCTCATCCTCACGTCTCTGTAGAAGACCCTCATCCTCACGTCTCTGTAGAAGACCCTCACGTCTCTGTAGAAGACCCTCATCCTCACGTCTCTGTAGAAGACCCTCACGTCTCTGTAGAAGACCCTCATCCTCACGTCTCTGTAGAAGACCCTCATCCTCACGTCTCTGTAGAAGACCCTCAGCCTCACGTCTCTGTAGAAGACCCTCACGTCTCTGTAGAAGACCCTCACGTCTCTGTAGAAGACCCTCATCCTCACGTCTCTGTAGAAGACCCTCACGTCTCTGTAGAAGACCCTCATCCTCACGTCTCTGTAGAAGACCCTCAGCCTCACGTCCCTCTCGGGGCAGGACGGGTCTTTGAGTCTGAGGAGGGGACGCCGACTGAACAGAGGGGTCCAGGGTCGAGAGCCCGAGAGGAGAACCACGGACCGGACTCTGGACCTGGAGCCGGCGGAGCTGAGGGGCCCCGGGGGAGGAGCGGGGGTCCGTGGGGGAGGAAGGGCCCGGGCTGCCCACCGCGGGGGGCGAGGTGAGGGGTGAGGAGTTCAGGGTGCTGTAGGACGGTGGGATCATGGAGACCTGACGCTGCAGCAGTTGGAGGATGGTCCCGATCTCTGCAGACATCCGAGTCTCCAAACTACAACACACCACAAGATGATCGGATTAATCACAGTTTTACGATCGATTATAGGGTTTTACTGATTCATTTTTAAGTTTAAACATGTTATTAGTTTTTTATGAACCACTACGGAGCTTTAGATTTAAAAACTAGCTTTTAAAACTTCAACTAAAAGAACTGAGAACCTTTTATAAACATTGTAAAGAGTTTTAGGCCCAATCCCAATTCTCTGACTCAGCCCTCCTCCTTGTTCCTCCAAATGAAGGGGTCAGGGGTCAGGGGTCAGGTCTATAATCAAACCCCTCAGAAATGAGACCCCACTGCAGCTGTAGAAGCATGATGTATAATAATATATAAAATATATCATAAACTATATATAATTCCTTAACATAACATATTACAGTTTTTAGCCTCATATAGTTTATAATATATTATATAATATTATGATGAAGTCTAACAACACATCTGTGGGTATATGTCATCATAACAGCAAATGAAAAGTTTTTTGTGAGTATTTAGACTTGTTCTGAACAGAGAAAGACACAACCAACACAAAAAGACAGACAAGTGTTATACAATATAATAAAAAGTTGTGTAAATACGAGACTGAAACCTGTCGACGTGACGTTAACAAACAGAAAGAAAACAGATTAATACAAAAACGAGTTTAAAGGTTAATCTCTCTCTCTCTCAGCCGCGGTGCCGGTGAACACAATGCATGCTGGGAGTCTATCTTTAACCCCTTTGTTTCAACGTGTCCCTCTCTGTTTGGAGGAGAGACAGCCCTGGATCCAAACGAGGAGTGGGACAGTCCTTCGTCTCGTGAACGTCCCAAACGAAGACTAAAGGGTAGAACCGGGTCACATCAACCACAGAAGTGTCCCGGACCCACCTCCCGATCTGTCTCTGTAACGAGTCCAGTTTCCTCTCGATCTCGGCCCGGTGCCGGTGGGGGACGACGGCGGGAGGAGGCGGGGGCAGAGGAGGGGGGCTGCGGGGTTCGGACGGGGGTCCCGCAGGAACCTGCTGGTACCGTTGCTCCTCTCGACCCTCGGACCCCCACAGAGTAAAGATGGTGGACATCCCCGACAACGCGTCTGCTTCAACAGAGACACAAATACATTCTGGGTTAAAACCACTCAAAAGAACTCATTCAAATGTCAATGGAACACAATACATCTGCAGTAACTCTTTCATGAACAATCTGCTGCTGGAGTCAGTTTTAGTTTAGGTTCTAGTTTCAGACAGAACCATCAAGAACCAGTGCAATCATGATTTGTTCTGCAATTATTTTCATTCTGCATCATGATTTTTAGTTTTAGATGGATTTGAACAGGTTTTAGATGGATTTGAACAGGTTTTAGTTGGATTTGAACAGGTTTTAGATGGATTTGAACAGGTTTTAGATGGATTTGAGCAGGTTTTTTAGATGGATTTAAGCAGGTTTTAGATGGATTTGAGCAGGTTTTAGATGGATTTGAACAGGTTTTAGATGGATTTGAGCAGGTTTTAGATGGATTCGAGCAGGTTTTAAATGGATCTGAACAGGTTTTAGATGGATTTGAGCAGGTTTAAGATGGATTTTAGCAGATTTCAGTTGGATTTGAACAGGTTTTAGATTGTTTTTAGCAGGTTTTAGATGGATTTGAACAGGTTTTAGATGGATCTGAGCAGGTTTTAGATGGATTTGAACAGGTTTTAGATGGATTTGAGCAGGTTTTAGATGGATTTGAGCAGGTTTTAGATGGATTTGAACAGGTTTTAGATGGATTTGAGCAGGTTTTAGATGGATCTGAACAGGTTTTAGATGGATCTGAACAGGTTTTAGATGAATCTGAACAGGTTTTAGATGGATTTGAGCAGGTTTAAGATGGATTTTAGCAGATTTCAGTTGGATTTGAACAGGTTTTAGATTGTTTTTAGCAGGTTTTAGATGGATTTGAGCAGGTTTTAGATGGATTCGAGCAGGTTTTAGATGGATTTAAGCAGGTTTTAGATGGATTTGAGCAGGTTTTAGATGGATTCGAGCAGGTTTTAGATGGATTTGAACAGGTTTTAAATGGATTTGAGCATGATCATTCACCATCAATCACCAAACAATATTAGCTGTCGTTTGAGTTTATATCAATAACATATTTTGCAACAATCTCCTTCTCTTATTTTGGCGGGGCTTGACTTCCCCTCTCTCGTTAGTTCCGTCTTTTATGTCGTCGTCTGGTTGTAAAAGTAACTGTTTTGACAAAGTAAGGAGTAGAAAGTACAGATATTTGTGTTCTACAGTAAACGTGGTCAGATAAATAAATAAATTCTTGCCCGTGACGGGGTGACAGCTCTTGTCCTTCCTGTCGGGGTCGGAGCGAGTGTTGTTGGAGGTCGTGGTGTGAAGCAGCGAGGTCTGGACCGGACTCGTCAGGTCTGGATCCTCGGCCTCGTCGTCGCTGGAGAACACAGGCCCGTATCTGCACAGGTCAGAGGTCACAGGTCACAGATTAGACTAGGTTTATTAAAGGGGAGACTCACCTGAGGGTAGTTCACTTTGGTGCAATAATAGAGTTGAGCATGCAGTAAAAATATATACACAGACTTTAGAACTATTTTTAAATATAGAATAAAAATATACTTTAAAAGGTGCAACCAGTTAAAGATAAATAAGCAACACACACATATTTACAAAGAGATTACAGGGAAATATATTGCTTTAGTAAAAGTGTGAGGAAGGACAGCCCATATATGGAAGTGAATCACTAACATTTAAAAAAATAAACAATTAATACATAATGACTGAACGTAATATGAATAATTTGGTGGATAGCTGTTAGTAGTTTTATGTTAAACAATTACAATTTACAAATCTTTTCCATAACTTTGACTAAATACTAATAATTAAAAAAAAATCATGACTTTTTGCCTTGAAATTACATTTAAAATTTCAATAAAGTTTTATGATTTTTCCAGGTTAACACTGAAACATAATGACAGTAATATACATAAATTGGGAGGTAGTTTTAGTAGTGTTTTTATTAATTGTCCATAACTTTGAGTCAACAATGAAAATAAATAAATAAAAAAAATGACTTGAGTTTTATGATTATTTTTACTTTTTTTTTGTTTGTTTTAGGAGCACAACCCTTACTTTAGATATTGTTGCTTTAGGTAAAGTAATAATTCTTCTTATTAAAAAATAAAAAGTCTGTTTTGGTTCATTTTTAAACCAAAGACAGGAATGAATATAAAAAGCCTGGTCGTAGCATCATCATCATTTCTGTTTTACTCATGTTTTATGTACGTTTTAACTTCTGTATTTATGGATGAGTGTTGAAGACGTCCTTATGAAGCTCTATCGTGTATTAATAATACTCACAGAGTGTATTTGTGCTGGTCTTTGCTGTGGCCGTCTCTCTGTTCCCAGTTACTGCACCTCCTCCTCCATCGGTACGCTCTCTGTCTCTGAACCGAGCTGCTGTCGCCTGAAAAGACCAAATACAGGAAAAACTACCTGAAAAATACAGATTTACAGACTTAGACCTGAGCGCTTTGACTTGAAGAGACCTGATAGTTATAATAATGATGTTATTTGAAAACTTTGAAAAGAAAACAACAGTTGACTGAGTGACTTTTGTCCATTTTGGGGTTTTTTTTTGTAAATACAGTCCTTAATCCTTGTGTTTTCATTATTATTTTATCAGTATCTTCTTTTTCATGGTTTGTTCTAAATTAACCCAGTTCTGTTCAGAGGCTGATGCGCCGACTGCACTGACAATCTTTACCATTTTTTTTTTAACATGTCACAAAATCTTTGAGGGTTAGTCTGTTATTAGTCCGTTATTAAAAGGACTTAAAAGGAATTGAAAGTCAAAGGATAGGATTTGAGACAAAGACTTGGTCCGACCTGTGTTTTGTATCAACAGCTCTATAATAAAAGGTGAATTTATGCCACTTTAGTTTTTATAAGAAGTGATAGAAAACACTAGAAAGACTGCAGACAGTTATTAGTTCAACAGGAAATCACTTCTGTGCAGTGGACTCAGAACAAAGCTGGTCTTTTAATAAAAGCAACAAAGCATAAATACGCTGGATCTTCCCCAGAGCTTTTTGTGTGTCAGTCATCTTTATTAAATCTATTTGTAGGTCTTACTTTATCTTATCCACTATTCCAGTGGTTCTCAAACTGTGGGATTAGTTTTATTTTTCATCAGGTGAATAAAAACCTGAGCTGTAGCTCCATTATCCTCCTCCAGAGAGACTCCATCTTGATCATAATCATTTCATTTTGTCAAAATAAAAACCAACTACAACAACTTGAGGCAATTAAAGTCCAGCTAAAATCAGTTAAAATCTATTAATGTCAAACTGAAACCATTTAGAACCTGTTAAAGTCCAACTAAAACCAATAAAAACCTTTAAAAGACCAACTTAAACTCCATAAAACTTGTTAAAATCAAACTAAAACTGCTCTAGACCTGTTCAAGTCCAACAAGAAGCTCTTAAACTGTATTTAAACTGAACTCAACTCACTTTAGACCAGTTTATGTCCAGAATCATTACTGTATCTGTAGAGAAACTAATACATTATGGCATCAGAAGCTTCAGGGTTTGTATATTCCACTCCGTGTTTGAATTAAGTCAGTACCTGTGACAGGAGTGGAGAATTTACGACCAAAAAGCGGTTTCCTGAATCTGTCACAGTCAGAGTCGTCTGCGGTCATCACTGCTTCACTGTTCACCTGCAAACACAAAAACATTATTTATTAATTTATGCTGGATTTACATTTGAGAATAAATGTCTGTGACACTCACGTCTCGAAGGTTGAAGGTGATCTCCAGGTTGGACCAGAAATATTCACCAAACTCTGGATACATGTCCAGGACCTGCACAAACACACACATTTAACTCTTAGATTCATTTTACAGTTTTTCACAGATCATAAAATCAAAGTGGTCACTATTTTGTCAAAACACAATTCACTTTAGACACATTTCCTGAGCCACTTACTGTTCAGTGTTTTGTGAAAGAGCTTTAGATCAATATTCTGACTGATATTGATTTATAACTGTTAAAATGTGCAAGTATAACCAGGATTTAGTTTAGTCAAAAGATTTTAGGGCTGCATTTGTCTTTAGATGTTTGTTTGTAAAAGAGAAGTTGTGCCAAGGATTTAATTCTGTGGAAATGCTGAAAAAGAAAAGTGAGTAAAATCCACGTCACATTTACAGATGTTGTGTTTGATTTGATTGTGATCTGGTTTGTTTAGCCTCAGTTCAACAACATGATTCTGTGAAAGAACAAACTAACACTCTTACAGAATATTGTAAACTATCCTGGTTTACCCTGTGTCTGTTTGAGAACCAGAGCTGGGACCAAGTCAAGTCCGAGTCCTGTTCTTCCTCCTTTCAAGTCTTTTCAAGTCTTTTCAACAATGATGAAGTAAGTACATCTGACAAGTGCTTGTATTTCTATTGAATATTTAGTCAAAAAAGTGTCGTCCTAATGATTTTTTAATGCTTTGGTGATGTTCAATGTGTGGCCTTTGGTTGTAACGTGTCTCAAGTCCAACCTCTGATAAGACCGTAGCTTTTATTCACATGGATGTGGTCTAATTTACCGATCATCAAACCCGTTTTTAGGAGTGTCCCGTGTTCACCTCCAGAATGTCCTCTCGGTGTATTTTGTGCAGGTCGCAGTAGGTCAGAGCCCTCACGTCGGCGTTGGATTTCCCCGGCAGCGTTTTCAGATTAATGTGCTCCCCGAAGATATCATTCTTCCCTGAAACACACCATAAAATCAGCTGTTTTTAAAGTGTATTTAGTGAGTTGTGCCACTAGATGGAGCTAAAGCAGCACTCACCGAGGATGGCCACCACCACGTCTCCTCTGAGGATCTCGATGGAGCCTCTGGAGATGAAGTAGAGCGCTGAGATCACGTCTCCAGCGTGGACCAACGTGTCTCCGGGAGGAGCGTGGGTGGTTTTAAACCTCATGGCCAGCGCTCGCAGACAACCTTTAGTGGAGCCTTAACAGAACGAACACAAGCTCAGAACAAGAGGCTCTCCAGCTGCAGAACATCTGGATAATCTAACATTGATTTAGTTCTGATGGTTGTTTTTATTTAGTTCTGATGGTTGTTGCTTACTTTATTTATATCGTCTCCTTTTTTTGTTATATTTTCCCAAAACAAAACTTTCCATCACACCTGAATTTCTTTCTTTATTTTATTTTTTTTTCAGTTCCATAAAACAATGTTGACAAAACCTGCAGAATTTTGAAAACTGTCTAGATTTGAAATTGTGCTATTATTTCTTTCTACTTAAAAATCAGCTATGAGATGGAAATGACACAAAATACTAAATACTATATAAGTAAAAAACCCAAAAACAAAACTATAAGTAATTCTAATAAAGTTAAATCCAATAAAGGCAAAATAAATTAAATAAAATGCATTTATAAAAATAAAATAAAATAATAAAAATAAATGATAAAATACTCATTTCAACTAACATTTTTCTATTGGGGAAGTATAAAGTTAATATTGTTTTTATTATAATAACAAACTGTGTGGGTTGAATGTTGAGAATCTCACTGTGTATAATGTAAACAACACATTTAAGGACACTTTTAATAAAAATATTATAAAATGTGCCATTTTTCTTTCAGAAGTTACTAATTGTTGCAAAAAATAAATCTGTTTTGTTGGTTTGTTTATGAGCCAAGGACACGAATATCACTGTAGTATTTTCAGTCCAGACAAGAGCAGGAGTTTAAGACCTAAAAACCCACAGAGACTCCTTTTGTTGATTAAATGTTTGATTATTTTAGAGAATGTGGGTCCAACAGAGCGTTACCTTTAAAAGCTTTGCAGTTCTGTAACAGTGACCTGTTCAGATGGAGACAGATGTCCGCCTGGAGACACTCGGGGAAACCTTTCAGCACCTGCAAAAAAAGACAAATAAAAGCATGATTTTAGGATTTAGAGCTTTATAAACCCATTTTCTGAGAGTTTACACTGATAGAGTTAGTTTCTAGATTGAAATGGATGGGCTTTAAGTGGTTCCAGTCTAAAAAATCATGTTTTTGAATGTTTTAAAACTGGTTATAAGCTGATTTGGATTAGTTTGTGTGGTTTAATTCAGACTTAAACCAGTTAAAAATGGATTTCACCTGCTTATAATTGGATTTGTTTGGGTTTAAAGATGTTTAACTTGGATGGTAAGTGGTTTTGAATGGTTTAAAACTGGTCAGAACTGGATTTGGACAGGTCTAAAGGGGTTTAACGTGGACAGTTAGTGTTTTTTAATGGTTTAAAACTGGGTATGAGCTGATTTGGAGGAGTTTGTGGGGTTTAATCCAGACTTAAACCAGTTAAAGATGGTTTTAACTGGGGTTTAACTTGGCCCATAACTGGTTTTAAGTGACTTTGAACTGGTTATAGACAGGTTTTTTTGAACCAACGCTCTGTATAGACACTTCTTCTTAGATTTCTTATTTAAATCCCTCCACAATAATCTGTAAACACTTCAGGATGTGGTGTGTTTTGTGTCATTTTTCACCCCACACCAGTGACACTCACAGCGTTCATGTCGATGCCGTTGGTGTAGGACCAGGCGTGTTGGAAATACTCCTCGAGCCGCTGCCTCAGAGGGTTTGGGATCTGATGGAACCGGATGAACTCCCGGACCCTCATCATCTGAGCGTGGTACCGGGCCGTCCCGGAGTAGAGCCGCTGGATAATGGCCGAGACGTTCCCGAAGATGCTGGCGTACATCAGAGCTGCAGAAACACAAACACTCCGGTCAGACTTTGAGCTTTAAGAAGTCAGGAGTTTCATTTCAGAAACAAAGTGACCTCCGATGAGCATGACGCAGATGGAGAAGATCTTCTCCGAGTTGGTGTTGGGGGAGACGTTCCCGAAGCCCACGCTGGTCAGACTGCTGAAGGTGAAGTAGAGCGCCGTCACGTATTTGTCCCGGATGGACGGACCCGAGCCGCTGATGGAGTCGTTGTAGGGTTTTCCGAGCTGGTCTCCGAGAGTGTCGAGCCAGCCGATCCCGGCGGAGGAGGCCCGCTCCACGTTCCCAATGGCGTACCTGAAGACCCCAGCAGAGAACAGTCACCCTCCTGGTCCTGGACGTGTCTGAGGGGTTTGTGAATTTATTTTTGCATAACTTTGTCTGTGTTGATGCAAATGGCATAAAATTTGGCCAGATTGTGTATTTTGGGGTGAATTTTAAAGTCTTTCTTATGCTTTTAAACTAAATAGTTCCACCTGTGTCCCTTTGGCTTTTTTTTGTTCCATTGACTCTAGTTCAGAAAGCATTTTTCACTAACATTGCAATGTGATTTTTTTTTCAATTTTTGACATCCCTTAATGTTTCCGCTGCAACCTTTAAAAACATTTTTATTGTGTCCTAGGGTTAAGGTTAGGGTTGGTTATTTACGACTTTGCATAAAAAATTATAATTGATCAGAATCAATGTCCCAGACTCTAATAATAACCCTCCAAAAATTCAAATTTAAATATATGGGATGAGGAAAAAAATAAAACTTTTTGTGTTCTTTTTTTTTTTTTTTAAACAAAGAGACTAAAGGCTTCAAAATTCATAAAATTCATAAATATTTGTTATGTAAGGTGAGAACTGAAAATTTTCTGAAATTTCTGAAAATTGAAAAAAAAAAATTAACTGAATATTTCTATCAAAAGAACATATTTTGTATCACAGGGACAAAAGAAATAACCTCAGTACCAGATGCAGGCGAGCCAGTGAGCGATGAGAGCGAAGGTGCACATGAGCAGGAACAGGACGGCCGCCCCGTACTCTGAATAACGGTCCAACTTCCGAGCCACACGAACCAATCGCAGCAACCGAGCCGTCTTCAGTAAACCAATCAGAGTCGTGGTCTGCAGCGAGACGAGAGGACGACTTCAACACGAGACCAGCACAAATACACCTGCCCCTTTATCCTGTCACTGTCTGGACCAAGATTAAAATCATCAAAAACATGAGCAGGGGTTGTTCCAGTTTTCATATTGGTTTCTCCCTGCGTTACCTGAGAGCTGCTATACTCTCCTCAGCATCTACAGACATCAATAAAAACTTTAACAACAACACACACAACAGCCCTGTTAAAGATTTATTTAGAAACTGCTCTGGTCTCCTCAGGTTTTATTCTGTCATGTTTTATAGTCTAGCATCTGATACATAAATACAACAGAAACCAAACAGGGCTCCCTTCATGAATAAAATAAAATAAAAATAATAATAATAAATAAACAAATAAACAAATAAACAAATAAACAAATAAAATAAAATAAAATAAAATAAAATAAAATGGCTCCATTTATTTATCCAACTACTTATTTCATGTCTTTCCTGAAACTGACCCCAGACCTGTCTCAGAGTTGTCCTGGTCTGAGTTCAGGTTTAAACTCTATGTTCCAGCTGCAGTTTACAGTGTGTCCTGATTTAGTTCCACACAGACAGGTCAGAGGTCGGTGTCTGAGCCCGCCCCGATCCTCCGGTCCCTCCCTCGTCCCTACCTCTCCTCCCTCTCCACCTCCCCTAACCACCTCCTCTCCAGAGCGATAGATGAGGAGGTCAAACGGGATGGCCGCCACCATGTCGATCAGGAACCAGCCTTTGAAATAATGCACCGCGATCCTCGCCGAGTGGCTCACCACCTGAAGACAACAGGGATTAGTCAGGAGTGGACTCACAAATACATCTGTTACAGCTGGAAGAGTGTGTTGGGTATTTGATTTTATTCCTTTTCGTCATAGTTTCAGAGGCAGCAAAAGTATTCACCTTCTGTCTGTTTGTTTCAGTTTCGGTTCAAGTTTCAGACAGAATCAAGACTAAACCAGTGCAATTGTGACTTATTCTACAATATTATAAGTTCTGTGAGTTTATAACAATAACATATGTTGCCTTCTCTTATTTTGGCGGGGCTTGACTTCCCCTCTCTTTGTTTGTTACGTCTTTTATGTCATTGTCTGCGGAGTTTGTAAAAGAAACTGTTTTGACAAAGTAAGGAGTAGAAAGTACAGATATTTGTTCAAAAGTAGGGAGTAAAATTAAAAAGTCACCAGATAAATAAATACTAAGTAAAGCACAGATACGTGAAAAATCTACTTAAGTACAGTACAAATACTTCCTTCTGCATAGTTTTCTTCAACAACATATTTTCGTCGGGAAAAGAAACGAAAAGTAAATAAAAAGTAATGATTGAAAACTCTATTTACTAAATCTATTGTAGATATATTCGACTAAATTCTTGTGATGTTTAGTCGACTCAAGGAAAAAGAAGAAGAAGAAGAAGTGTTCACCTCGTCGTTGGAGTTGACATAAGTCGTCCTGAAGTTGATGATGATGTCCACGATGAACATGATGTCCACGATCAGGTCCACCACGTTCAGAGGAGAGCAGGAGTAACCACAGGTCTGCATCGCCGCCTCCTCCTGGTCACTGCAGGGAAGTACAACCAGAGGAAAACAAGTCAAATCAACCACAACAACACAACATGACACAACCCTCAGGAGTCTTTTACCTGAGAAGAAATGTAGCGGAGTACGGAGTGAAAATGGCCGTGTAGATGACGAGGAGCAGGATGACCCAGTCCCACACGGCTTTGAACGGACTGTAGTGAAGAATGGTCCACTTCTGGATCCTGGGGGTCTGCAGTTTGTACTCGGGCAGGACGTCAGCGCCGAGACTCAGCACCTGGAGAAGAATAAAGGAGGAGAAGAATAAAGGAGAAGGAGAAGAAGAAGAATAAAGGAGAAGAATAAAGGAGAAGAAGAATAAAGGAGAAGAAAAAAGGAGAAGAAGAAGAATAAAGGAGGAGGAAGAGAAGAAGAAGAAGAAGAAGAAGAAGAAGAAGAAGAAGAAGAAGAAGAGCAGTCATGACAGAGCTCTGGATTTCTTCAGATTGTTTTTGACAGAAGTTATGATGCAGTCAGCTCAACTCAACCAGACTAAGAGCCAATCAAAGAAGTCCAGATCCTTTTGGAGAAAAATATTTCAGCATTTTGTGTCAAAGTGGTGCAGTGGACTCAAGAAAAAATAAGGCGCAAGGAAAAACAGGAAATTTAAATGCTTCGGAAAGTGGTTTTAGATGAATTTGAAGAGGTTTTAGGTGGATTTGAACTGGTTTTAGGTGGATTAAACTAGGTTTATTTGGATTTGAACAGGTTTTAGTTGGATTTTCACAGGTTTTAATTGGATTTGAACTAGTTTTAGATGGATTTAAACTACTTTTAGTTTGATTTGAGCAGGTTTTCGATGTTTTTGAACAGGTTTTATTTTGATTTGAGCAGATTATCTTTATCTTTGTAGCAAAAACTGTCTTAAGACTTCATGAACAAATCAAATGAATCCGATTCAAATCCATCTAAAACCTGTTCAGATCTTGTATTCTCTGATGGACACACTCTTTCCTCTTGTTTGTAAAACGAAGCTCACACTTTGTGGATGATAAGTGAGGTCGTTAAAACCGGGATCATCCGTGTCCCGCTGCAGTTGTTCTCATTTTCCATTCACTAACTCTGTTAATGAGAAAAGCCACAGTATATCCACAGGTTCGGCAAATATATTCAGCAGAAGATCAATGGACTCATTAGGACTGACCCTCCATCTTCAGTCCTCTGTTATTTACAATTTATTACCTTTGCCAACTGTTTATGGAAAAACTAGACACAATTCTGGATGAAACTAAACTGTGTCTGTCCCTGATTGAAGTTAAAAGTCAATTACCTGATTTTTTTACAGTTGCATTTAGTTTTTCAGAGTAATCTCCTAAAGTTTATTGTAACAGGAATCATCTGAAAAAATGAGACCTTAAGACGTGATCTAGTCTTTATAATGAAGGATTTTAATAGATGAGAATGATCAGTCCACAGCAGGATTTTGTCCAATCACAGCTCACTTCAGGTAAAAAGGAGCGCTCCCATTGGTCGACACTGATGTCAACAACGAAGGAACAAGGAAATAAACCAAGGAAATGGGTTATTCTGTTGGAAATACGTCTTATTTTACAGAGAAACAGATCAAAAAAAGATAAAAATAAAGAAATAGGCAGAAAATGAAACATGGATAAATGATAATTCCAGGATCACTACAGTCTACAACAGTTAACTCTAAGATAAAAGTTTCAGGTCAGATCTAAACTTTGATTTAATGTAATATTTTAGTATTTTGTGGTGAAAAATTGGTCCCTTTTCAACTTTTTTTTCAATAAAAGAAGCTGATTTATTCACAATTCAATTAAAATGATTGATGATGATTTACATATTACTGCCCCCTGGTGTTTATAAATGGAAAAACTACACAAAATACATAGTGCTTTTTCAAAATATTATACTCCCTTTATGCACAGACTCTTGCCCCTGACTTTTTGTACTGACCGGAGTTTGGATATAAACCTGGCAACAGTTCTGTAATTGTATAGTATCCTCAGACAACAGGATGAATGTGAGCAGCCTTTAGTCCTGTTCGTCCAACCTTGACTAATGTCACAGGTGTAACTTTTTATAGTGCGTCTGCCGGCTTCAGGGAGAGACACTGAAGGAGACACAGTGACATTTACAGCTCACAGTCTGATTCTCATTCACAGAAACAATACAGTTCCAGATACTTCCATTAGATCCTTCCAGTGAGATTTAAAGCATCAATGAATTACTAGATCAGAGGAATACATATATGGATATACAAAGAATGAACCTTAATTAAAAGTAATAACATCACCAGAAGCCCTCAGATTTCTATTGGTAGTGGTATATTAAAACTCCACTCTCCTCCAAAAGCAGCCTAGAAAATAAAACCAGACCAGTTTTTCCTCCAAAATACTAATCCATTTGACCAAACTGAAGTTTAGAGTTTAGCGTTAGCTTAGCTGTGACTTCAGCGTCAGGACGACAATTATCTCCTCCTCGTTAAACATTACGTGATTGAATTGACAGTATTTATCTGTGTTTTACGTTGTCTCCCTTTTCTCTGTTGATGCTTTTCTTTTTTCAGCTGTTTCTCTGTTAAAAGACATATTCAGCTGAAAATACACTTTATCTGCAGCTATTAAACTTCCTCCTTTTTGGAGCATGTGATTGTCCAAGGTTTTCTGTTCCTGAATAGAGATGAATGGGAACAGATCCCGTAACATATATACATTTATTTTTTTTTTAGCCAATGGGACAGGTCCTCCCACTTTTTAAAATGCCATGACACTTGAACTATTTTTTCTCTAGGCTAAAAAAAAAAGCATTATTCTTCTTGTTTATCTAATTAATCTAATCTAATTAAATCTTTTCCATTATCCCCTTGAGTAAGGTTTTGTTTTATTGTCTCCTTCATTTTGAATTCTCCTATGTCCTTGTGAATATGTGTGTATCGTAACATTAGGACAAAGACAAACACTTAAACTTCAGGCTGAAAAATCCCCAATAACATGAACCAATGACGCGCAGCTGATGATTTTCTGCAAAGCAATCAGTTTCCATTTGTGGAAGAGTGTCTGACCAGAAGAGTTACCTGTGGTTCTAATTATAAATGTGTTGACACAACAAAACCATGAACCTCATTAACCACTGCACGACCCAGATGGATGTTGTACCTATGGAAGAATCTGGGACATGTTCTATAGGAGTAAACACACAGCGGGGTTGGGTTAAACAATACAAGGACTTAGATGTATACTGAGGGGGTGTAGTCAAGATCACAGTAACCTAGATCAAGTCATGATCGAGACAAGAGTTTATGATACATCGGAAGAGAGACCAAGAATGGCAAGTTTATTTATGAAGCGCCTTTAGTCGCCAAAGAGCTGCACACAAGCAATAAAATAAATAAAAGAGATAAAACACGACAATACAAACACAACAGAAGACATAAAACAGAAAAAAACAACATAAACACACAATTGATAAATAACTAAAGCACAAAGAAGGACTAAAAACATGAGTTAAAACAACAAAAGGTAAGAAATGACCACGGCTCACTCTGAGTTAAAAGCCATCATGTTTTTAAAAGTGATTTTAAAAACAGGCAGTGAATGTGTAAAGGGAGCTCAGTCCAGAGTTTGGGACAATGACAGGAAAACAAAGTCCACACAAAGTTTAGCACATTTTAAACAACCATTATTGCCCAAAGGTAGTAAAAAACAAATCAAACAAGACATAAAAACAAGGAAAAACAATAAAATAGATCAAAATAAATCAAACAATAGTCAAAGTCCAAATGGGTCTTTATTAATAAAGGATTTAAAAATATACTAATGATAAACTCCTTTATGTGAAGCTTAGTAAATAAAATGTTTTGACTTGAAACTCTGGAGCCTATAAACCTGAGGTGTCTTTTAGCAAAAATGTTAAACAGTTTGCTTTGTTCATGGAAGAGATGTTTTATTCAAACATTAGAGGTCTATTTTAGAGTCTATTAAGTCTATTTTAGAGGGTTAAGTTCAGATGGTTGAGGCGCCAAAAAGATTTAAACCTGTTAATCTGCTCTTTGTGTTTTTTATGAGGTGAGCCACAGATAAAAGCAGTTCAACGTGAACCACTCAAGAAAAAAATCAATGCACTGGGACAAACTGGGACTATTTATCTTCAGACGTCTGAAGAGCCTCAAGAAAAACTCTTAATAGAGACAGAAAAAAGGCTTTTGTTGCCAGGAGCTTAAATGTAATGGGAAAAGGTCATTTGTTGTTGGGGTTATCGTTGGAAGAAGAGAGGCTAAAGGGTTTAACAATAACCCATCAAACCTAAAGCCTCACATCATCAATAAAAGTTTAGAAATCGAAAATTAGAAATAAATGTGACATTGTTCAAACTCATAATACACTAGTGTAGCTAAAGGCTGTTTAAAAAATGCAACTAAAACCTGCTGAAATCCATCTACAGCCTGCTCAAATCCATATAAAACCTGTTCAAATCCAACTGAAACCTGTTCAAATCCAACTGAAACCTGTTCAAATCCAACTGAAACCTGTTCAAATCCAACTAAAACCTGCTCAAATCCAACTAAAACCTGCTCAAATCCATATAAAACCTGTTCAAATCCATTTAAAACCTGCTCAAATCCATCTAAAACCTGTTCAAATCCATATAAAACCTGTTCAAATCCAACTAAAACCTGTTCAAATCCATCTACAACCTGCTCAAATCCATATAAAAACTGTTCAAATCCATATAAAACCTGTTCAAATCCAACTAAAACCTGTTCAAATCCAACTAAAACCTGTTCAAATCCAATTAAAATCTGCTAAAATCCACTGAAACATACCATAACTCCTTTCACATGCTTTTAGATTTTGCTTTTGCACATAACTCCCACAGCTCTTTACAGTGAAAAATGGCCTTTAAAAAATATCCTACACCTGTTTCATAATAAAGTATCACAAGAAGAAGCGACCCAATAATGATAAATGTAAAATATTGTCCCTCCTTTATAGATAACTGTACAATATGGTTCCTACATATTGGAAAAATATTCAAAAAACATGTCCAGAAGCTGCTTTCTTGACCTTTTTATTATAGATGGATCATTCTTGAGCCTTGTCCAGTCTTTAATGAGTAAACATGATCACAGTGTGTTCTCCCAAAGCTACTCTGGGTTCTCTCTGGGTCCAGATTCGTCCCTCTGTCCAAATACTGGGGAATATTAAACTGTATTGGATCTAAATGTGAGAGTAAATGGTTGTCAGCTGGAATACACTTCAAATTCCGAGCACTGGGGATAACAAACAAATGAGCATTCCCCAGGACGATGTACAAAATTCCCAGGATATTTTTATGAACGGAAAGCTGCTCTCCAAATTTCAGAAGACTTTTTATATCGTCCCATCTGGGAAATTAGGTTCCACATCATCAAACAAACGGACAAACAGCAGATCTACACAGAATACCTGAGAATAAATGCACCAAAATAAAACATCGTGCTATTTAAACGATCCCCAGCTGTCTCCCGGTGTCTCTGTCCTACCTCGTGGGCCACTATGGACGAGATCCGGACGGCCCTCTTGACTCTGGTGTTCCTGCGCTCAGAGGCCAGTCCCGACGGGCCGTCCTGGGACACGCTGCTCACGCTCACCGTCGACATGATCAGCACCTTCCTCCTTCGGATTGATTTACTGTTTTTACACCGAAACCCATGAAATATCAGAGCTCACTTCTCCACTGGACTTTCCAGGACTGTAGGGGTTCTCCAGACCTTTTCAATTCTCCGTTGTCCATTTGACTCCTCTGTCCTGAGTCCTAGGTCAGAAGGTCAGATCTGGGCAAATAGATCATGTTTCTAAATGTTTCCAAAGCTTGTTGATACCCGAGAAGGAAGATGCACTCACTGTTACTTTCCTTTTTTGGATTAGAAACTCTTTCATTAGTCTGTGTCTCAAAAGCACTGGTGTTGAAGTCTTCGATTGAGTTCAAACAGATCCACATAAAGCTGCAAATGTAGTTCCCCAAAAGTAGGTCTCCTCCAGAATTTGTTGTTTAATAAAAAATAAATGAAAGTGTCCTGGTTCTTGTGATACTCCTCTTGGTTCAGTTTTAGAAGCGCTCCCTGCTCCTCGGTCCCAGTCTCTGAAATGAGCCATGCTGCTTTCCTCGCTCCATCAGTCTCTTAAGCCCCACCCCCTTTTAAGCCCATGCTCCGCCCCCTTCTCCTTCCATCACTGGGATCTCCTACGACAGAGACTCTTTATACTTTAGGAAGAATATAGCAATCAAAACCTTTACATCATTGCTTTTAATCCAAGTATTTTTTTCTGGGCTCCATTCACAGAAATACAGTCCAGTCCAGTCCAGGCCGGTCTGGTTTTGTGGGACACACTGATTGGGATCTTTTTCAGGATTGTAGTGTTTTATAAAAATAGAAAAATATAAAATGATTTGCAAAATCATCAGAATGGGTTGAATATTTAATCCAGTTGTTTAAATGCGCTATTCAAATTTAATTAAAATCTTTTAAATCATGGGTAATAAACGGCTAGTAACAGTTGCTAACGCTAACAGCATTGTGTTAGCTTAGTTAGCACTCACACAACACCAACATAATCCGTTTTTATTCACTCCTTCACCATTAACCCCAAACATTCTTTAAATTAAGCTTCTAAATTTGACATTTTAGCTTTTACTCTTGTGTGTTTTTCTTTTTCTTTTTTTTTAGCTAAGCGAGGAGCCATTTTAACACAAGCAAGCTGCACAAC
Organism: Rhyacichthys aspro; assembly: GCA_036850595.1. Lineage (NCBI taxonomy): Eukaryota > Metazoa > Chordata > Actinopteri > Gobiiformes > Rhyacichthyidae > Rhyacichthys > Rhyacichthys aspro. The sequence continues at coordinate 1,703,469 of CM072164.1, read as the reverse complement.
GTAGCCCAAAGAGAATTTACTTATACTTACGACAATGATAACACAATTGAGCACCCAACTCTCTGCAAATAATCCAGAAAAAATAACCCAACATTTTTGAGTGTGTTTATTAAATTTTGTCCTTTAGGTCGACAAAAAACATGTGGAAATGACATAAATAGTTCTTTATTGAGTTCCACTGAACATTTTTCCAACTTTAGGACCCACAGCTGTTTCTTGGACTCTTTATTTAAATCAATATTTCACCTTATTATCATTTTAACATTAGCCAACAGAGCAGAGAGGACACATGTGAACCACTAACTCAGGTTCAGACTGTAACTGTATCAGAGCCTCTGGGACCCTCCGGGACCCTCCCCCCGTCCCGTCCCGTCCCCTCCCTCCGTTCATCATCCCAGGGTCTCCAGGGTCGGGCTGAAGGACTCTGACTCTTACTGTCTCTGATGAATCTGTCCCGAGCCTGAGACGCCTGAAGTGTGGAAATAACCTTGTCCACACTTTAGTTTTCAATAAATCTTCTTCCTTAATTATCAGTGACATTAAGTTCCCACTGACTTGGTAAATGAATTTATGCACCAATGCACCAACATGAACAATGAAAGTAAAGTCGGAAAGGGACAGTGATGAAGGTTTTAAATCAGTTTTGTTCCAATAGAATATGTATTAGTTAAAGATAATGTGTGACTGTTTCATTTACCATTTATTTCAGTACAAATAAACAGATAAATAACTTGATTCCTGGTGGTTTTTAATGACTAAAGTCGTATTTAAATGTATCAGAAGAGAGCTCCATATTCACCATATAGGCCCTTTGCAATGGTTTATGTAGCCCTTCAATATATTTAGAAGGTGATATTTTTGGTACTAGGTTTTAGATGGATTAGAATAAAATAACTTTATTTGTTCATGAAATCTTCAACCAGTTTCAGCTACAAAGATATGTATAAACTGCACAAATCCTGCAAAATAAAACCTGTTCAAATCCAAATAAAACCTGTTCAAACACATATAAAACCTGTTCAAACACATATAAAACCTGTTCAAATCCAACTAAATCCAGTTTCCATAAACGGAGGAAAAAAAATGTTAAAGAAAACTTTTGTAAATTCAAATAAAGATGAAACCTCACATTTAAAATTTAATAAAAGCTTCAAAAGGTCACCACCTTCGGCTCCTGAAGGATTCTTATTAAATATCGTGGAAATGGTGCGATCTTACCTAAAGGCATGTCTTTTTAAATAAAGCTGGATGTGTTGTTTCCGCTGAGAGCCTAGAGGCAACTTATTAATTATGAGCAGCCATTTTTACTCCAGCAGAAAGAGTTTGGACCTGTGCCAGTTCAGAACCAGAGAATCCAGGCTGTTCCCTGTGTTTCCTGAGAAAAGGAGTCCCAGCAGCTGTCCCGGGACATAACACAGCCTTACCCTCCGCTTCTGTTTCAAGTTTAACAATCTGGAAATGCATTACAGCGATAAAGACAAGCCAAGTCCCAGACCAGTAATAAAGTCTGCTGTTCACTGACAGAGGGTTAATGACTCTGTGACGCATTGGACACAAGAGGAACGTAAAGAAAAACCTCAAAGGCCTGAAGAAACTGGACAGATTTATAGAGACAATCATTCTGTGACCTCTCATCTTTACACCATATTGTATTTTCAAAGGGTCAAAACTCAAACTACAGAAGCTTTAGAAGGTCAAAACTACAACTACAGTAGCTTTAGAGGGTCAAAACTACAACTACAGCAGCTTTAGAGGGTCAAAACTACAACTACAGCAGCTTTAGAGGGTCAAAACTACAACTACAGCAGCTTTAGAGGGTCAAAACTACAACTACAGTAGCTTTAGAGGGTCAAAACTCAAACTACAGTAGCTTTAGAGGGTCAAAACTCAAACTACAGTAGCTTTAGAGGGTCAAAACTCAAACTACAACAGCTTTAGAGGGTCAAAACTACAACTACAGTAGCTTTAGAGGGTCAAAACTCAAACTACAGTAGCTTTAGAGGGTCAAAACTCAAACTACAGGAGCTTTAGTGATTCAGTAAAACCTTTTTCGGAGCATGTTTTGAAACTATAAGCATTACTTGAATGAACAACAGAGATATTTGGACTTGCATTGGGATTGTCTTGGAATATCTCATGTTTTCATCATTTCTATGAGTTAAATATCATGAGCACAGGTAAAAATTAACTCATGGCCTTGTGTTTTTTGTCATTACCTCGCATTAGGAAACTCAAGGCCTCGTATTGAAGTTATTTTTCTTAAATGTCCTCTTACGGCGGATCTGTAAAACCTACGCTTTCCTTTTTATTTTGCCTCATAAACTCTTAATAAATCTCTTATCTGTCTTCATCACTATTTTCATCAGAATGAGTCCACTCTGACAGTGATATTAAACTGAAGTGACGAGGCTGGTGCAAATGAGCAGGTATTTTTGATCTGGAGACCACTGCAGGGCCTCGGGCTTCCATATGGGTCTCACTAATTATAGCAGAGAATACCCTCACATACCCCTCCCACATGTGACCGGGGCAAAAACACCTGAGCTATTTCCATAAAAACACCATTATCTTTCACCTTGATCCACGAAACAAACAGAGTAGACTCCCTTCGATTCAGGACAGAACAGTTCCAGGGCGTCTCTCTCACATTAACTCTGGGGTCTCCAGTGAGAGGACCCTCATTAATCATGAGTTTCCCCCCTTTTCCCGTTGCCCTCCGTCAGAAATAACCCCGTGTTCTGAGCTAAACATGGTGCCTTTCCACGGCCGCTCCACTTCATACGTCACACTACGGATCTGTGTGTTACGTGTGTAGTATTCTTGATTTAGTGTCATTTTGTTGTTATTTTCCATCTGTTTTGTTAGCGTCTACATAATGCATTGTAACAAGTTTAAAGGAAATAAAACGTAAGTAAAGAAAAATATATATATTTAGATCCTTTTGACATGCAGCATTATTACATTATGTTAAGTTACATTTCTCTGAAGAAATAAGTAAAAACATCATCGAGATTGTTTAAACCTGCATTTGATTTTTTTTCTTCCAGTTGGAAAATGGTTTAAACCCAAATAGTTAATTATAAAATCAATTATTTGTGTAAAAACAGTCTTTATGATCCATCCATGAGCGCTCCCATTGGTCGACACTTGTCACATGACGTTCCAGGAAGTTTAATAGCTGCAGATAAAGTGTATTTTCAGCTGAATATGTCTTTTAACAGAGAAACAGCTGAAAAAAGAAAAGCATCAACAGAGAAAAGGGAGGCAATGTAAAACACAGATAAACACTGTCAATTCAATCACGTAATGTTTAACGAGGAGGAGATAATTGTCGTCCTGACGCTGAAGTCACAGCTAAGCTAACGCTAAACTCTAAACTTCAGTTTGGTCAAATGGATTAGTATTTCGTGGTTTTATTTTTTAATAAAAGAGAAGCAGGAGAGGTTCTTAGGCTGATTTTGGAGGAGAGTGGAGTCTGAGACAGGGAACAAGCGTTAATATAAGAGCCATAATCTAACGGTAAACACAAAACACCAAAAGACAAAGACAACAATGTAAACATACATTTCTAAAGCTGCTAATCAGAGTCACACTGACACCTGCCTCTGAACCAACATCCATCTGTTCCTTAAATAATCAGAGCTTGTGTTTATTCTGTGAAAACCCAGCGTCTCGTTAAGATTAAAAACACAGAGTATTTGTGAACCTTGAGGAGACAGATAGTTCCTGAGGTTCCTGGTCTCGGGGGAAATACTGGCTTTTCCTTTCGACAGATGCACCTTCAGATCTACGTTTGCTCCAGACACATCCAAGCCATAAAGAAAACAAACGGCTCTAATAAGAACGGAGTCTGCAGACGGCCGTTTATCAAAACAAACTACATTCATAGAGTCTCATCATTTACTTTTGAACAATGTATTACTTGTTCTTTATGGATAAATCATTCAGTTTGTCGCACACACAGTGAACTTAAGTTGTTGTGATGACTCTGGGTTTGTCATTAAATAAATCTTACAGTTTGAACTCACTTGTGTCATTTTCTCTGTGACGTGGTGTAGTTTACAGGGAGGAAGGATTTCACCAATTTCCCCTGAAGGCAACGCCACGTAGGAGTCTGTCTTGGGCTCCAGCGGGCTCGTACCGGTCGGCTAAACGAACCAAAAAATGAGAAAATGACTTTAAGATAATTGAGCATTCAGGAGGATTAAGTGCTGTTTGTGAGTAAAATGTTTAACCTGGCTGTTCGTCCTGCAGCGTAAATCATTATCGGACGTCCCGTCTGCAGCACTGCTCTTCCTCACACTCACCATTCCTAAAAAAGATAGACACATCAACAGAACCAAAAATACATGTTTATTACGTATTACATATGTTATTATGTTTTTTCAATGTACAGTTCTGTGCAAAAGTTTCCTGTAGGTGTGGATATAAAAAGCAAACTATAAAGTCTGTTTATTTTTATTATTTTACAAAATGCAAAGTGAAAAAAAGAGAAAACAATTCTACATCAAGTCAATATTTGTCTCAAAACAGCAACAGTTCAGTTCCTCTGTCTCAGTTTGAGAAGGATCTGGATTAAACCAGACCATGTAATCCCAGACAAAACCAGACCAGACTGGACTAAACCAGACCATGTAATCCCAGACAGAACCAGACCAAACTGGACTAAACCAGACCATGTAATCCCAGACAAAACCAGACCAAACTGGACTAAACCAGACCATGTAATCCCAGACAAAACCAGACCAGACTGGACTAAACCAGACCATGTAATCCCAGACAAAACCAGACCAGACTGGACTAAACCAGACCATGTAATCCCAGACAAAACTGGAAACAGATCCTGTCCTGGTAAATAAACATTTGATTCACCTTTTTAAGTCAGTAGCAAGACAAAAAAATGATTACGATTGTAAATTGTCTGAAAAATGAAAAAAAAAAAAAACAATCTAGATTTTATTTTGTAGCCATGACCCAGCCATTTTGAGCCAATCATGTCAGGCCAGAACAGTAGATCTGATGCTACATGGAAACACTGTTGAGACATGTATGAGCTGAAGCGTCATTATTAAACTCAAATCCAGTAAGAATCCTGAGACCTGTGCAGCTGTGGCGCATCTGCAGCCTCTTCTCTGCCCAGTAACTCTGCCCAGTTTTAATGTTGTCCAAAGAAGAGAAGAACTTGAGGCTCCCACAGCTGCTGTCTACTCCCACCGACGGAGGAGGAGTGTGGAAAATACAGTCGTCCTCCGCTCGGCCTCTGTTCGCTCTGAGGACACAGAACACTTTTTTACTTTTTTCCATAGCTTATATTTAAAAATGTGAAGCGTATAAAATGTCCTTGCTTCTCGTCATATCTACATACAGTGTTTATGGTCTAATAAAACATGTCAAGTGGAGTGGATGGGGTCACAGTTACAACAGTGCCCTCTAGTGGCACAAAGGATACACAATTATGAAGGTAAATTCAAACTCATCTCAGAATTAGTCTTTGTGTGACACCAGTTTTACATTTTTGACCCGTAGCACTTGACTTTTCATTGTTATACTTCTGTTTTAAGGCAATGGTGTCAAACTCAAAGGTGAGGGGCAACGAAAGGTAATAAGACTCCTTCCAGAGGCCGAAGATGGTGACATTTGGAGGCTTTAATTGAATTTTGAATGTGGGATTTTCATCTTCATTTGAGTCTTACAAAAGTTATCTTTAATATTATTTTACTCCTTTTATGGAAACTAGTTTTAGTTGGATTTGAACAGGTTTTAGTTGGATTTGATCAGGTTTTAGGTGAATTTGAACAGGTTTTAGTTGGATTTGAACAAATTTTAATTGGTATTGAACAGGTTTTGGATGGATTTGATCAGGTGCATCTATAAAACCTGTTCAAATCCAATAAAAGCCTAGTCCAAGAAACACCTTCTAAATGTATAGAAGGGCCACAAAAACATTGCAAAGGTCCGCATTTGGCCCCCGGGCCTTGAGTTTGACGTGTGTGCTTTAATGGATTGAATACAGTTTACTTGTTGTATCTTTCTGTTTTCTTTACACTGAGTCTAAATCCTTAAATGCTAAATTCAATAATGACACAAGAGCAGTATTAAATGTATAAGAAGACAGTGGTTACCGTTGTGGAGCGAGTGGAAAGGCCAGAGTGGGAGGAGCTGAAGCCGGGCCCCTCGTCTCCACAGACCCTCCTCTTCGCTCGCTCTCGCTCTTCCTCCTCAGAGCCGTCCCTCCGTCCAGCTCCCGGTCCCACAGCAGCCCGTCCCGGGAGTCCTCCAGCTGCTGGATCTCCGGCAGCGACAGCAGTTTCTCCAGAGCCACGGACTCGTGTCCCAGAGGAGGGAGGCCTCCCCGGGCCCCCGTCTCTGAGTCCGGAGACAGCACTCCTGTCCTGGGACTGATGGAGCGCAGCAGCAGCCGCAGACGCTGGCGCTGGGCTGGACACGGGACGGAAACACGGTCACAAAGATGCAGACTGAAGGTTAATCTAATGTTCAAGATGTTTTCAAAGACATTTAAAGCTCAGGGTGTAGTTTCTTGTTTTAAATTTGACATGTTTGAAACCCATTCTTCACTGGCTCCATTCTTTAGAGTGGCCTGGAAGAGCAAAATAAATTTACACATTTAAAAGATATGAAACATAAAAAAGATTTTACACTTTACTTAAACAAACCAACAAATTTATCAATGTCAAAACAAATTTACAAGACACGAGCACTGAACAAATTTGCAAAAGGCAGATCCAAATGGAGGCCACGCCCACTGACCAACACCGACCAATGGGAACGTTTCAAGCAACAGAAGTGAAGTGTGTTCGTCCAGTGAGCTCGCTGCTGTTCAGCTTCAGGATATGAACCAGAGAAGGAAATTATGCACAGGAGCCAAACGTCTTCGACAACTCGACAGAACATCTATTTTTATTTCATGAAAAACATAAGTGAGGTCAGCACCTTTTTGTTTTACATGAGGCCAATCACTAAAACATTTATGAGCACGTTTCACGTTCACTCGGAGCGTTCCCATTGGTCTGTGTCCTTTCCATTTGAAACTGCCTTTTGTAAATTTGTTTTGATTCTTGTTAAAATGTAAATTTGTGCAGTGCTTGTAAATGTGTCTGTATCTTATAAAGTTGTTGTGACATTGGTAAAAGTTAATTTGTTCAGTAAATGTAGTGTGTTTCTTGCGAATGTAAGAATGTTTCTGATGTTGTAAATGTGTTTTGTACTTCCAGGCGTCATTTACAGTAGAACTTAGTTTAATCTCTGTCTACTGCAGGTTATCCACTAAAACATGATAAAAACTTAATGGAAATTATTGAGTTATGTGAAACAAGCTAAGAACCAAAGTACACTTAGGGCCCACACTGACTTTAAAGCCAGTCTGTTTATTCCTGAGGCTTTTATTTTGTGGGCGGAGCCGTACCCAGACTGAGCCACGGGATCCGCAGCATTCGGTTGAGCTCCAGGGACGGGGAGCGGCTGGTGGGACGGGGGTCTGTGGGGAGTTCAAAGTTCAGGATGAACATGATGACCAGGCCGTCCTCGTTCTTCACCGGGACCACGTCGATGATGCAGTGAAAACACTCTCCTGCAGCGACAGAAACAGAACAGAGAGAGGGTCATATATAAACGGACACTAGAGGGAGACACTACATCACGAGTAGAGACTGCAGCGGGACTAAAGGGTCCTAAATCAGACAGAGGGGTATTTGGAACGCAAAGAGGAAGGAGACAGGAGAGAAAAAATAAAAAAAAAACAGTCCTGGACAAAAAGATAAACCTCACAGAAAGAGGATCCACGTTCAGGACGGACAGAGCTCTAAAACTATACGACTATTATCAAAACTGATCTATTTTTGATCAAATAGTTGTTATTACAGTCTCTTATTACAGTCATAGTAAGTGATAAGCCAGTTTTTACGTCAGAATTCTACTCAGAGTCTGATCAAACCCGAGGAACTTGTCTGGTGTGAAACAGAGTGAAGGACAGAGCAGGTCTAGGTTAGCGCTCTGGGAGGATTAGCCGCGCGCTAACGTATTCCACTTTAATAATAATAATAATAATAATAATAATATCACAACAACGAGACGAGACGACCATCTGCTGCAACATGACATTCAGACAGAGCTCAGGGTTCGACGGCAGCCTCTTCAGACCCGCTCACTTCCTCTTTTCAAATCAACACCTATTTAACCGGTTTCCTCCTGAGTCCACGTTAGATCCATTCTCATTTCCTCACTTCATTCTGAAAGCTGCACCGACTTCTGATTAAACAGCACAGAGAGAGATCATTCCTCTGTGTTTAATCCACTGGTTTCATTCAGATGAAGAGTGAGCACTTTACTTTCTGTTTGTGGGATTTATTATGAAGCTTTCAACCTTAAAAGTTTGTTGTACAACTTTCTCTGATGAGTCTCTGAAGTAAAAGATGATCTCCTGTTAATAAATACTGCTGAGATTAAGAGTCTGAATAAATTAATGTTCATGATTTAAAAACTCTAGATCAAATCACTCTGTTTTTGTGTTTTTTATTGCAGTCTGAGGAGGTCTTATGTGTTGCTTGTGTGTGCAGGACTTATATAAATAGAAATAAATGTTTATGCAGCAAAAACGTGTCTCATGTAACATGAACTCGACATATGAGCCGACCCCGAGATCCGAGACACAGGTTCCAATAAGATGTCTACAGTAAACCAAGGCTCACAGGTCGCAGAAAAGGTAAATGGTGATTACTTTGGAGTAAAAATAAAGTTTTTACTCCAAAGTGAAAGGTTCCAGAGGAGTTTTATTGCCATATTTACTCGTAACACTGTTAAAATTGTGTAATAAAAGCTGAATAAATGTTGATTGATTAAAATCCTTTAAATACAGAGTCATTTGTTGTGTTCTGATTGGATAAAAAAGGAGGAAGAAGGAAATGCATTACTGGAAAATAGAAAACTTCAAACATGAAGTGTGTGAGTTTAATATACTACACACAGTATGTGTTTATTTATCAAATTAGTGCATTATAGTTTCATGTTTGTCTGTTTTTCTTTTGTCCTGTTGTGTAAAGGGCTTGTGTGGAATAATACATCAATAAAGAAGACAGAGGCTTAAATGTTTTGCTGTGTCGCTGGTTGAGCATAAGCAGGGCACAAAGCTGCGTGAGACGGAATATTAGAGATAAATATTGCCACAGGAATTGTTTTTTTGTGTTTGCTGATGCTTTTCTAGCTGCTAGTGTTTAAAAGGTTAAGATGACAAGATTCTAAAGTGAAAACATGTTCCAAATTGATTTATATAATTGAAATAAAAACTATAATTTGGTTTGGTAAATAATGAGAATAAAACTGGGTCCCGATATGAGTTAAATAATAAAATGCTGCTGTGAGCTCTGAGTGCGGTCACACTGAAGGTCGCTGCACGTCTTTAGGGACAAACACAGAAATAGGATCATAGTTTTCATTAGAGCATAAGCACCATATCAGCCAAAAGAAGTGATAAACTGGAGGATTAGAGATGAATGGAACGAGCCCGATAATCCCGACCTCACACTCTCACTGTCAGCTCTCTTCCTCTGTTTCCTGGTGTCACATGTCACAGATCCCATTACATCACTTCCTGTTCTGTAAAGTGTCTGTGACAGAAACATGAAGGTCAATAAACCGGGACGGAGCCATGAGTCGGAAGAAGAAGAAGAAGAAGAAGAAGAAGAAGGAGAAGGAGAAGAAGAAGCTGTAGTTTGTCTCCCTTTTCTCTGTTGATGCTTTTCTTTTTTCAGCTGTTTCTCTGTTAAAAGACATATTCAGCTGAAAATACACTTTATCTGCAGCTATTAAACTTCCTGGAACGTCATGTGACAAGTGTCGACCAATGGGAGCGCTCCAAGGTTTTCTGTTCCTGAATAGAGGTTCTCATCTATTACAATCCCTTTGAATAAACATCATAAAGACTGTTTTTCACAAATGATCTATTTTACAATAAACTATTTGGGTTTAAATCATTTTCCAACTCCCAACCAATCAGCTAAAGTCTGTTTATTAGAGGCATCATTATGGTTCCCTAAAACTAAAAGGTTCCAGCAGAAACCAGATTCTGTTTATTACAGATTTAATGGAAACGTGCTCTATTCTCAGAGGACTTAAATAAGCGCAGTGTCTATGTTTATATCAGTACAGTTTCCATCCAATTAAATCTAATAACTGCCTTTTTATACAATGTCAGAGGTCAAATCTATAAACATCAATCAAAAGGTTATTATTTATCTGTAATACAAGCCTGAAAACAGAGAACTTTTGATTGTTCCTTTCCTTCTGCGTTTAATGAAATCCATTCTTTGACTGGATGAATTCCCAGGTGAAGGTGGGAACAAATGAGATTCTGTTCGCTTTAACAAACATAAGCAAAAAGTCAATTAACACGTCTCTGTATTGATTTTGCAGTGGTTTGTGTGTGAACTCTAATAAACACGCTGGAGCACTTTTAATGAGCTAAAGGTCACAGGTCGTCATATCAGCTGACCACAAACAACCAGAGCCTCAGAAGGAACGCTGGATTTTAAGATTTGGATTTTTTTTCGTACATTTACAGATGCAGTAAGAGTTTGATTTTGTATTATTTTTGTTTGTAGTTATAAAATAAGCTTAGTAAAGATGGTAAGAGTAAATTTCTTAAGTTTAAATGTCAGAACTTCTATAAAAAAGATATAAACACTAAAAACTCATATATGTTTAATATTAAAAAACGTGATATTTGCAATTTTAGAGGTTTTTATTGTAAATTAAGCTGGAAACCACATATCCACCACATGTCCTGGAATATAATGCACTATATATATTGAATTATTGTATTGTATTTTGCCCTGTTTAATGTATTATAAAGTAAAAGCACTGCGTTTACGTTTATATATAATAATAGACTGTATAAAGACATAAAGAGTAATGTTTTATGTGAAAGTACCTTGTAAACAGACTGTAACTTCAGACATTAACAGCAGATATTTTTAACTGAGCGACAGTGGTCATATCGATCTGATATAAAAGGCTCATCTGATTTCATAATAACTCAATGAAGGAGCCATTCATAGTAGTTTGATTCTGGGGATTAATTATAAATGAGCGTCCACATTAACGAGCCGGACCAGACCGATCTGTTTCTTTGACGGTTCACACTGAAATCTGAGTCTGGGAGAGTATCACAGCGAGGAAATGAGTTGGTTTTAAAAGAAAAATGAAATAAACAGCTCAGTGTCTAAAGTTTGAGGTTTAATCCTGGTTAAGTCCTGTTAAAGCATCCTTAAATTCATAATATAGTTGATTTAATAGAGAAATGAACCCAGAAATCTTTGATAACTGAGAACAGCAGATGAAAAGAGACCAGAAAGTCACATTATTGTACCTTTAGGAACATTTCTTTGGTACATTTCACCTATATTCGTTCCCATCTAGAGCCATGGGACCAACCTGTTTAAAGAAGAGGGACTGTCTCTAGATGTTGACCTTGGTTAGCAACAAACCATAGATTTCTAATAATAAAACTGGAACAAGTGAATGAATCTTGGTGGAACTATAAAACCTGATGTGGTGAAGGTTTAAAGGGTTTAAATCAGGTCCATTTGCTCCTTTTCCTTCAATCCCTGTTTCCCTGTTTCTGGAATAACACAAAACAAAACTGAAACAAAGCTGTCTGGAAATGAGTGACATAGTGGAGAAATATAATGGGAAATCTATAGCAATCCACATCTGTGAAATCTATTGTAAAATTGTGCCAAAATACGCAGAAGAAATACCAATAAAGCTTATACTTCTAGTTTCTATTCCTACAACCAGCCAGAAAGGACTAATTCAATCTAGAGCAGAAACAATGAGCTGTATTCTAGAGGCAGGAAAGCACTGGCTCTTTTTATTTGGACACCATTTTACAAAATGTATGAAGTAAACATTTTGTTCCTAAAGTGAACTATCTGAATCAAACCTGTAGAACCGGCTCAGATCTAAGACAAAAGTGGACATTTTAGCTCCTTTTACGCTTAAAAAGGAGTGTGAGGTACAGTATAAAACTGCAATCTGCACTTTCACCACTAGATGCTGCTAAAAACTACACACTGCACCTTTAAAAACCAGGCTCTTCAAACCAGGGAACACTCAGAACAACGTTTACAACTCTGTGCAACAGCAACAACAGGATACAAAAGTTAAACAACTGTGTGTGTTATAAAAACTAATTGAAACTGAAGCATAAATACATTTCATGATGAATCTTTTTACTGTAAAGGTCCAAGTGACGGTTCTGACTTCCACAAACAGCAGATAAACAGACTCTAACTCTGTGGGAAGCTCCTAACAGGCTTTAGTCTTTGTTCAGTGATTATTCCAAGGTTAAAGGGCTCCTTCACAGCTTCTGCATTAATTAAACTCCAAGGTCAGCGCCACGCGATGAAAAGATCATTTAGACTTCACAGAACGGAGCAGGATCCACTATTAATCCTCGTAATTGTGTCGAAAAGCTGCAATATGAGATTCATTATTGTGAGATCATCGGTTTCTAATGGAGCTGCAGCCGTTTAGAGACTTATTGTACAACGTCGCAGCAACAGTTTTAACCATTACAGGGTTTTCTCTTCGTAAATGAGTCTCTGAATAATAAGATAAACTGTCAAAGAGTGTTGTCCAAAGCTGCTCCGATAGACTCCAGTCCTCGACCCGTAAAGGAGAAGCAGACTGGATTCATTGATTAAAGGATAAAATTGTAATAATGATGGGCTAATTAGGCTCCAGTGCCACACGTTGTTGTTTAGAGTCAGTCATTAGCTGCTTCAGTTTGAGCCGTTGAAGCACATTCACCTCACACTTCGTCTCAGGAGATTTTTCTTTCACAGAACTGCCGTCGCTGCCAGAAAACGGACTGCTTTTATACAGAGCGCGACCCTGAGGAGCAGCGTGATTTATGAGAGTAAAAAATATTTGTTGGGAACAAAATAGATGACAGTGGAGCCTCTAAAGTGGTTTTAATTTAAATAATGGAAGATACCGCTGGCAAACACAGCACCTACATCAAGAGTAGATTCATCTGTTTGCTTAAAGTTCCACTCCCTCATGTTCTTTTCTTGTCTCTGTCTCAGACTCTCCTCCAAAATCAGTCTAGGGACCTCTCCTGCTTCTCTTTTATTAAAAAAATAAAACCAGACCAGTTTTTCCTCCAAAATACTAATCCATTTGACCAAACTGAAGTTTAGAGTTTAGCGTTAGCTTAGCTGTGACTTCAGCGTCAGGACGACAATTATCTCCTCCTCGTTAAACATTACGTGATTGAATTGACAGTATTTATCTGTGTTTTACATTGCCTCCCTTTTCTCTGTTGATGCTTTTCTTTTTTTGAGCCATTTCTCTGTTAAAAGACATATTCAAGAAGAAGAAACGTCTCTTTTTTTTTTTACATTTTTAGATCCATAAAACTTACAACTTATTACAGAGTGAAACCAGGCTGTAATGGAAACTAAAAATATATAATTTTTGTATTTTCCTTTATTTGTGACATATAATGCACAAAGAAATAGCTATATCCTTTTGCAGCACTGAAGCCTATGAGTTTAATGAGCTGCAAATGATCACTGTTGCCCTCATTTCATTTTGTATATCAATGTAATTATTTATTATGTCATGTCATCTTTTCATACAACAATATTTTTTGTATCTGTGCCACAACAGATTCAACCTTTGCAGCTGACTGTTTCCTTATAAACAAGTCTTATAATGATTTTTAGTGTTAATCATAGCATTTAAAGTTAAATTAGTGGCTAGTTTTAGAAAAGAACAGATTTGATTTGTTCCAGGACACTGTAATCAACAAAAACACTTTTAAAAACACTAAAAATAGTCAGAAAACAGTCTCAACAAATAGAAACATGAGGCTGTGATGTTTGGGAGCCGTTTCTGCAGAAGAACAGAAAGTCTTAAAGAGTGAATGTTATTGATCCTGTTTGTTATCGATCAGTGTTCCTGGTTTGCTCTGGTCGGGTTTGTAATCTGGAGCAGCAGATGGATCGGTCCTCCGAGTCCTGCTCCGTAATCAGTCGAGTAATAAAACAAGAGATGGACCTCAGAGCAGTGTCCGGCTCCGACTCATCCGTTCAGACAGAAAATAGAACCAAAGAAAGTGTTTGGAAAAAGGCAGGGAACTTGGAGACAACACCGGGTCAAACACCGGGCAATAACATCCAAGATACGGTGACTTTATCTGCTCAGAATAAGAAATTAGCTGTTATCGCATCTAAAACACATCCTTATCTGAACGTTACAGCGTGCATTTTTAACATAAATCACACATGCTGCAAACTGAGGCTAATTGGATGTAGATAATTTGAGATAATTTTCACCAATGAGTCTTTAGAGCTCAAGTGGAGTGTGGAGTTTGACTGACAGCAACATCCATTTTGCAAAGACGTCTGAACAGATTTGTTTTATTTTGAAAAAAACATAAAAAAACACGGCTAAAAATGTTGTTGCTGTTACAAAAAGGACTGAGGAAAAATATAATAAATGTGTAAGATCAGTCAAAGGAGAGTATTTCTGTGAGTTATGGGAATTCTCATTCATGGGTCGAAATAATAAAAGTTAAGTGATAAAAAAAGTGAAAGATTGTTTAAATTGATAAAAGTGTGTGAATTAACAATAGTTCAAACTTTAGTGTTAATGATAAAACTGCATGAACTGATAAAAGTGGATAAAATAAAACTACAAGTGACATTCATTTTACGCACTACAGCAAAACTTTTTAAACTAAAATAGCATCCACAATGTTTTAAATTCAAGTCTTAATTCGTGGCATGAACAACATCATATAACGCATCATTAACGTATAAATATTCAGCAGAAACAGTGCTTCGTCAGCTTCTCACGGAGCCCTGAACTGAGCTTGAACGCCTCTGGCCTTCACGAAGCACAAACAATAAATGTGAGGGAAAAAAACAATAGAAAACATAATAAAAAAGGCCAGGCTTCTGCAGTGAAGGATGAAATGTTAATATGAACTCCAATATTGTGAGTCCTTGTGTGGTGTCACGTAGAAAACAGTGAACGTTATGGGAATAAGGCTCCGATCAGGGGCTCACTATGACTATGAAGAATTTGATGCCTTCAGGGAACACAGGCCAATATAGTCTCCTGCCGTCACTGGGGTTGATAATGTGATACAGAGACACCATGAGACCAATACAGATGAGTCCATGAGCAGACTTCTTTTAAAGCAGAGCAGAGTGAGACAAATGAAGCACAATAAATGGAAGATATTCGTCTCAAAGCGTTGGATTTTCCTTTTTTTTCATTATTTCTAGCATCTGTGTAAAGGTCAGTGGCTGTAATCACGGAAAAAACACACTTTATCAAAGACAGTCTGCATCTATTTGTTTACAGCAGACGCCCAAGGACCACGTCTTCTGAAAACAGGAGAACTTTCTGTTCTGCAGCATCTAACTTTCCTGAATTTTAATGTGTAGTTTGAGTGTAACAGTGTGAATAGGAAACAGGAAAACTCTTGCAGTAAGCTGTGACTTCAGCGTCAGGACGACAATTATCTCCTCCTCGTTAAACATTACGTGATTGAATTGACAGTATTTATCTGTGTTTTACGTTGTCTCCCTTTTCTCTGTTGATGCTTTTCTTTTTTCAGCTGTTTCTCTGTTAAAAGACATATTCAGCTGAAAATACACTTTATCTGCAGCTATTAAACTTCCTGGAACGTCATGTGACCAGTGTCGACCAATGGGAGCGCTCCTTTTTGGAGCATGTGATTGTCCAAGGTTTTCTGTTCCTGAATAGAGGTTCTCATCTATTACAATCCCTTACAATAAACACTAGATGGCATCTACTTTTTAAAAAAAATTTTTTATGAATGATTAATTTTACATGAGTATACTACTTGGGGTTTAGAATAGAATTGAATAACCTTATTGTCATTGTCAAAATTGGATGCAAACCACTGGTGCAGGTATAAATACATAATAAAAGTACTGTTTTAAACGAAAATGGTAAAAGAATTAAAGGGTTTAAGTTAAAAACACAGTCACATCTGTCACTTTCAGCTATTGCACGGCTGCTTAAAACTGCACCAAAAGTAAAAAACGTTAAAAGTGAGTTAAAAATATTGCTCTTAAAAGACAGAGAGATTTTAGCAGCATCCAAGGTGACAATGGCTCTTGGGTAAAAACTGTTTTGACTCTTTTAAAGACGCAGAGCCATATTCAAGACCAAAACAGGAAAAAAGTCCAAACTAATCGAATCTTCTTGACACTTGAACCCTGTATATTATTATCTTGAAATAGAGCAGACGTTTTTGTGAACTATCGAGTGCCTCCGTCAAACCATAAATAATGACTAAAGAGTTGAGTATCTGTGGAGCCTCCTACCGTTCTTGGTGTAGAGGGACATCTCCACCTTGCGCTCCTCGGCCCCGAGCAGAGCCTTGGCCATCTGGGCCACGGCCGGTCTCTTGGTGTGGGGCCCGTACAGAAAGCTGCAGGTACAGGGCTTCTGCATGACCTCGGCCCGAGAGTAACCACACATCCCACAGAAGGCGTCATTACAGAAGATGATGGCACAGTTCTCCACCTGAGCGTTGGCGATGATGAACTTTCGATCTGCGCCGAGAGAAAAAATATGTATCTGATGTTTTTGGCAGCATTAAATATACATTATAATCTAATAACGTTATAAAAATGAATGAAGCATAACCTTTGGCTTTGGAATATAAGTCCACTGCTGTGTTTCAGGCTATAATAAATTCAATTTAGTGCAAAAATAATCAAATAAACAGCGTGCAGTATCCAGAGGGGTCCCGTCACATAAGAGCAGTGATGGGCGCTGGAGCCGCAGTTTAACAAATACATAAGAAAATGGACTTTGTGTGTTCCATCAGGCCATAAAATAAATAGATGTGAGTAAAAGTGAGTTCTTTGTGTCATGACGGAGACTTGGGAGAAGAAACAAGACTTTAAGAAGCAGAAGATGGTGACACTTGGGAAGCTTTTATTAAATCTTGAACGTGAGGTTTCATCTTTCTTTTCATCTTTCCTCTGGAGGTTTATAGAAACTGGTTTTAGTTGGATTTGAACAGGTTTTAGATGGATTTCAGCAGGTTTTAGTTGAATTTGAACAGGCTTTAGTTGAATTTAAACAGGTTTTATATGGATTTAAACAGGGATTATTTGGATTTGAGCAGATTATATATATATCTTTGTAGCAAAAACTGGTTTAAGATTTCATGAACAAATAGAATTAATCTGATTTAAATCCATCTAAAATCTGTCCAAATCCATTTAAACCTGTTCAAATTCACCTAAAACCTGTTTATAGCCATTTAAAACCTAGTCTCTCTGGTCCTTGAGTTTGACGTGTGCTTTCAGGCTTCAATAAATTCAAATGGATGATAAAAACATGCCTTTTCTTTTGATTTAACGCTGGTGACCTACGTGTTCCTGCAGGTGCATCAGACCAGAGCACACACAATGAGCTACAGTACACGTAACTTTTACTAAATTCATGATTAATTAAACAAAGAAACCAACAGCAGACTGTGAAACTTTGATTGGTTGGTTTTATACGGTCACTTTTATTTGTCTTTAATGTTTAATATGTTTTTATACGCCTCAAATTCAGTGCGTAATGGAGCTCCAAGTCTTTACAAACGCCTCTACAAACAAAAAGTGAAGAGAGACTATTTCCAAACAGCCTCCTTACTGTAAACCTGATTAAAGTCGATGCAGAGACGTGCAATTATTTGTTGTTCCTTTTCTTTATGATGGAAACGGCCTTTCTCTCATTTATCATCCTTTAACTGCGCATTAAACGTGTTTTTGAGATGGTTGTGAAACTAATTCTTTAACCCACTCCTTAAGATGACGTTTTGTTAGTTATTGAAAAGGTAAAAGTTAAATTTGGACTCACTCTGTCCCTCAAACTTGCGGATGATCGTGTCCACGAAGGTGTTCTGCGGCGCCACGTGTCCGCGTCTCACCGGCATCTCGCTCCTTCAGTCCGGTCCAAGTCCGGTCCAGGTCCGCTCCAAGTCCCGTAAAAGTCCCGTCTCCTCGTGTGGGACCTGACTAAGTTTCTCCAAAGCCCACCGGCCCTGCTCTGGTCCTGTCCCCGAGCCTCTGACCCCCGCAGTCCCCGGTGCAGCGCGCTCTCAGCTCAGCCTCAGTCTCTGATTGGTTCGCTCCTAAACGCGTCTGACTCTATGGTTTATTGAAGAAGCCTCTAAAACGAGCCAAGCCCGGGGTATTTCGATGGAAAAATGAAGGTAGCCTCTTCAATCTGCCTTTAGACGTGTATTTTATCCGTGTCTCAGTTTCACAGTGAGATGCTGTTACTCAAAATACAAATATAACATACCTGATTATCTTGGAAAATGAAAATATAGGACTTTTTATTGTAAATAAGCCTCTTTAATCAGAACAAGGGGCACTAACCTGTCTTATACAGATGCTAAAATAGACATTACAGTTACTTTACGTATTGTTCTTGTTTCTACAGGTGCCCAGAGAGGACAAACTGAGCTCTACTGGAGGAGAAGCACACTAATGTTTATATTTGACCACACTTTCTTGCTCAAAAGGTTCAGGGCATTGTTTTTACTAAATTAAATTTGTTCCAGACCTGTTTGCTGAAAGTGTGAGGAGTGTGATTGTAATCTTCATTTTCACCACTAGATGTCACCAAAATACCAAAAAATGACATCCCAAATTAAATGATGAGTGATGTATTTTTGATAATTTCTTTTTGGAAGGTGAATAATGTAGATCTATATTTACTTTGGGAGCCTCAGCTTTATGTTTCCAAAAAAAAAAAAAAAAAAGACCATAGAGGGCACCCCAGTCTTCGCATGCACCTGTGATGTCATCTGCAAGTGAATAAAGTAATACTTTATATCGACTGTTTGGTTTGATTTTATACCAAAATAATTTGATCTAATGCGAAAACTGTTCCTAATCAGTCTTTCATGTGCTTCACTCTGACTCTCTGTTAACGCCCAGACATTACAATTATGTTGCACAACAATCGAATACAAAGTGAAGAGAGATGTTTAGGACACTTCTGCTTTTTGTGTAATGGCACAGTCAGTTGATTATAATATGTCTACACTTCTTCATATATTTTGGGATCATTTTGTGTCATGTTTAAGTTTTACATAAAAACAGACTCACGACACACTACACTATATTATTACTGTTTATTATAGTCCAATAGTGTCACCCTCCATTTGTACTGCTAGTCCATTAAACATTAAACAGTGACCCCTGCTGGATGGGTTTGGGCCTAGTTTTTTATAACATCTGTAAAACAGATTTCATCTTTAGTTCAGACTTATTCTTTATCCAATCACAGAGAAATGCCATCAGCACTTTTACCTTTGATCATGAATCCTATTTGTTCTTCTGTCTGTGGTCATCGTCACTTATTTAGAGAGTCTGGAGATAAAATTAATCAGAAAAAACACAATGGAGATCTGTAAAGTGTGTGGCTGAACAGACATTTGGCAAATTTAAGAAAGTTGAAACTCAGCAAAGCTTTTTATTTTATCAATTTTAAAGTTGGACAAAAAACTTTGGTCCGCTTTGAAAAATTGTTTGTCTCCCAAAATGTCAAATATTTCCAATTTTAATATAGTATTATTTTCTATGTTGATGAACAAATTAAAATGTGTGATATGGTGAATATGATTGTCCTTCTAGGCAAATATCACATTCTCTGCTGTAAATGGAGAAACTGTCCCCTCCTTCACTTTATTTTTGAATAAATGTAATTGTTTATACTTCTCCCTGATGTTAACTAAATTTTTAAATGAAAGTGTCCAATACGAAGCCTTGCTTTGCTCTTCAGATTTGTCTATGTCCCCGTTTATTTTCTGTTTTCTTCAGCTGTTGTTGAATTGTTTAATACCTCTACTTTGTACTTTGAGACTTTGTACCTTGGATCTTTACTTGCCTTTAATAAAAAGAAGCCTGAAGATAGTTTTGTTGTTGTCGTATTTTCTCTGAGCACAAGATGGCGGCCGTGTTCACCGTTGGCGCCTCCGTTCGAATCTCCCTCCCTCCGAGACTGACCTCTTCCCGCCGATGACAGTTTCCTGCGGGCTGTCCGACACCAACTGCTCGGCCTCTCAGCAGGATGTACGGAAGAGGAGCGGAGAGCCTTGTCAAAGTTTAGCTCGTCATGCAGCGGGGACGTTTACCGGAGTGAATTTCGGGTTATTTTTCGCCGGACAGTGTGAATGTTGTTGGCGGATACCGGTGAGTATGTTTTGAACCTGAAAACGGAGCGTAGAAGAAGAAGTAGTTTTTCTTCTTCGGGTGAACGTAAGTCGAGCCCGATACGTGTCACTTTGGAGAAACGTCATGCCAGACTTCGTAGAAATAACACACGCATTATGTTATTTTTCAAGTCGTGTTAAAATACTACAGCCTTTAAACTAAAACTAAAGTAAAATATAGGTAATACATAAAGTTTTCTTATATTCGGGGCACATTTAATAAGCACTGAAACACTTTTTATTGTGAATTTTAACCTTTTTACACTGCCACGATGCTAAGAGAATACTTAGGCATTCTTTCGGACAAACTAAATACGAAATATTTCTATGTATTTAATGGCTTCTTAAATATGCAACGCTTTGGTTAGTTTTCTTGTGGTCAATCTGTGCTAAGTAGTATGTTATCTAGAGTCTACAGTATAATGATAACAAACCTGGAAGAGTCTATAGGCTATAGTTCTGTTTTGTATTGACTTTCCAGGGAAAAGGCTACTAAATAAATCCTCATTTACATACATTTAACTAGACTAAATGGTTTAAAGTTAGGGCTGTGGAAAATCTGTGCTGTCAGGGAGTGTTTTGAATGTCAGGCATTTATCCAAGTTTGAGGCATTTTAATTCATATAAAAGGTGTCCCAATAACCCCATTACCAAAGCTGCATTCTGTGGAGCGTTTTCCTCCCAAAGCCATTTTCCAGATTTTGTGAGGTCATAAATGACTTGAGCCCAGACCTTCACATCGTTGGTCCGTGTTTAAAGCAGTAGAGGTTATGTTGGGCCAGGACCAGATGCCTGCAGTGGGCTTATCATAATTACTGGGCGTTTCTCCTTCCTACGGTGGCAACTCCTTCGGAATAAGATCCAAACTGAGTCATTTCTTGCTGCATATTTTATTTTTAAATTTTATTTTCTAACTATAATATGTGATGCAATGACAACCAATTAAATTAACTTTGAAATTTAAATAGAAATATAACAACAATAAACAAAAAAGAAAATTATTAATGTTTATGTTAGTGAGAGTCTGATACTGAGATGTGGCTCTTAAAAAAGAATAGATACATGAGCTTATTTACACATTTATTATCAAGACACCTGTCTTTTCTGTGAGATGAGATCTGCTGAACGTGTTTTTTGCTTTATGTAGAAGTGACTAATGAAAGCCCAGTTGACATCAGTTTAGCCCGTGATTTACACATTTAGTGAAAGTATTATCATGAAATGGATGATGACAGACATTTTTCCAAAAGACTCATAGTTCATTGTGGGTAAAGGAAGCCCACGGAGGTATTTTAGTCAAACAGAGACACATTCCTTTGAAGGAGGTGTGGAATGAACTGTCTTTCAGCAGCAGACATGACCTGAATTCCTCTCATACAATCCTCCCAAGGTGGATCCTAGAGATTGGGAAACACCTAATTTGAAAAGATGACTCCCACCGACCAATCAGAGCACACTGGGCTTTAGGGGGCGGGGCCTTAAAGAGACATACACAACTATGTGTAATCAAAACACTCTGAATTTCTTCCATTGTTTTATTTTAACACTAACTTCATAAAGTCATATAAGCATGGTTAAAACAAATGAGCTAAATAGTGATTATAAACATGGCCCTGCTGTTTTGTCATCTCAGGGTTCAAGGGTCACCGGGTAAATGTCATCTGTTTGTATTGTTGTGTATAAATTAGTGACAAAGCAATGACTACAAACCGATGCTATATTTGTTTATTTGAAAACTGATTGGGTTTATTGTAAAGATATGGAAGGTTAACGTATCATAACATGTTTCCAGGTTAAATGCTTTACTCGGTGTATAACAGTGTCTGAAATGTTTCTGTTTTTCTATTAATCTGGCAAAAACAGTTCAAAAGTGATGCTGTGTGTAATGTTGTTATTTTGCCAAAGCCCTGACTCCTACCTTTTTGAAAATATCTCACAAACTAAAAAAGGTACCTAAAAAATATAGCGGTAACTGATCTTTCATTGGATTGTGTCATTCACAGAGCTAACACCGGAGCTGGTGATGAATCCAAAATGTGCACAGCATGAGATTATTTGGTCACCTTTTGGTTTTACAATTCAAATTAAAATTCAAATCACTTAAATAATCCCCAAGGTGAAATTCAATTGTTAGGTCACAGACTGATTGACTGACTGTCCTGCAGCAGCTCACTGCTTTACCCAGTCTTCAAACTAAAACTTATAGTTGAACCAGCCCTCTCTATAAGTTTTTCAAGTCTCCTACGCCTGTTTTACAGAGATTGCCCCAAAAGACTGCTGCATAAAAAACAGAATTAGCCGTTACTGCAGAAACAACATTTGTAGCCATTTATAATTTAGAAACAAAATGGTGAAAATAGAAAATAATAATGGTAATAAATGTTAAAGGGTCAGGCTAAAACAATATCCCATCCAATCAAAATTATTCAACATTATCTGATGGCCCTGATTTTGGCCAGACACTGCTACCTTAAAAAAAAACAAAAACCTAACTAAACTAACTAAGAAACTGAAAAGATATCCACCATAAACTTTGCCCACACACTACTGGTTTTATGAACTTTAATTACACCAGGGTTAAAGCAAAACTATGATCGGCATTTTGGTATTTTCTCTGAAATCTGTGGATGGAATCATCTGTATGAATCACGGGCCTTGATTTCTTGGATTAAATCATTGGAGCCATGAAGCAAAACTGTTATAAAAGTCAGATTAGACGACGTTGATACTTTATTGAAGCTTAAATTAAGTTTATTGTCAATGTGAGAAGCTGGAAAATGGTGTCCTTTGAAATAATTACAGAGACCTTTAAGTGGAGTGTGTTTGTGCTGCGGTTGTTTGACCTTTAACCTCTGTCAGCTGCTCAGACTGACCGACCGTCTCTTTCAGGAGGGACATGAATAACAGTGGGAACCCAGGCTCCATGATGGAGGGTTTGGACAGGACAGACGTCAGAGCGAACGGACCAACGTCGGGCCCCGGCAGCTCTCTGGGCTCGTCCCCGAACTCTCCTCCGACTCCGGAAGAGTTGGACCAAGAATCCCCCTCCTCTCTCGTCGATATCTCCCAAATGTGGATTAAATTCGGTAAAACGTTCCTACTGATCCTGCCCATCTACATTCTGGGATACTTTGAGTTCAGTTTCAGCTGGATTCTGGTTGGACTCGCGGCGTTGTTCTACTGGAGGAGGAACTACAGCGGGCAGGACAACAAGATAAACCGCGCATTAGCGTTTCTGGACCACGAGGATAAAGTCACGAAGCAGACGGCGAGCACTGCTCATCTTCCTCCGTGGGTGAGTCACTGTGTCAGCATCCAAAAGTGGGTTCTGGGGGATTTAATCAACGTAATTTTTTGAAAATCAAGTCAAATTAATGCGAATTTAATGAAAAATACCAGATTTTTGAAGCAGGTAATGGTCAGGAACGAAACTGTGCTAGTAATATTCAAAAGGAACAATAAAACCGCGTTAAAATTGTCTGAAATTGTATTTAGAGGAAATAGACAGTAATAGAAAAGAAGAAAACTAAGCAAACAGTAGAAAAACCTGCACAAAACTATACAAATAATAACGAGAATGATGTTTAAACAGACTTGGGGAATTAGATCACAAATTGGTAGGTCGGAAATTTGGGAAACACTGATGTATAACGGGCCAAAGAGTTGTATAAGTAGATGACGTGTCTATCATATTCATCATGGGATTTCCTTGTGCTTCATAACTGTGAGCTTGTTTCAAAATTTTTATCTGATACGCGTCTGCTTCCTGTTCATCTCGTCTGCTCTGTAGCATCCATAAGTCTGAAGGTAGGCTCAGAAAACAAAACAAAAAGGATGTATAGAACTTTCCTTTGCATTGAGCTTTAGAAGGTAAACAGTTGAGCAACACTATTTTGTTCCAATAGGTGTAAAAACCAAAGAGAAAACCGGTTCACTCCAACATAAAGTGAGTTATTAGTGTCCAGGTAGGAACTATAGAAGGGGCGTAGCATTTTCAAGGTCATTCTGTTCTTTTATTACATATGAACTTTTTTACAATCCTTCCAAACTCTAATTAAACAGAAGTATGACTTGATGAAGCTGTATTTTCTTCTGTGTGTGTTCTGTGTTGTGGCTGTTTCTCGGGAGTGGCTCTGTTGAAGAATCAGAGTCATTCTTCTCTATTGTTGTTTTAAATTCACTTTCATTTTTTGTGTGAGAAGAAAGTCAGCCGCCGTTAGCTGCCGCACTGACCTACTCTGGGTTTCCAGCATTTTCATTACTGACTCTACACAACAAACAGATCCTATACTCAGTCCATTTTAAATATTAACATTGTTCTAAAGCATTTGTCTTATAGGTTTTTAGGCAGAAATTCACAAAAAACATAAATCTAAAAGCATGATTCACTAATAACAGCAGACTCTTCCCTGGGTTTCGTTTTGCTGTTTTGTGACTCTCTCAGTAAAGTGTGGTCATTATTTATTTATGTCTTTCTTTTTTAACTCCCAAGAGAGCAGCTTTAGATCCAACTTAAAGCTCCACTCCCTGATTTTCTTTTTTTGTCCCTCAGTCTAGGGACCTCTCCTGCTTCTCTTTTATTAAAAAATAAAACCAGACAAGTTTTTCCTCCAAAATACTAATCCATTTGACCAAACTGAAGTTTAGAGTTTAGCGTTAGCTTAGCTGTGACTTCAGCGTCAGGACGACAATTATCTCCTCCTCGTTAAACATTACGTGATTGAATTGACAGTATTTATCTGTGTTTTACGTTGTCTCCCTTTTCTCTGTTGATGCTTTTCTTTTTTCAGCTGTTTCTCTGTTAAAAGACATATTCAGCTGAAAATACACTTTATCTGCAGCTATTAAACTTCCTGGAACGTCATGTGACAAGTGTCGACCAATGGGAGCGCTCCTTTTTGGAGCATGTGATTGTCCAAGGTTTTCTGTTCCTGAATAGAGGTTCTCATCTATTACAATCCCTTAGAATAAACACTAGATGGATCAGAAAGACTGTTTTTACACAAATGATTGATTTTACAATAAACTATTTGGGTTTAAACCATTTTCACAACAAGAAGAAAAAAATAACAGGAACAAAGGCTGTAAAAACCAACCCAAAAAGCTGAAATAAGTTAACTTGAAATAAATATCATCTGAATCTTATGAGGCAGTAGCAGAAACACATACATAATTTATGCTTATTTTCCTTCTGTATCATTAGTCTACCAATAAAAAAACTGATCAATGGAAAGTGCTTGAGTGAATAAGTGAAGGAATGAAATATGAGGTCTGCTATTATCTGATGAACAGACAATAAGGCTGTGGTTAGTTGAGCAACATCTGACATCGATTTAGAAACACAAAGCCTTTTGATGGCAGTAATGTTTGGAATGTGGGATCCATGCCTCCGTCACAGACACGGCTCGTCTTTACATTTCTGATACAAAACTGAGCGTGAGAAATTGTGTTAAATGAATTTCGTGCTGATTCACCTCGGTATAAGTTGGTGAAAAAGTGAAAGTCGGTTCCAGTCGGGGTCAGGAGTGAGTTTGGAGGTCAGTGTGACGGAGGTGAAGCAGATAAAACAGGTCGTGATGCTCTGTCAAACGTCTGGGGTCAAACTCCAGAACTGATTATCACTGATTCTCTTTTCTCTGGTGTCACGGTTTGTCTTTGATCAGCGTTATCAGTCTGAGCCGAAGACCACGAGTCTGCGCTGTAAAGGATTACGTTAAGTAGAGCTAGGTTCAATTCAGTATTTCTCTTTATATATTATGTCAACAAAGCAGCAGCAGCTTGAACCTTTCATTACTTTTAGTTTTGGGACTGTGACTATTCACCTAAGAGCTCCCAATAAGAATTTTTAAACAGAATTTCAGATAAAAGCCTAGAGGTGATTGTGATAATGTAATAATAGAATAATTTTCATCATAGTTTTCATCAACAACACATTTTTGTGTCCGAAAACAAAACTAAATAAAAAGTATTGAATGAGACCGAAAACTGGTTAAATGTATTGACACTATGAACAGAGATAAAATTAGGAGTAGTTTCATTTCATTCAGGGAGAAATTATTACCATTGAAAATGCATCACCCTTGATATTTTAGTGATTAAATCTGTTGTAGATATAGTCGACTGAAACTAGACTAAAACTAATAAGGATAAGACTAAATTCTGACTAAAACTATATTAAAATTTGCTCAAAATTAACACTGGATTAGATGAAACGCCTCTGAATAACTGACTCACCAGGTGTCTTCGTCCAATCAGAGCATTCAGTGATAAGTAACTAGAGAATTAAGACGGTTTTGATTTGAGCAGTAGGTAAGTAAGCCATATTTACAGTACTTTGGCCTCAGTCTGTCCTATCTGTCTTCATAAATGGAGTTTTGTGTCATGTACAAAGGCCCTAAAGAATAAAGACATAATAAAAATCGCTTTGTTCAGTCGTTCATGGATAATTTACTACACTGCACTATATTCCATCATTTTCATGGATTGGATGTAGAAAGTCCACAAAAGTACGAGACATATTCTGAGTTTAATATGCTCTATTGTTGTATATTTTTCAGCTTGAGCCTCTGTTTATGTGCGTTTTGTTCACAGTTTCACAAATACAGCCTACATTCCTAAAGAAAGTTCTGTAAAAAGCACAATATTCTGAACAATAAAGCTGTTCTCTATGAAAAGGTGGTATGGACAGGTTCTTCCACTCGTCCCGTCGCTCGAGGCTGTAACTCGTGTGCAGTCTTTATCAAACAGAGTCGAGTTTAACGCGCGGCCGTCCGTCTCTGAGTGAAACATGTCAGGAATGAGGCTGGATGTGAGCTCGAGCTCGAGGACAACTCTCCGGGCTTTACCTCGCCGTGTTTCTCCGTTACGCTGGGGTTTAATGCTGGAATGAAAGCTGTATTTGTTTCACTAACGAGCTGAGGTTTAACAGAACGAGGCCTGTGTGTGAGCTCTGACGTTATTTCTATTTGAGTAACTTAGAAGCAGTTTTACACCATGAGGAATTAATGTGTGATTAGAGCTGGACAATCTCTACGGAATGTAATGAGTATTTGTTGGAGGCGAACTACAGACTCCAATCTAGGGCTGCAACTGACTTCTATAATCGATTAATCTGTTATTTTTTATTAAATAATCTGATAGTGAAGTGTGTAAATGTTCAGACCTGGTGGATTAACAAAGACAAGGGTCAAAAACTGTGTGTTTTATTGTTCTTGTTTAAAACTGTTGATAGTAAAACAAAAATTCAGAACATTTTTACTAAATCTGATCCAGATTAAGCTCCTCCACAAACTGAGGATAGACCAGAGACACATAAAGATGGATTATTATCTGTTACTGTTTCTGTGGATTTACTGCTGTGTCTTTAATAAAACCTTTTCTCAGCACAAGTTTCAGATTCTATCCATACCACAGATAGAAATGAATCGATTATTCAATTAGTTGTTGCAGATCTATTTCAATCTATTTCATGATTTTAAACTCTTTTACTATTCAGAACAGTTCTTGCTGCCTCGTTTTCTTTTATTTTTTAAACGATATATCATTATCCAAATAAAAACGTACCCTGACCTTTGACCCTCACAGAACAGAACGAGGAGCAAAGGTGGAGGAAGAAACTCTGTGACGTTGCAACAGGTTAAAAACACATTTGTTATCCCTATGTGCCTCTTTCACTGTGTTTTTTTCAGTTTTCAGTGAAAGGACAGTTTATTAAAGCCAGACGTAACCTTGTGTCTCTGCAGTTAATGCACACAACTGTATTTATCCAGTCTCTGAGTCTGTTTAGGGCTGAGTGGTGCGTTTACTGACAGCCGTAACTGTGTAACCTCTTTGACTAATTAGTCTAATTAGTCTAAGAGGTCATGGGTTAATACAGTCAGTCCCACTAAAGCCTTCTTAACACATTCAGCCCAGATGTAATCAGGGTCATTTCACTCAGACTGTACATGCCGTGAATAGTTCTGGTGGTTTTACTGAAAACTGAGGGAAGAGCGGGGGATGTGCTTAATTAGCCTAGACCGAGCTAACACGAAGCTAACGGACAAATGAGCTGCGTATTTCCTCTGTGACAGTGATTATTGCTCTAATATTGAAACTACAGTTGTTTGAACATGTTTAACTGAAACAAACGGTGGAAAGTGAAGCACAAACAGCTGCAGAAAGGACTTCAGCTCCAGACAAACAGCGTTGTACTGACGGCGTTCTCACAGGTTGCCGGTTCGATTCCCGCTCCTCCCCTCACTTCATACTGTCATTGTCTCCTTAGATAGATAGATATCCTTTATTGTCCCATCGAGAAATTTGTTTCCATGGTCTGTCACAACATAGAACATGGAATAAACAAATACAACAACACAAACAAAAAGCATACACCGAACGTAAAATAATAATTACACATTGTTTAGTGCCTGCCTCCATCTTCTCTCTTCTCCTTCAACTGGAAAAAGAGAATCAATCAAACTTTATTTATGCATTACTTTTCATACAGCTTAATGCAACTCCAGGTGCTTCACAAAATAAACTCATTGGTGGCTTTGTTTTACTGTATTTCCCTCAGACTCAAACAAATGTACAAAATAAATAAATCAAATAATTAAAGAATTAAATAAAATAAAAATAACAAACCGTCTATAAAACGATACGACTGAGACTCTCCACAGACACACTTTGACTTTATTAACCTTATTTGAATGTAACTCGTGCAGATGTTGACTTCTTTCCTCGGCTCGGTGCAGTTTTAGTCGCGGCTGAATCATTCTGTGTTGGTGCACTGCTGTTGTTCGGGCGAGGCCTCGTTTCTGCTGCTGTTGGTGAAATGTGCCAAAGGGAGGGTAGCTCCGCGGTTCACAGTGGAAACAATGTGTTAGAAACTCAAGAAGCACTACGGCCACTCCTTCACCGAGCCGGCTTCACCCACGGGGCATGATGTTTGAGTCAGAAACGCAGCAAATATGAAACTGGAGTTGCATTCAAATTTATTCAAAGTGTAATGGTCCTTGAGTCAAACAGGGACAACAACAAACCTACAGAATGTATATAAAACATGGATCAAGTAACTCAATGCAGTTTGCTTTCTTTTTTTCTTTTTTAAAAAACTATTTTCTGTGAAATGAGTGGTCATTTCTTTCACAAATATCATGTCTCATTCAGGTTTATGTACCATTTATGCTCCATCAATGACAAAACAAAAAAAACAATCCACTGCACCTTTTATGTTGGGTTCTGTCTCATTTTACAGTGTTTTTCTATGTCTTCATTTGCATGATCTTGTAATAATATTGTGAGATGATCCAGCTCAATGTGCAACAAAAAGGTTTCTCTCGAGTGAAAAGTGAGCAGAAAAGAAGCTCATTTATTACAAACAGAAGCAATTTTTCATGTTTGTCAAAATGCAAAAGAAATCTATAAGCCCACAGGAAATTTAGAAAAGTATTCTTAAAAATGAGCCGGAAATTGATTAAAATGTCCAAGAGTCATAGAAACAGTGTTGTCCGGGGAAGTTTTTATGATGTACCCATTGTATATTTTATTTTTTATAACAGTTAATGAGAAAGTGTGAATGTAATGCACAGATAGATGCTCTTTTCTTAGTCTTTTTTGAGTCTGCAAAGCCTTTTGTTTGCTCTGCTTTAAAAATACCTCTAAAAAATATCCAAGACTTTCACAAAAATGACGTGTTACATTCAAAACAAGTGAGGTATTTCCTCCTAATCCTTCCCTTCATCATTTCATTCACTTTCTTTTTACGTTTGTATGTCTTTTTGTTTCCGGTTGTGTTTGTTTTGTCTGTCTTCGAGGATTGTGGGTCATGTGAGACGAGCAGAGAAACCTGATGTAACTCTGTCTGCTTAGTTCCTTATTGAGTGAAGGTTTTACCTGACGTCATGACAATTGTTGTAATGTTAGTAAAACGTTAGTGGCCCATGGCTTTTTACTGCATAGACCTCATTGTCTCTATTGCAGTAAATATAATGCCATGTTTTGCTTTTGATATATTCTAAGTTGTAAGTTACTAAGGCAGGCCAATCTTAATATGTCATATAATCCAGTTCTTGTTGTGTAATTTATTTAATAAGGTAAAAAGTAGACTCAGGGTGTGGAGTTTTCCAAGAAAAATGAATCACTTCCTGTTTGTTCCCAGGAGAATGTGAAACCTGTGAGTTTGGTTTGTTCGCAGCAAGTTTCAGAACTAAAGAAATATAATACTCCGCTCCACTCTGACACTCATCAGAGAAAAATACAACAGCTGCAGGAAAAACTGAGAAGAGAGAAGATAAATGAAGTGTAGCAGTGATAGCATTAGCATCAGAGCCATATTGTGAGAGAAAACATACACCCTGAAGGCTTTTACCAACATTAGCCGTTTTCAGCTGCGATTATTGAGAGCTCTGACATTATAACTGTACTTCTTTGCATAAAACAAAGGAAAAAAAATAGTGTTGTCATTATTTAAAGGTTGTTATGCTTTTATTTTACTGGTTTGCGCCACTTCAGACAGACTTGGCCCTGAACTAAAACAACTGTTGCTCTAAACTAACTTCCACGGGTCATATTTATGCCACTCGCTTTGGTCAATTTGATTACATCACATTTTGATTTTAATCTCAGCAGAAACAGGTCTCATATACTTGTCTAACATATAACACAAGCTAATATTATGCTATCCCACACAAAAGTAAAAAAGAAAAAGCACTTGCACCATAATCTCAAAACAATTCACATTAAAGAATGAGAAATACTATTGTGAAAACTCCATTCTGTGTGAGTAAGTAAAGGTTAATGTAACTGCTTAGACAAAACATTTATTCAGCAGGTGAGGCTAATTCAGACTGATTAGCCTTTAGCATCTCTACCAGAATATTGGGAACTCCCTGAAGAAGAGTCTGTCTGCAGCAGTAATCTAAGTGCCTCGCGTCTCTTTACTTTATCACGTTCTGATTAAATAAATGTCCTACATAGTGACTCCAGAGCGTATAGACATATTTTCCTGGCGAACGGTGCCTGGAGTTGGCCTCGTTTACAGCGAGCAGCGGCTTGAGCTACTTTTGCATTCGCTATTAATCAACGTCACTGACAGCAGACCTATAAAACCCAGACCTATGGATAAACCACAGCTCTACTGCTTTTGAGTGAATGTCAACTTTACTTTCTTCTGTTTCAGGTCCATTATCCAGATGTGGAGAGAGTGGAGTGGCTCAATAAGGTAAATGCACACTTTAAAGAGACTTGGATGTAGGGCTCTGGAAAAACTGAGGAAGTCTCTGGAGAAAAGTAATGAATCGGGGACAGAAAAGCTAATGACTTCATTATTAAAAGGTGGAAACAGGTGAGTCTTGTAGCAGCTTAATTTAGAGAATATTAATAATATGAAGGTACAGCGAGATGTTTATGCACAAGATACTGCAATATCCATGGGCTTTAATAACAATAACATAACACAAGTTCTGCATTACACAATACATCTTATTATATTCAAAACAGAACAGTAGGATTATTTCTGCTTCAAGAAATAATCATGTAATAATGTATTTTGAAAATTTGCTAAAGCCAAACATACTTTATACTTAAAGTTCCACTCCCTTATTTTCTTTTTTTTGGTCCAAAATCAGTCTAGGGACCTCTCCTGCTTCTCTTTTATTAAAAAATAAAACCAGACCAGTTTTTCCTCCAAAGTACTAATCCATTGGACCAAACTGAAGTTTAGAGTTTAGCGTTAGCTTAGCTGTGACTTCAGCGTCAGGACGACAATTATCTCCTCCTCGTTAAACATTACGTGATTGAATTGACAGTATTTATCTGTGTTTTACGTTGCCTCCCTTTTCTCTGTTGATGCTTTTCTTTTTTCAGCTGTTTCTCTGTTAAAATACACTTTATTTATTTGAAGTTTTCTGTTCCTGAATAGAAGTTCTTTCAAAAACGATTGATTTTACAATAAACTATTTGGGTTTAAGTCTGTTTAAGTCTGTTTCCATCAGACTTATTGACATTACCTCTGACTGTTCTTCCACAGACGGTGAAACAGCTGTGGCCCTTCATCTGTCAGTTCGTAGATAAACTGTTCAGAGACACCATCGAGCCGGCCGTCAAGAACGCCACGCCGTACCTCAGCTCGTTCTGCTTCACCAAGATCGACCTGGGCGACAAGGTAATACCTGTTATATTCATCTGATTTACATTTATAAAAACAATACAACAGAGAAACCTTGGCCAAATTCAACCTGGTGGCACCATCCTGCAGGGTTTGCTCTAAACAGAAGAAGATTACTGTTCTTTAAGGCCATCTTAATCTCTAAATCTTTAAAAATCTAAAAATCTTTCAATTCAGAGGCTGCACCGAAGTTTTATTTACTCAGTATTTAATGTAGGGTATTAAATATTATAATCATAATCTCAGTTATTTTGGTCATTTTTAAAATTATTTTAAACAATTACTCATTGACTTTGGAAATATATTGGATTTATTGAACAAAACAGTGAATTCTCCTTAAAATAAATAATATATTCAAGTGTATAAATAAATAGATAAAAAAATAAACAGAAATAATAACAAATATTAATAAATAATATCAACAGTGTAATGCACTTCCACAATCTCCTGAAAGTAATAAATAAAACCATGTAATAAATAATAGTTTATTCTCCATTACATTGGTTTTGTGATTGTTTGGAGCAGAAATTGAAATAAAAAAATTGGATTTATTGCACAGCCCTGACTAAACGTCACAAATTCTGCTCGTGTTAAATTCAATGTAGACAGAGAATGAGATTTCACAAAATGAGAGACTTTGACTCAAACCAGAAACAGCTGTTGCAACATTTATCATTCTTTCTTCTTGGAATATGACGTGTTTATCACAAGCACAAGACAAACCCCACTTGAGAAAAACATCGCTGTTTCCCTTTTTTACTCAAATAAGGATTCCCTGTCGTTTAATCAACAGACCTTTTTGACAATGAAAACATGTCAAGTATCAAAAAGCCACATTAATATGATATAAAGTTAATTAAATATGTATTATTTAACAATTATCCATTAATTTATTCCATATTTCATTAATGCCACTTGCAGAATTCACAGATAGTCCTCACAGAGCCAGGATTACTAAGTTTTATTGTGATTTTGTGTGTGCAGCCGCTGAGAGTGAACGGTGTCAAAGTTTACACTGAGAACGTGGACAAGCGGCAGGTGATCATGGACCTGGAGATCAGGTGGGCACTAATCCTCTTACTTTCACCAATACATCAGCTGTTTATAGATGAAAACATGGCTCAAAACTGGAATATGCCAAAGATGGAAATTCATTGTGACTTTTCTGTTTCTCTGTTCAGTTTTGTTGGAAACACAGAGATAGATGTGGATATAAAGAAGTACTATTGCAGAGCAGGAATCAAAAACATACAGGTAAGAGGTGGTTTGTTCTGGGATCACTTTCTGACGTAATGGTTTAGTCCAGTCTGGTCTGGTTTTGTCTGGATTACATGGTCTGGTTTAGTCCAGTCTGGTCTGGTTTTGTCTGGGATTACGTGGTCTGGTTTAGTCCAGTCTGGTCTGGTTTTGTCTGGGATTACATGGTCTGGTTTAGTCCAGATCCTGCTCAAACTGTTTCTGTTTTGAGACAAACTCAGACCAAATATTGATTTAATTTAGAATTGTCTTCTTTTTTTCTACTTTGCACTTTTCCGTAAACTAAGAAAAATGAACAAACTTGTGCACAGTTCTGTATATTTTTTAGGATTTGTAATTTATAGTTTGTTTTTACCAGTAAATTGCAAAATATGGAGTCTGTAAAGCTGTATTTGTTTTTAGAGGCAGCACTCCTTTAGTTTATTCAGGCAAAAATCAACATAAATCACGATCAAACCTAAATTACTCATTTTGTCTCGTCTCCAAACCTTTAGCTCAGTTTCCATCTCGGCTCCAAAGTCACATGTGGAATGGTTCTAAAACTGCTCAGACAAGACTCCCCCATCAGTCTTCTTCTAAACTAAATGATGTCTCTGTGATTTAAGCCTCTAAGATCTGCACAATAAGCTCTGTTGTAAATAATAACGTCCATTTGATGAACCTAACTCAGAAGGGCTTCCATAACTCGACCCGAGGAGCCGTGTCCAGGTCATTGGTTTAATCTAAGTGTGACGGTTTATGGGTTAAGAGCACAGTAATGACGCTTGTGGAGAACTTTTACATAATCAGCCCATATTTACAGTTCAGAGGTCACGGGTTTACGTCCAGAGCAAGAGGAGACAGTATTTACCTCTGTGTGGTACAGGGACGTAACTATAGAGCAGCACAGATCATTCAACTTATCTGTTCTAATGCAGCACAGGTATCTGACTGTTTAGAGCTGGATATTTGTGTTGTGATTAGGTGTTTAGATAACTATCTGTCTCTAAAGATAACTCTCCAAACTGTGCCTCTATATAAACATCTAAATAAAGACCATTTCAGATTTATTTGTACTTTACTGCTCTTATTATCAGATTAAATTCTTTCTTACATCAAAGCTCCACTTCCTCATTTTCTTTTTTTGTCTCTGTCTCAGACTCTCCTTTAAAATCAGTCTAGGGACCTCTCCTGCTTCTCTTTTATAAAAAAAATAAAACCAGACCAGTTTTTCCTCCAAAATACTAATCCATTTGACCAAACTGAAGTTTAGAGTTTAGCGTTAGCTTAGCTGTGACTTCAGGACGACAATTATCTCCTCCTCGTTAAACATTACGTGATTTAATTAATAGTATTTATTTCTGTTTTACCTTGTCTTCCTTTTCTTTTTTCTTTTTTGTTTTATTCACTATCACAAGTACAAAATCTTAGACATTTGGTAACTTTTACTAGATTAAAATGACAAATAGAAAGAGCACCTTCTTCTGATTCAGTCAACACATAATAACACGTATATTATTTGCTATTTACAATCACAACATTAGCTTTTCTTCAGGAAATGAAGAGTTAAAAGAGGATAATGTTGAATCTTATGATCCAGTCTCTCTGTCTTGGTTAGTTTGAGTTAATCTGCTTCTCTCTTCTGCTTTTCACTGTAAATGTCTGATGGGCAAAAAGATTTTCCTCACTGAGCCATGACCAAATTAGGTTCTGCAGAAGGAGGGCTGCATAACTGAGCCTTGAGTCACTGAATCACCGAGAAAACACTGTCCTTTCACATTTAAAGGAGGGAAACGTAAACACTGTACGTAAGAAAGCTTTGGAGTTTATTTGCTGTTTGTTGCTGGTTTCTGTGAGTGACTCCAAAGACCCGCAGCAATAAGAACATTTTACATTTTCTTGATTAAGTTATACACATTAGTCTTGAATAATTCTCTGGATTAAAACTCCAGCTCAGCAGCGTCGTAAAACAGGACCAATTTTTCACAACGAAATACTAATAAGTTACATTAAATTGTTAAAAAGTTTAGCTCTGACCTGAAACTTTTATCTTTGGAGTTTCTTGTTGTAGACTGTAGTGATCCTGGAATTATCTCTGTCTCATTAAACACATTGGCAACATTTATCCATGTTTCATTTGCTGCTGTTTCTCTATTTTTATCTTTTTTGAGCTGTTTCTCTGTAAAATAAGACGTATTTCCAACAGAATAACCCATTTCCTTGGTTTATTTCCTTGTTCCTTCGTTGTTGACATCAGTGTCGACCAATGGGAGCGCCTTTTTAC
This sequence comes from Rhyacichthys aspro, assembly GCA_036850595.1. Lineage (NCBI taxonomy): Eukaryota > Metazoa > Chordata > Actinopteri > Gobiiformes > Rhyacichthyidae > Rhyacichthys > Rhyacichthys aspro. Next base: position 1,667,514 of record CM072164.1, on the reverse strand, counting down.
CTGAAGTGAGCCGTGATTGGACAAAATCCTGCTGTGGACTGATCATTCTCATCTATTAAAATCCTTCATTATAAAGACTAGATCACGTCTTAAGGTCTCATTTTTCAGATGATTCCTGTTACAATAAACTTTAGGAGATTACACTGAAAAACTGAATGCAACAACAACAAAAAAACAGGAAATGGACTTTAAGGACAGTTTAATTGTTAATTACATCTTTATTGTTACCTTATTACAGCTTAATAATGAGTAACAAGTACAAAAGTCTACTGTATACCTTTTTTCTATTTTGATCAATTACATTAAATAACATTTGTGTGTTTTTTGTGCTCCCAGCTTCACGGACTGATGCGAGTGGTGATGGAGCCGCTGTTGGGCGACATGCCTCTGGTCGGAGCCGTGTCCGTCTTTTTCCTGAAGAGGCCTGTAAGTACAAGAGCTATTTTTTATTTGTTTAATGAAAAGCTGTTCTTGTGAGGAATCGTGGCTGTCGGCAGATGTGGGTTTTATCAGAGAAATGTTTTCCTGGGAGCTGTCTTCCTTCCTGAGCTCCGTCCGTTTTATAAACTCTGCTTTGATTAAGGCATCTTCAGGAAATGAGCGACAAACAAAACAAGAAGGAAAAATGTCTCCTGTCTCATAAAACTGACCTGAACTGATGACAGATTTATTATTATTGCACTTTTTCATATAAAGCATTTAACCAGACCAGTTTTTCCTGGTTATATTCCTCTGTGATGCCTTTAGAGTTTAGTAAAGTGGCAGGAAATTAACATAAACATGATATTATTCATGTGAGGCACTGTGGACTTGTTGATTTATGCAAATTCTCCACGTTTTTTGATTTAACAATGTGCTTTTTTGTCTTTTAACCATTGAACTAACCTATTTTCTCTTTTGTGCTGCTTTTATTTTGACATTGAGCAAAAAAAGTGAAGAAATATTCCACAAAATAAAAAAGAAACAAGGTAATAGCAAGAAAATAATTAAAATGGGCATTAAATACTAATATTATAACACCTCTGGATCACAGTTAAACATAATCACACATTATTATAAAGAGTATTTGAGCAGTGCAACAAATTTTAAGCAATTTCAACTGGATTTTTATGAATTAATGTGCAGTTTTACATCTCGGGATAATATTTTTTCAAATATTACAAAAATGTTCCGCTGTTATGTTTGAGGTCTACTCAAAACTGGAGTTAGACTCATTTTATTTCACTGTTCTTTGTCGATGCCAGTCCAGTTATTGCTCAGTGACTCAAACAGATTCGGTATTAACTTTAGCGGCAAAAGCACATTGAGGACTTCCTTTTCTTTGTTTTTCTTCTTCCTGTGCCGTTTGTGGCGTGTTACTGTGGTTGGGGTTTCCTTCAGAGAGAGGTCTAACTGGGACAACGGAACACAACCAACTGCAAAACTGCTGCTCTTTATGTTGTAGACGAGAAAAAAGTTAAAACTAATCAAAAAGGAAATATTCAGCCAATTCACATCATGGGATTAGTAGTATCTGAAGATATGGTTTATAAATGTATTAAAAGAATTATCCTCCACATCACCATTTTCAAGAAATTAAGTTTGAGTTGACTCTAAAGCCACTGTAGTTTTAGTTTTGATCCTCTAAAGCTGCTGTAGTTGTAGTTTTCGCCCTCTAAAGCTGCTGTAGTTGTAGTTTTGACCCTCTAAAGCTGCTGTAGTTGTAGTTTTGACCCTCTAAAGCTACTGTACTTTGAGTTTTGACCCTCTAAAGCTGCTGTACTTTGAGTTTTGACCCTCTAAAGCTGTTGTAGTTGTAGTTTTGACCCTCTAAAGCTTCTGTAGTTGTAGTTTTGACCCTCTAAAACTTCTGTAGTTGTAGTTTTGACCCTCTAAAGCCACTGTAGTTTTAGTTTTGATCCTCTAAAGCTGCTGTAGTTGTAGTTTTCGCCCTCTAAAGCTGCTGTAGTTGTAGTTTTGACCCTCTAAAGCTTCTGTAGTTGTAGTTTTGACCCTCTAAAGCTGTTGTAGTTTGAGTTTTGACCCTCTAAAGCTACTGTAGTTTGAGTTTTGACCCTCTAAAGCTGCTGTAGTTGTAGTTTTGACCCTCTAAAGCTGCTGTAGTTGTAGTTTTGACCCTCTAAAGCTGCTGTACTTTGAGTTTTGACCCTCTAAAGCTGCTGTACTTTGAGTTTTGACCCTCTAAAGCTGTTGTAGTTGTAGTTTTGACCCTCTAAAGCTACTGTAGTTGTAGTTTTCACCCTCTAAAGCTGCTGTAGTTGTAGTTTTGACCCTCTAAAGCTACTGTAGTTGTAGTTTTGACCCTCTAAAGCTGTTGTAGTTTGAGTTTTGACCCTCTAAAGCTGCTGTAGTTTGAGTTTTGACCCTCAAATCAGTAAAAATAATCAAATTTAATTCTTGAGTCTGAGTCTCCTTCTTCAGTTCATGTAAATCTCTGATAATAACACAAGTCTCAGCAGCTGCATCAGTTCACCGTCCCAGTTATAACAATAATAGTTGTTGTTTTGACACATTTTTACTTCAGGCTTAGCTGCGTTTATGGCTCCTCGGTGAAATCCTGAAGAATGCGGCTGAAACAAGTCGCAGCCTGTGTTGTTAGGTGTCACTGTTGCTCAGAGTAATTAAACACAAACTCATATAAAAATGTTCCAAATATGATTCTGTTTGGAGCAGTGTGGTCTTTAGGCAACACTTTAGAAATCAGAGCCAGAGCGTGTCATGATCGGGTCCAGACCAAGACCAGTGTATGATCCTTCAGACGAGAACCAACAAAACAGTTTTAAGATCTAGACAGAATAATATCAGGTTTAGAACAGGTCCAAACCTACAACAGGGTTAGTCTTTAGTGAGTCAGGGTTACAGAGAGAGATTTTAGAGTGTCCTTTATTGTTTCCAGTCTAAGACGCACCTAAGCAATAATGATGCTGTCTAATGAGCATCTATATATGACACACCTGTGTATCGTATGTACAAGTGCTCACTAACACAGATTTAGACTGATTTGTGAACAATATTTGAGAGAAATAGGCCTTTTGTGAACATTAAAAAAGTCTTAGATCTTTGAGTTCAGTTCATGAAAAATGGGAGCAAAAATAAAAGTGTTGTGTTTATATTTTTGTTCAATGTAAATATAAAAAAATGTGAGTAAAAATATCTTTGAGTAAGACAAGACTTTATAAATGTTTTCCTCAGACTCATCTCTAGTTTGGCAGGAGGCACATGGTTATAAAACTGTTCTAAAATCTGAAATATAAGCATTATTAAATTATTATTAAATATAAAAACCTGCTATTTCCATAATGTCTTATATTGTCATTACAAATCAACATATACCGTATACATTTGGCATTTCTTTATTTTATTGTGCATATTTTTCATTATTGTATTAGTGTATTTCTCTTATTTTGTGTCATTTATTTCTTGTCTTGTGTCAACTCCACCAATAAACTTTCTGATACATATTCTCACAGAAGACCACTTTATCATAATGTAAATTTAAATCCTTTATTACAACGAATGGGAACGAAATTAATCAGAGTTTTAGCTAAAATCCACAGTGACATTATAATTTTTCTTTGTGATTTTGTGTATATATATATATAGACTATCAGCATAGGTGTAATGCATATTTATTGCAATATCAACATGAACTATATCCAAACAAAACAGCTTGAAGTAAAATAAAAAGTACTGAAAGAATTTAAAGCCAAAAGTTCACAATTTACTTTTTTGTTTTGGTAAAAAAGTGAAAGGCACCAGTGAAATAGAAGTTATATATAGTTATTAGAGTTTATAGAGTATCTGTATTTCACAAGTTCTATTGGAATTGCACCATTGAACAACCATATTCTGAATATTCTGTATATTGTATGTTTTCTGGAGCAGACATTATTAGAAAATGAATTCCACAAACCAATGAATTAAACGATCTGTCTGATATTATACTATTGCACGATTAAATATTACAAATGCAGTTAGAGAGGAAGGTTTTTGTTCGAATCAGAGCAAATGGAAAAAGATTTAAAGTCCTGCAGAATGAATATAGTATTTGTTTTTACAGATTAATCCTGTCTGAGTTGCATCTAATGGTTGTTTCTGTTGTTTTTCAGTGGCTGGACATCAACTGGACTGGACTCACAAACATGTTGGACATCCCTGGAGTCAAGTGAGTCACTGCACCTCAAGTAGAAAGCACTTTTGGAAAACAGTTTCTGGATTTAAGAGTTAAGTTTAGGAAAAGACTGGGACTATTTTGACTGAAGTTGTATATTCAAAACAAAGAGAGCTGCTGCTGCTCTGTGGATTTGAATTGTTTTAATCCTTCCCTAATTCATTCATATGGAAGAATCCTGTTTGTATTTTACTATTAAGCATTTGTATTTGTTCTATTTAGGGCTGCACTGTGATATTTTAGAGAATGTGTCCAGGTTGCATCTTTATTTTAGCAGAAAACAGCTGCGTGAGACATAATTACTTTCACATATGTTCTTCCAAATTCATCTTTGTGCTCAGTTTACGGGAGCAGGCTTTAAAAATAAAAGATCTAGGTCGTGCTGCCGGGTCTAGACTCTCTCTGGGAAAGGTTTTGAGTGAAAGACTGGACTAAAAGCATCATCTGGTGAGGCTCTAACTGAGGCCTGCTTTTCAATGCAAATCCTGGACTCGTCCCGATCACAAGAAGAAGCTCCAGAGTTACTCGAAGTCTATTTTCTTATTCAAATCACGGAGCACTTTCAGTTTTAATTACTTTTCACTCCATCAGACCGGCTTTGTGTCAAATCAGATTCTGAAGTGTACTTAAAAGACTCTTAGTGTCACCATCTTCAGGGGTTTTCTTAGGACGCTATCAAAAAAATGTTATAAACCACACAAAATGAACGAGGATAAGTATATTTTTCTAACGTCAGATTGTATCGTGACAAAAAGTGAAAAATAACTGTTCTGCATCTGATAAATGTCTAATTCAAATCCATTTTTCCAAGTTAGTTTATGAATTCAGATGCATTTTTACATGTATTGTTGTTGATTTGTTTTTAATCTTGTGAAACATTATCTTGATATAGACAGTGATATTTGTTTAAAGGACATTTTTACTTGAATATTTCCTCAGTGACTAAGAACCTCCACAAACATGACTCTACAATGCGAAGAATTAATGCACAAAATCCTTTTTGTCAGACTCTTTTCACAGAAGCATGAATTATCGCAGCAGTGTCAGACATAGAGCCAAGCAGAGAACACAATCCATGATCCAAGTGAGAAAATCACATGAAAGACATATTTTAAATTAAAGTAACTATTCTATTTCTAATTTGTCCTGTGTTTTAGTCAGAGATGAACATAACAATGAGACACAGAACTGAACAGCAGCCATTGCAATTTAGCTTCGGTCTTTTTCTGGCACTCATTCCCCAAAATGTCTTTGTCAAAAAGGAGGAAAGTAGTAGGAGAAAAAATGTGCTCTTCCTGTTTATTCCCAGAAGAATGTGAAACCTGTGTTTGGTTTGAACGCAGCAAGTTTCAGAACTAAAGAAATATAATATTCAGCTTCATTCTGACACTGATCAGAGGAAAATACAAGAGAAGAGAGAAGATAAATGAAGTGTAGCAGGTCTGTTTTTATCTTTAGCTGTGATAGCATTAGCATTAATAGCATTAGCATCAAAAACATATTGTGAGGTTTGTGAAAACATACATGATGAAGGCTTTTACCGACATAAACCAATAAAAATGTTATTATTTTACTGGTCCCACCCACTTCAGATCAAATTGTGCTGAATGTGGACCCTGAACTAACATGAACCCTGGATTATTGTAAAGTAAAGTCTCCCTTAGAAATCATAAAGTATGATTTATTTATGATTTCCATTTGTAATCCATTCTCATCTCTCTTTGTTATCTCTAAATATTCATGTTTGTCTCAGCGCAGTTCCAGAGACTTGAGCAAGACTCCAGCAAATATTTAGAGTCTGATAAACCATTTCTTTTTTTAATTCAGACTGGATTCTGCTCATTTTTTGCCTTGTTTTCTACCGACTCCTGAAAACTCCTGAATTCTCCTGCTCTCGTCTCAGTCGTGCATCACTCTGTTGGTATTTGTCCTTCTCTGTTTATATTTTTTTGGAGGAACTCCCAGTGTCCCGATCAGGCCCCGCCTCCTGTGAAAATGCCGTTCTCCCGGTTCGACGAGTCTGACGCTGTGCCGTGCAAAAGTGTGATTGAAACCCTCCGTCTCCACCCTTATCGCTGTTTTCCTGTTTGTGTGAGAAAAAATAGACCTGATTAGTGTTTCCCACGTGGCCCCTCGAGCAATGAAATACTGACTTTTTATTTTTAATTTGTGGAAAGAGTTGCTCCAGAGCGTGACCCTGTGTGACTCTGGTTTACTCTGATTACACTTGTTTGGCTGATACAGGATTATGGTGCCCTCTACAGGACGTTAAGAGTAATGTGAGCGACTGATGAGGAATATTTGCCTTGTGTTTGTATAAAATTAAACAAAAATAAGTTGTTTAAATGATGAAATACTTTTAGAGTCCAAGTTTAAACAGACTGTACCTAATTTTTTTTTTTCTTCTAGTGAAAATGGTTTAAACTCCAAATAGTTTATTGACCATCTTGTCACATGACGTTCCAGGAAGTTTAATAGCTGCAGATAAAGTGTATTTTCAGCTGAATATGTCTTTTAACAGAGAAACAGCTGAAAAAAGAAAAGCATCAACAGAGAAGAACACGTAAAACACAGATAAATACTGTAATTCAATCGTGTTAACGAAATAATTGTCGTGATGAGTACAGCTAAGCTAGCGCTAAACTCTAAACTTCAGTTTGGTCAAATGGATTAGTATTTTGTGGTTTTATTTTTTAATAAAAGAGAAGCAGGAGAGGTCTCTAGACTGGTTTTGGAGGAGAGTCTGAGACAGGGACAAAAAAAGAAAATCAGGGACTGGAGCTTTAAAGAAATAAAAGTCAGGAACTGAAGATTCTGTGTCAGTTTTTCCATCGTGTGACGACAGTGTTTCACAATTGTTTTCTTTTTAAAGTGACCCGTGTTTCAAAAGAACTCTGACCCAGTTTCCTTGTCGGTCTTATTTCATATCTTTTTTCCTGTTTATTATTATTATTGAAGCCGAACCCAGTCATTTGTTTTTAGATTTTTGGAGGCATATTATTGTACATTTATTACAGATGTACAAGTCAATAGTTCTGTTTTATCTGAAAATATGGAGCCTTAAAGTCATTACAACAACAGCAATAAATGAGTTGTGATGTTTTGTTGACATAAAACAAAGAGACTAACCCCTCTTTTAAAAATAAAGTGCGTTTCATTTGTGATTTTTAGGGCAATGCAAACATTTGAGAGAAAACACAAATTTACGCTACAGCTCGGATATTTATTGGATATTTATGAAAAGTTGACAGTCTCTTGTGAGTTTTTCTGCTGCTTTTTTCTCTTTTAGTGGGTCTACAGCCTGAAAAGTTACATTCTGTTGCTGTAAATTTCCTTTTCTTTCTTTCTTTCTTTCTTTCTCAGTGGTTTGAGCGACAACATCATCCAGGACATCATCTGTCAGTACCTGGTGCTTCCGAACCGTATCACCATCCCTCTGGTCGGAGAGGCCCAGCTCGCTCAGCTCCGCTTCCCCATCCCCAAGGTTCTGCTCTCACTCTTACATTTTTACACAAGCAAACAGCATCTTTTATCTTTTAGGAAGTCAAAACATCACCGCATTTTTCCAAAAATCACCGGGTTTTTTTTTAACGTCCTGCACTGCTGCTTTCCTTTTTTGCTACAGATTAATTACTTAAACCCATTGGGCCTCATTCATGACGCTTCTTACTCATACATTTCTTCTTAAGGCCTTTCTTTTTGGTGATTTTTTGCGTTTACCAATGTTTTCTTCACTGAAAAAACTTATTCTGGAAGAACAAATCCCAAGAACAGGGTGAAGTATTCTTACGCATCCCTGAAATTACACAGTTTTATAATATTATTAGAGTTATATTGCAACAAAATATTTGAACTAAAACATAATTGTAGACTACACACTTTTACAAATTATTATTATTACACGAAATGCACATAAGAATAATAAATGATATGACGGACAGTGCATATAAGCCCAAAATACACTTAAAATCTATTTCCTTTCTGAATAGTTCTATTAACAAAGCACTAGAGCAATGTAACAAAGCCATATATTCTACACAAAGGAATAAAATAGAGGAGTTAATATAATTCCTTTACATTTTTTAATACAATTCACCTGTTTTTTTTTAAAGTAAATTAATGATTAGGTAAGAATCAACTCTGATCACTTCCATTTTCATGATTGTGTCTAATACTCTCATTTACCGTCTTCTCAGGGCGTCCTCCGGATCCACTTCCTCGAGGCCCAGGACCTTCTCGGTAAAGATAAGTTCCTGGGAGGACTGATCAAAGGCAAGTCCGACCCGTACGGAGTCATTCAGCTCGGGACGCAGCTGTTCCAGAGCAAAGTCATCCACGAGACGGTCAACCCCAAGTGGAACGAAGTCTACGAGGTTCAAAAACACGACACCGACTCGTCATCTGGAGATTATAAACTGGATCTCTGCAACATTTACTACATTTATTTTTCATTGGTGTAGGCTTTTGTGTACGAGCACTCAACTACTGCTCAGAATCTGGAGCTGGAGCTGTTCGATGAAGACACTGATAAAGACGACTTCCTGGGAAGGTACAAATAAACGCTTTTACTTATCGTTGATGCAGGGATACGAGAGGTTTTGATCAGAAATGCATTCACCTTCACGAAATTCTAAAAATATAAATGGCACTTGATCCAAAATGCTGTTGATAAAATCTGAATAGTTGGATTTTGTCACATTTTTTAACAATTTTAAGTTTACACAAATCCACTCGATTATAAAAAACAACTGTATTCTGCACCAGGACAGTAGATGGCGCTGTAAAAACTACTGCCAAAGATAAAAAAAGACTCCAAAACAGATGATGATGATGAGCGCTAACGATAATCATTAATAATATGTTGAATACAGTGATAATTTGTGAAACTAAAGGTTGAATTTAATCGTTTAAAAGAAGAAATGTAAGATTGTCTGCACTAGTTTCACTCGTTTTTTTATTCAATAGCCTCACAATCTGCATTTCTTTAAGTGTATTTATTAGTTTAAAGTGATTTTTGTCCTATTTTTTCTGTCAGTTGTGTCCGGTTTCAAAGAACAATGTCTGTAAATGTGTTTCTGCAAAACAAGCATAAGATAAAACTATAAAACTGCTAAAAAAATTGGAGATATATCAGGAATATTTGCCAAAAAACAGCAGTGAAATGTACCATTATCTTAAACAGAGATGTACAGCTGTGGTCCTTGTTTAAAATTATCCTAAAAACACCTTAAACAGGAAACAGACCTATTATGTATTTTCCTTTTTTCACATTTCACAATTTCACTTCAGATTGACTTAATATTTTATGGAAACACAACTTCAGTTTAATGCTATTTCTGGTTATTTTGACATAAATATCACATCTAACACTTAGTTTTGTGACTGAAGCAGGTCTTTCTGATACAGATATTAATATTATTGTACAGCTGTAGTTAAATACGTGTGTTTGTCATGATTTGTTTTCAGTTTGATGATTGATCTGACCGAGCTGCAGAAGGAGCAGAAAGTCGATGAGGTAATTTACACATTTTTCATTTTTGAGTAGTTTATCTATAGTCTTTATGTCTCGGCTTTTTTATTATATTTATTCTGTATTTATTTTTTATCTATTATATCTATCATATTTATTTTTATTATAGTGATCTTTTAAAACATACCCCAAACGTTATTCAAATTTTTATATCTTGTGTTCCTCACAATTTACCTTTTAAATCTGTTTCCTTATGTCACTAATTTTAAAATGTCCCTGTCTGATTGTTGATTAATATTGTTGCTGCTGTTTTATTGTTGTACTTTACATATTTTTCTTTATCTTTAAGAAATACATTGTGCCAAAAGACCAAAAAGCTGAGGGGAATTTTATTATATATTTTATTTTATTTTATTTTTCTTTATTTTATTTTATTTTATTTTATTTTATTTTATTTTATTTTAATTTTAATTTTAATTTTTATTTTTATTTTTATTTTTATTTTTATTTTTATTTTTATTTTTATTTTTATTTATTTTTATTTTATTTTTTTAAGAAATACATAGGGAATTTTTTTTAAAAAAAAGTTTTATGCACATTTTTTTAATTTTTATTTTTATTTAAAAAAAACATTCCAAAGTGCTGAGGGGAAACGTAGCAGTATATCGTCAGAACAGTCTGCTCTAACATAACAAAGACTTTTTTATTTTATTTTTGAGCCTCACTGTGGTTAAAAACCGTTCTTTTTTCTGTTGCAGTGGTTTGCTTTGGACGACGTGTCTCAAGGGAAGCTCCACCTCAGACTGGAGTGGTTAACTCTGCTCTCCAAACCCGACAAGATCGACCAGGTTACTCCGACTCTGCCCGTTTCTGAAACTAAATCCAGACCGAAACCGTCTAAAACCGACTGTCGTTTTGTGTTCGTAGGTTCTCACGAGCATCAGAGCGAACCGAGGCCACGCCAACGACGGCCTGTCTTCTGCTCTGCTCGTGGTTTTCCTCGATTCAGCCAGAAACTTACCGGTAAGTCGCTTATTTATAAAACCGTCTCATTTTATGACTCTGTTACAGTTAGAATAAAGTCATGTGACGCCAAATTATAAATGCTTCGAACTAAGACAATAAAAAAACGTCCTTTTCAAACTTATTCTGGTATTTTAATTCCAGAATAAGTTTGAGAGCCATTTCTTTTAAATAAAACAGAAATTAGCTCTAAACTCTTTCACTTTCAACCTTTTCTTCTTTTTAAACTTTATCTAATCCTTGCATCTCATTCCTTTTATCTGCTTTTGTTTTACTTCACACATTTTTAAGACCGTTTATAGAGAAAAATGTGACATATAACAAGTAATAACCTAAACGTAGGATTTGAGAAATACATTTGAAGAAATTTAAAGTATAACTGGATAAAATCAGCATAAAACCAAAAAAGAGGGCTTTTTAAAGTAAATAAAATGCCCCAAACTCACATGAATTTGCAGAAAAAAGACAATATCATAAGGATTTTCTGCATTCAAGTACATTTATTTAGTCATACGCCCATTATAAGCTGGTCTTAGGAGTTTTAATGGAAAAAAGAGGAAAAGTTTTATTTATATAAGACAAGAAAAAATATTGAAGTTCTGAAATCTGTGAGAGTAAAGTGAGCCATGGGCCAAGTTTTTTAATTTAATTTATTAAAATAATGTAAACTAAGCCAAAAAAGGACATTTATAATAAAAAAAAGCACCATAAAAAACACAGAAAATACCAAAATGTGCTTTTTGATGACATTAAATCCTCATAACACTGCTTTAGTTTGAGTTTATGGACATTCTGAAGTGTTTTCTGTAGCATTTATCTTCCTCTTTCAGCCTGTTTTTCTTCCTGCTTTTCTTTCTTCTTCTTCTACCCTGTCCCTGTCCCTGTCCCTGTCCCGTCCCTGAACCGTCCCGTAGAGCATCTTTGAAGGGACTTCTGGCTCGGGTTTCTTAACCGAGCGTCCAGCGGCGGGCTTCGTGTTTTGTGAGAACACTGCCTCTCTCTATAGAAGCTTATTTGTGAGTTTTTCTGCCTGTTTTTCTGCATCTTTCAGCTGCATTTCATCTGTTTTACTCCTCACTCTTTGGTTTAATATGAAAACTAATGGATTGATCTGACCTGACATTGCATTATCGTGTATTTATCTTTATGAATGACTTCCCAAAAAGCCAGATGCTAAAAGAGAGTGGAATAACAAAACAAATAAAGCCAAAAACATTAAATTCCCCTTTCATAAAGCTCATAGAAACATGGTCAATTAAAAAAGTAACCTGGAGTAAGTCATTTTTGAGTCACTTTACCTTTCCATGTTCAAATTTTAGCATAAATTAAACTAAATGTCTCAAAAACATTGATCTGGAGCAATATTTTCTATGTTTTTGGACTAAATGTTATTTCTACTGCTCGAATCCATCATTATAGGAGTAAAGAATGGACCTGTTTATCTTCATTTATAATAGTTTCAACAATAAACTAATGGACTTCTATAATATTATGAACTGAATGTGAATTATGTTGATTTAAATACACGTTCTGCTGGACTGAAACAGCTGTAAACTGCTGCAAACGTAGTCTTTCAAAGTTCCATTTTTGTCTTAAGATAAAATCAGATATATGTGCAGTTATACAAAGGACAATATAGGAATATAATTTATGTTTTCTCCTCTGCTCACCTCAACTTTTTTAAGGTAAGGGTCCAGTTTTACTAAAACAAATAGAACTATGTTATATTTATATTTCCACCAACAGTGACACACACAGCTGCACTTTTTGTTGTGTTTTTCTTTGAATGTGACGGATCTAAACCCATTTATCCATTTTTGAGACGAACATGATGATGGTTTGTTCAAACACTGATCATTTAAATGTGTAATATCTGTTGTGTTTTCATCAATACACATACTTCCTTCATACATTTATCCTTTTATAAGTAAATGATCTGATTATTTGCACAACACTAATGTGAATGTGATTTCTCAGTGTTTTGTAAATATTCTCTATAACATTAGGATAAAATACACTGTTTAAACTATTACTTCATTGACCTACAGCTATTATATTATATATTACATTTATTTCCAATTTGGTTGCATTGAAAGCTGGTTATTTAGACTGAAACATAACATTTATCAGTTTTTATCATACACCATACTTTCCACAACATTAACAATGCTTCTTTCAAAGGGATAGTCCAGTATTTTGTAAAAAAGGCTTCTGTAAGATCCTTATTTCCAACAGAAGGTGTCAGCACAGACGAAACAAACCTTTTCTTTCTCTTCGTTTAGTGTTATTCCTTTTTCAGTCATTATTTTGCTACAGATTTTTCAAAAAGAGTTTTTTAAATGTTTAAAAGTCCATTTCCTGATTTTTTTTTTACCGTTTCATTTAGTTTTTCAGTGTAATCTCCTAAAGTTTATTGTAACAGGAATCATCTGAAAAAATGAGACCTTAAGACGTGATCTAGTCTTTATAATGAAGGATTTTAATAGATGAGAATGATCAGTCCACAGCAGGATTTTGTCCAATCACAGCTCACTTCAGGTAAAAAGGAGCGCTCCCATTGGTCGACACTGATGTCAACAACGAAGGAACAAGGAAATAAACCAAGGAAATGGGTTATTCTGTTGGAAATACGTCTTATTTTACAGAGAAACAGCTCAAAAAAGGTAAAAATAGAGAAAATTAAACATGGGTAAATGTTGACAATGCTTCAACTCCAAAGATAAAAGTTTAAAATCAGAGCTAAACTTTATTTTATTGTAACGTATTAGTATTTTGTGCAAAAAAATTGGTCCAGTTTTCCCTTTTTTTAAATAAAAGAAGCAGGAAATGTTACTGCTGCTGTTGGAGGAGAGCGGAGTCTGAGAAACAAAACTGTGTAGTGAAACTTTAAGTGTTTAAAGTGCAGAACATGGTTTAGTCTCTGCTCTGTTGCTCCCGTCTGCTTCTCCAAACTGGGTTGTGCTGACATCTGTTGGGAATAAATACTCTCTGAATGAAGCTGTGACATTTACAAAACGGTGCACTATCCCTTTAAACTCATTTGTTCTTGGCTCTAGTGTTGATTTAATATAAATGTTGAAGTGGGCTCTAACATGAATCATCCTGTTGTGTCTCTGTCCCGGTGTCTCTGTCCCGTCCCGGTGTCTCTGTCCCGTCCCGGTGACTCTGGTGTTGTTTGACGGTGTTGGGCTCGCTGTCGCATGCTCCACTCTCCTTTAATAACCCCCTGCCGTCTGTCTGTCTGTCTGCTCTCTCCTGCCCGATCCCTGGGAACAAATCAAAGCGAAATCCTTTAGAGTTGACGCAGACGGGGCTGAGGACGGCCTCGGTCGGTAAAGCCCTGAAGGTAACGGCATCACGACACCTACAGGAGCGGAGTCCGCAGAAGCACGGACACGGGACACTCACACATTTACTGTATCTGTTCAATATGTGGACGTTTGGATTGATCCGTCCGTCAGAACGAGAGTGGAAAGTGTGAAAATGACATAAAAGACATTAACAGATTCAGGGAAAAGTAATTTAAGAAGCAAATAAAGGAAGAAACAACAAATAAAAACTAAACACACAGTTGGAAGAAAAGATTTATGAAGCAGAATGAATAAATGAAATATGAAAAGATCAATAAAAGTCAATTAAAAAGAGAATAGTGAGGATTTAAAATCGTTTTTTTCTGATAAATCTGATCAAACTTGTCCTGAAGGAAACAGAGAAAGTCCACAATCTGTCACAGAAAGAGGTCAAGTTATTTTAGAACAGGGTTGAACTGTATTATTAAACTGTAATTTTAAAATAAAAGCAGCTATTCCTGATTTCTTCACTGTTTTAGTCGGAGAAGACGACTCATATAAAACCAAAAACATTAAAGTCCCCTTTCATAAAGCTCAAAGAAATTAAAAAATTAACCTGGAGTAAGTCATTTTTGAGAAACTTTGCCTTTCCATGTTCAAATTTTAGTATAAACTAAAGTAAATGTCTCAAAAACGTTGATCTGGAGCAATATTTTTTATGTTTTTGGACTAAATGTTATTTCTACTGCTCTAAGCCGTCATTATAGAAGTAAAGAATGGACCTGTTTATCTTCATTTATAATAGTTTCGACAATAAACTAATGTATTTCTATAATATTATGAACAGTAATAGTGATTTTCAGATGAAATAATCCTCTGTGGAGCCATCATTAACCAAAAAAGAAGAAAAGTAAACACAGAGAGTAGAGTTTTCCCCCAAAATGGACCACTTTCTGGAATAAAATCAATCAGTCAAACTTTATTTATATTACTTTACATCCAGCTTAATGCAACTGAAGGTGCTTCACAAAATAAAATCATTAAACACAATATTCACAACAGTTTAAAAACATAATTGGCTTGTTTTCACTGTATTTCACTAAAATAGAGTAAAACAAACTGATTCAATAAATAATTAATAGATAAAGGAGGAAGTACAATAAAAAAAAAGCAAAGAATGAATTCAAATGTCCACATATCCTTACGGTAAATGTAGTGAATAGTGTAAATAAAACACTAAGTGATCGAGTGTTGATGCAGCGTCTGTCTTCACCGACTCATTAATGAACTAACAAACTAATCATCTTTGTCAAACTCACAAAACGTACACAAACTGATTTCTCCAACTCAGTCTGATATTTCCAGACCTCTTTCTTTGTTTGGGATTTGTTTTTTTTTTCTATTATTGTCTAATTTCTTTACCTAGTGCAACAATCGTCTAATAGTGTAATAAAAACGTCCATAATACGACCAAACGAAGTAGTCTGAACAGTTTAAATGCTTTAATAAAGTAGCTGTAGTTGTTTTAAACTGGGATTTGTTGGTTTTGTTTTAAAATGTGCTTCTTCTTTCTGCAGTCGGGTAAAAAAGTGACCAGCGACCCCAGTCCGTTTGTACAGTTCAGAGTCGGACACAAGAGCTTTGAAAGCAAGGTGACGGACACTATTCACAATCACATTCGTTTAACTCCGATTTAAACTGGAACACGCTCCTTTCATTAGACTCAGACGGACTTTAGTGTCATTCAGATAAACAGCAAGAGCATGATTTAGAGATAGATTATCAATAATACTGCAGCAGATTAAATAAGATAAAACTTTATTGTCCGAAAAAAATGGAAACAACACACAATATCATCAAGCATTCCTCATAAAAGAATAATTTTAAAATGTAGTATGTGGTCTGCAATGATGAATAATTAAATAAGTCAATAATATCTAAATTGTTGATTAGTGATTGCACATAATCGTTTATTTTTTCACAGTTCATGGTATAGTATGGGGCAAACTAAGGCTCAGGGGCAACATACATCGGGCTTTTTAATTAGTTTATGACTGATTAAAGACTGCATATATTACCCTTCGTTGCAGTGATTCCACTAAACGCTCCAACACTCTTTTTAATGGACCAAACAAAACAAAAGTTAATAAACAGTGACCATTTGTTTTCAATCATCAGAAAATCTGCCAAATAATGAGTAGAGATTAGGACACGAAGC
Source organism: Rhyacichthys aspro (assembly GCA_036850595.1). NCBI lineage: Eukaryota > Metazoa > Chordata > Actinopteri > Gobiiformes > Rhyacichthyidae > Rhyacichthys > Rhyacichthys aspro. The sequence continues at coordinate 1,651,342 of CM072164.1, read as the reverse complement.
TTAGTATCGACATCAAATAACTTCCAAACTGTACTAAACTATAAACCACAGCTAAAATCTGACATTGGATGATAATTGGGGTTACATCATGTATTACTCTGATTTAACGTAAGATACATGCAACTTAACACAACCGCAGATGTGTCCACACTGTATTTATTTAAGATATCGTCATAAAATGTAATTTAATCAGTACAAGTCTGAGATTAATTTATTATTATTACGTATTGTGACTTAAACACAGAATAAATTATGAATAAATGTTATTTCCAGACTCGCTACAAAACCAACGAGCCCGTTTGGGAGGAGGCTTTCACGTTCCTCGTCCACAATCCCAAATGCCAGGATCTGGAGGTCGAGGTACGTGTTGTTTTTGGCGACAGTAAGATGTAGATAAACTATTTCTGTATTTTCCTGATCTGATATCGATCATCTGAAGCGGTGTGTGTGTGTTTCAGGTGAAAGACGAGAAGCACGAGTGTTCTCTGGGGACGCTCACCATTCCTTTGACCAGTTTAATGGAGGCCAAGGACATGACGGTGAACAAGAGCTTTCCTCTGAAGAACTCTGGGCCGAGCTGCACTCTCAAGATGAAGATGGCTCTGAGGGTCAGTGAACTACACACCAGAGATTTAACACTGATCAGGGACTAGCTCCAGGACGTCCTACAGGTGCCCAGAGAGGACAAACTGAGGACTGCTAAAGACAAAGCTCACAAAGCTTTATTAACTGTTTTAAGTTTTCATACATTCATAAAATCAATTCAGAAAAGCACCATTAGATCCATCGAGACCGAGTCAAGACCAAGACTAAGTCAGGTTTAGACAGACCAGAGCATGATCCAGACCGTTCATAAATGTCTAAATCCTGTCTAAAATGAAACACAAGTGCTCAGTTTGTCCTCTCTGGAGCAGCTAAAAACAGGAAGTAATGGAACTAAAGCAGCTTTTGTTGTTGTTCTGTTGTTTATTTGTGTGACTTACTGAAGCCCAAAAATGCTTCTTAGTTTTATAATTAAACTGTGAATCTCTGTAAAATGTATTAAATTGTGTTTTCTAATTCTTATTTTTTAGCTCTTGTGTTTGGAAAAAGACACGTCCTCGTCCACAGACCCGTCTCCGTCTTCAGTCCAGGTTCGTAAATCCAGCGCGAGCGGCCCGACCCCTCGCCCGTCCGTCTCCTCCGAGTCTCCCAAAGCCCCCTCCGCCTTCGAAGTGCCCCGCTCCGCCTCGGTGTCGGCTCAGGACCAGCCGAACCGCCCGAACAGGACGTCCCGGGACCCCGCTCGGCCCCTCGGAGCCTCGGAGGCCGGAGAGATGAACCCCGGGCTGGGTTTGGGAGACAGGGGCTTGAGCAAATCCAATCTGACCATCTCGGGATCCCAGCAGTACCTTCCTGGAGGCAAAGAGCCCACCCCCAGCATCGCCTCAGACATTTCAAACCCGTACGCGACTCAGGAGCTGCAGAACCGACTCCAGCAGCTGCAGAAGTAAACAACTTTAAATATTTAACGAAGTCACAGCTAAGCTAACGCTAAACGCTAAACTTCAGTTTGGTCAAATGGATTAGTATTTTGAGCTTTAAGATGTAGATTTGGGGAGAACGTGTGCATATTCTCACAGAAAACAGCTCGAGTATGTTCATAATATATTATAATAGTATATAATCACATACATACTATTTTAGGTTATATCTAGGAACCAACTTTTCAGGTTTTAAACCAGTTAATTTTCTTTGATTTGATTTGTCCTGAGCCTCAAACGACTTCGCTTTTAGCCTTGAGTTGCAGTTGATTAAATACTTGAACAAATAGAGCACTCACGAGTTCTCTACCCACTCACTGGCAGCACACACAAACAGCCGGCTGCACTTTTTCATAATGTTTTTAAGCAGAATTTGCATTTATCAAAGAATAATACCCTTTTATCCTTTTTAAATGTATTACGTTCTAAACATACGATGATAAAAGTTGAGATGTTGAGATTTTTTTTTGTTTATTTGTTTGTTTTTTGTTTTTTTTAATAGATTTTTCGTTAAATACTCATTTAGACGCTACACATATAAACATGAAAAAATAAATAAATAAAATTAAATAAATAAATGAAAATAAAAGACGACAAAAAAATACAAAAAAATAATAAGTTGAGTAAATTAATAATAAGTTAAATTGAATGTTTACAGATTTAATTTAATTTTATTGTTGTGAATTGATAAATGGATGTTAAAGGGAGTTAAAGAGAGTCCTTGGTTTTATAAATAGTAGAGCTCCTCCTGTCGTTGCAGTGGCTCTGGTCCCAACCACTTCCCGTTGGGTGAGATCCGTCTGACGATCCGCCACAGCTCCCAGAGGAACAAACTCATCGTCCTGGTCCAGTCCTGCAGGTAGCTCCTCAGATTCACACCTGCTCCACGTCTCTGCCGGGATTATAGTGTCTCACGGAGTCCAATAACCGTCTCCTTTCAGAAATCTAATCGCCTTCACGGACCACGGATCAGACCCTTACGTCCGGCTCTACCTGCTCCCCGACAAACGCAGATCGGGACGAAGGAAAACCCACACCTTTAAGAAAAACCTGAACCCGGTTTACGACCAGACGTGAGTTTTTACAGGTTTTTACGGTGAACTTCATTAAACTGAAGCGTTGACTGGTTTCTGCTGCGTCAGGTTTGAGTTCAGCGTCTCTTTCGTGGAGCTTCACCGACGGACGCTGGATGTGGCTGTGAAGAACGGAGGGAGTCTGCTCTCGAAACACAAGGGGCTTCTGGGAAAAGTAGAAACAACACTTCTTCTTCTTCTTCTTCTTCTTCTTCTCCTTCTTCTCCTTCTTCTTCTCCTTCTTCTCCTTCTTCTTATTCTCGCCTTCTTCTTCTTCTCTCCTCCTTCTTCTTCTTCTTCTTCTTCTTCTTCTTCTTCTTCTTCTTCTTCTTCTTCTTCTCTTCTTCTTCTTCTTCTTCTTCTCTCCTTCTTCTTCTTCTTCTCCTTCTTCTTCTTCTTCTTCTTCTTCTTCTTCTTCTTCTCTCCTTCTTCTTTCTTCTTTCTTCTTCTCTCCTTCTTCTTCTTCTTCTTCTTCTAGGATCGTAATAATGATGATATCTGAGTTTATTATGTTTTTGTTTCCGTCAGGTTTTGGTGGATTTAACACATGACGACATCACAAAGGGATGGACACAATGGTTGGTATTTTATATCAGTTTCAAATGTTCTTCTTCTCGTTTATCTCTCGCTCTGACGGTTTACATCACACGTGTCAAACTCAAGGCCCAGGGGCTAAATGCGGCCCTTTGCAATGTTTTATGTGGCCCTTTAATGCATTTACAAGGATTTAGAACAGGTTTTAAAAGGATTTGAACAGGTTTTAGAAGGATTTGAACAGGTTTTAGAAGGATTTGAACAGGTTTTAGAAGGATTTGAACAGGATTTAGAAAGATTTGAGTCAGATTTATTTGATTTGTTCAGGAAATCTTAAGCCAGTTTTTCTACAAAGATGTATAAAATCTGTTCAAACCCAACTAAAACCTGTTTAAATCCAGTTAAAACCTGTTCAAATCCATCGAAAATCTGTTCAAACCCATCTAAAACCTGTTCAAACCCATCTAAAACCTGTTCAGATCCATCTAAAACTTGTTCAAATCCATCAAAAACCTTTTCAAATCTGAATAAAACCTGTTCAAATCTGACTAAAACCTGTTCAAATCCAATTAAAACCTGTTCAAATCTGACTAAAAGCTGTTCAAATCCAATTAAAACCTGTTCAAATCCATCGAAAATCTGTTCAAAACCATCAAAAACCTGTTCAAATATGACTAAAACCTGTTTAAATCCAATTAAAACCTGTTCAAACTCAACTAAAACCTGTTCAAATCTGACTAAAACCTGTTCAAATCCATCTAAAACCTGTTCAAATCCATCAAAAACCTTTTCAAATCTGACTAAAACCTGTTCAAATCTGACTAAAACCTGTTTAAACCCATGTAAAACCTGTTCACATCCCTTTAAAACCTGTTCAAATCCCACTAAAACCAGTTTTCCATAAACAGAAGATATTAATGTTAAATATAACTTTTGTAAAACTCAAATGAAGATAAAACCTCACATTCAAAATGTATTAAAGCTTCCCTTAAAGTGCCTCCATCTTCGGCCTCTGGAAGGATTATTATTTACTATCGTGGCCCCTCACCTTTTTGAGTTTGACACCTGTGTTTTACCTCTGTCCCCTGCTTCTTAGAGGAAAGTGCAATAACAGCTTTTATAGTTGTGTTAATCTCCGTTTGTGTCTGTGCAGGTTTGAGCTGAGTGAAGACGGGATGAAACCACAGCAGTTTTAGAAGCAGCCGTCGTTATTCTGCTCCGCGCTCTGGTTTATATTTTCATTAGTTCAGATTCTAGAAAAAAACAAACGCTTATGACATTCATTTAAGAACCGCTGTCGTCGTGAAACCAAGCAGCTGTAGACTTTTATTTACTTGTATTTACATATGAATAATGATGTATACATTTGTAAATATGTAAAATGACGCTGGAAAATGAGGAAAGAGGTTTGACGCCGAAGTTGGAACAGTTATTGTATTTGTATTACTTTTTTTTCTTAATTTGTTTTAATAGTGATTCCAAATGAGAAACGGTAAAAACGCCAAAGAAATGACAAGTATTTTTGGGTTTTGGTAACACACTGGCTTTATTTCAATGTGAACCTTTCTGTGAACTGCTTTTACATTGAAATAAATCCAGTTATTTTTTATTTTTTAATCATAAACTGACTTTTTTTTTTTGCACAATTGCGTTTAATGTCTTGCGGGTCATGTACATGCATATTTTTCTTTAAATTTTAGACCAAGAAGGAGTTTTTTTTGCATTTTATCAAAACTTTAACAAAAATTGTATTAACGTTTTTTTATCATATTTTTTATCGATTAAGACGTGGCCATACCGAGTAAAAGAGTGTACATTACAGTATATTTAAAAAAAGCAGAAGGTATAAGCTGAATGAATGGATTGTGGTTAAAAATGTGTTACTAGAACAAGCTAAGGTCAAATAGAAAAGCTTCACTGTCGGTGGTTTGAGTAGGTTTGCACTAGAGGGCGCTAGAGAGCTGCATTTACAAGAATGAACCATTTAATCATCAGCTTTTTACAGAAATACATGCTTTTGTCACTGTGTGTGCGCTTTGGTCTTAAAGGGACAGCGCGGTACTTTTTAAAAGGGTTTCTATGAGATACTTTTTTATTTATTCTCTTCTGGAATCATTTTCAGCACAGACACAGTTTGGAGAAGCAGACAGGAGCTTTTAGAAGAAGTACCACACGATTTAAAACAATAGTCGATAATATCACGATGCACTGATTCTGTTTACATTAATTCACCATAAAAAAAAGCATATTTGTTTAATTTTAAGATGATGTCTTTTAGTTTTTGCTCAGTCCCTCTTTTGTCGACATTGAACTGAGCCCGATCAAAACATTTAACGTCAAAAAATGGAGCGAGCTTTGTTTTCTGATTGGTTTGATAATCTGTGAATATTAAAACTGCCCACAACAAACCCAGGCTCTTTTTAACATAACTCTCTCACTCTTTTACATCCACTACAGCCTTCATCCAGTGGCTTTAAACAGAAATGTGTAACGTTTAGCCCCAAAATATATATATTTATACGACATACTATAATCAATCTAACTTTTCTGACCTTACAGAGTCAGATTTGTGCAAAATACACTAAAATGACCCACTGTTTAAGAAGACATGCTCTTTCTTCATAACTTTCCATATTAAATGTCTCTAGTAAATAAAGAAGCGCCCTCTGCTGGAGAAAAGTGACACAGGGCTGTTTTAAACAAATATGAATAAATCTGTTTCACGATAATGTTTCTTAAGAGGAAACAAGTTAATAATGTTACATAAAAGAGATTTGTCATAATTTTATTCTCTTTCTCACAGAACTTAATATTAATTTATACGTCAGAACATGGTTTAGTCTGTGTTGATGCTCCCGTCTGCTTCTCCGAACTGAGAGCGCGCTAATAACTAAATCTACTTTAAGGAATAAACTATCTCCAACTGTTTCTAATAGAACCACGTTTACTAAATACTGAAGTGTCACTTTAAAACCGCTCAGACTTATTTTTACTGAGTCCGTCTTATGATTTTAAATGAAGACCAGCCAAGACCACGAGGAGGTTTAGGACTGTCCGGTCTTGACTCGGTCTTGAGTGGTCTTATCTTCCGTTATTAAATCACCTTTATGTCTTTACTCACAATAAACATAAACACACTGTGGTTTAATCAAAATCCTTGCTTTTCCTTTTGGTTCCAACACGGTTCATCTTTTTATTTGTAGTTTTATACCATCTACATAAATATAAACTATAAAAACAAGGCTATTTGCAGAAGTTTTAAACTACTGAGGTCAAAAAACAAGTGAGGTTTCTTCTACTGATCTAAATATGAGTCTAACGTCTGAAAAAATCCCCAGAACCAACAAGAATTTGGAGAAAAATCCTATTTATCGTACTGGATTAATTGTATTTCGTTCTGTTTTGGATGCTTTAGTGTCTGTTAAGTGCTTATTTTGACAACAGCTTACATTAAAATTGCCTTTAATCTGCTTTTTTCATTTTCACTTTGGTAAAAATAAACCTGAGGGACCTCCATGTTGCATAAACTCAAAAGGGACAAAACATTGAACATTCTATTATAAAAGCTCGCAGCAAATATAAATGTTGATAAATGTGGCCTAAACCAAAGTAGTGCAACATAGTTTTTTTAATATATTTTATCTTTTTTTGTCTCCTGTCGTATGTTTCTGCCTCTGTCTCGTGTGTCTTTGGTCATATTTGATGTTGTTCGTATAAAAACAGTATATTTGATCTGATTTTAAAGCTCAGCCTCTGGGACGTTGCCTTCTCTGTCGTCTTTTTATCTTGTGCCTTAACATTTGACAAAACCCAGAGTTATCTCTTTGTATAGTTTCACATAATTATGTCTTTTAATTGTATTTTAAAGATAATTAAAGAGCTTTGTTTGGCTATGCAACATGAACCTGTGTCTGTCTTTTGTAATGTTAGAGTATTTTGTAAATAATTTTTGGAGCTGATTTATTTCGAACAGAAGATAATTGAAAGCACAGTTTGGAGAAACAGACGGGAGCAATGGCACAGAAACTAAAACATGTTCAGCTTTAAATGTAGGGGGCGCTAGAGAGCTGCACTTACACCAGTTATTGATCATGCAATCATCAGTTTTTACAGAAATACGTGCTTCTGTCACTGTTTTTGTCTTGGTCAAAGTGACAGTGCTGTATTTAGTAGTATAATATCACAATACATTAATTCTGTATACATTAATTCACAATAATAATATAAAAGATCACCCAGTGTCTTTTAGTTTTTGCGTAGGCCAATGAAATTTGTGCTAAAATGGACGTTGCTGTGTTTGACCAGATTGTAAAACAAATCGGTATCAAAATCCTTTCTCTATTAAAACAAGTAAAAACAATAAAACAGATCAAAATGAATAAAACAAAGAAAATGGATAAAAATATCCTGTTTGATTTTTGTTAAAAGCCAATGCAAACAAAAAACATTTTAACACATCAACCATATATTAACCATAAAAACAAATATGAAAAATTAAGAATTTGGAGAAAATCCTATTTATTGTTCTGGATTAATTGTATTTTGTTCTGTTTTAGATGCATTAGTGTCTGTTAAGTGCTTATTTTGACAACAGCTTACATTAAAATTACCTTTAATCTGCTTTTTTCATATTCACTTTGGTAAAAATTAAACTCCATGTTGCATAAACTCATCATAGTGGGTCAGTTTCCACTCACTTCAACGTCATAAAATATAAATAGTCTTGTTTGCGGCTCAAATGATTAATAAAGTCCTCTGAACTCTACCCCAATCAAACACTTCAAACTAAAGCGAGTGTCGGCTTTTATTTTGACAGACCGGATGTTTACGTTTGCGCGGCTGGTGCATTGACAGCGGTCCGTGTCTGGACGCAGCAGCCGCGGTAGAAACGCCCATCCTCCGCCTCTGTTCTCCGCCTGTATCCTCTCCTCCTTCATCCAGGCGCCGCTCCGGGGCTCGGCTCGCTCTGTGTCCGCGGACAGAGCCTCGTTCTCCGGCTCCGACTCTCGCTGCGCACCGCTCCGACACCAATGGCCTTTTAGCGTCTTTGGAGACTCCGAGGAAACATGGCTCTCCCGTCGCTCCACCTGCTCCTCCTGCTCGTCTTTTCCCCCGGATGCCTTCGTGTTTCCGCGGACTGGAGCTTCGGTGAGTGCTCCGGGCTTTTCCTCTCTTTTCTTTTTCCCCGTCGCTGTTTTTCTGAGCCATTTTTGCGGCTCCACATCTATTTCTCTGAACATCGGAGCTTCTTAAAACGACACACAGCATCCAGCTTTACCTGAAAATATCCAACATTAATCCTATTTTTATCTGCGTTTGACACTAGTTCGTTTATCCTTAAAGCCACAAGTCCTCACAGGTTCATATTGTCAAAAAATAAATTAAAATACATCTGTAAATAACATTAAGGAGCTACACGTTTGTATCATTAAAGGCCCACGTGTATTATTACCTCTGTTACACATGATTACAAGCCTTTTTATGCACAGTTTACTACATAAATTATGCATAATACAATAAAAGCTTGTAAAAAGACAAAGCCCTTTATGATATGTGATATATATTAGGCTACACTGGTGTTTTGTTTACTATAAATCAATAAGAGTCCAATAATTAGCTGTAAATATGAAGCTAATTAGCCTTAGCATCAGTAATAAACACCAGTGTCTCTGGTTTATTGAGTATCTATGGTTATATTTGATACAGAAGTCAAAATAAACATTAAACTATTACTTTTTAATTTGAACACACCACAGTTTGATTTAATTCTCAAAAAGTAAAAAGTAAATTAATAATAATGCAGTATAATCAATCCTTGTGATACAGATGCTGCAATAACAATAATATTCCAATAACAGTAATATTCCATTAACTATAATTTGCAATTCTTTGAGTGTGTAAACATGTAAAGTTTGCATTTATGATCAATTTATGTGATTCTGTGCTCAAAATTGTGCCTTTAATGTGTTTTTAATCCGTAAAGAACTACTACTTTTTACAAATGTATTTTTTATAAATTTAAATAACGTGTGTGTGCGTGTGTGTGTGTGTTTTTCTTCCTAAAATTGGACAAAATAGGAATAAAGTATATAACGTTTATAAATGCAACTTCAATTGTGATTTAAAAAGGTAAATAATATAAATAAAATATAGAGACGTTATAGGTGTCAGTCCAGCAGAATGGGGAAAAGTCAAATTTAAAAAGCAATTCATTGATAATATTAATATAAGAATAAATGACGGCTGTTATAAATGTTTGTGAATAGGTCTAAACTTGTGGATTTGACTTTTTATGGAAAGATAATATTTTCTGAGCTTTGTGACATGGATAGTTCTAGACATTAATGGATGTGTTCAGTGTAAAACCAGTGTGTAGTTGTTATTCGTTGAGCTGCAGAGGAGTCAGAGGAAGCACGAGGAAGAGGATGCTGGGAGTAAATGGGTCCCCGGCCAGGCCCCACCCCCTTCATCATTTATTACGTAACGAGCTCCAGCAGCAGTCACAGAAACCCCCGGAATATCTGCAGGGTCAGAGGTTAGGTCAATAAATGGCTCGGATAAATGTTCATGTTGCACTGAAAAGGGTTGTTTATTACATGTTTTATTATTTATAAACCTCACGATCAGTAAAGAAGATTGTTTTGGTGTAAAATAGATGTATATTTTTTATTCAGCTGCACAAAAGAGTGTAAGTTTTCACTAATCTTTTGATAAGATGACCTTAAACACTTGTTATCGCTGTTGAACCTGACAATAACATAAAATAAATAATGGTTAACTGTAAATATGAGGCAGTGGTTTGAGAAAGATTAAACAGACTCTACCCGATGTTTTTTCTTTTATTTGGAAAATGGTTTAAACCCAAATAGTTTATTGTAAAATCAGTCTTTATGTTCCATCTACTGTTTATTGTAAGGGATTGTAATAGATGAGAACCTCTATTCAAAAGGACAGAAAACCTTCAATCACAGTCAGAGGCTCCCATTGGTCGACACTTGTCACATGACGTTCCAGGAAGTTTAATAGCTGCAGATAAAGTGTATTTTCAGCTGAATATGTCTTTTAACAGAGAAACAGCTGAAAAAAGAAAAGCATCAACAGAGAAAAGGGAGGCAACGTAAAACACAGATAAATACTGTCAATTCAATCACGTAATGTTTAACGAGGAGGAGATAATTGTCGTCCTGACGCTGAAGTCACAGCTAAGCTAACGCTAAACTCTAAACTTCAGTTTGGTCAAATGGATTAGTATTTTGTGCAGCTTTAAAACAAGTGACTTCAGAAAGAGGTAATGTTTGTGTCGAAGAGGAGCAGCTTTAAAAACTAACAGGTAATAATGTGTTCTCAGTGCTTCTTCTGCTCTCGTTGCTGATAATCATTAACCTTCACCTGCAGAAGGTCACCTGCTGTGACCGTCTCCGTGGAAACGCCACAACAGTTTGGGAATAATGAGCGTCTGGAAAAGAGGCATTAAAGGCTGATAATGTGGTTTGGAGAGGCTTTTTCAGTGGATTTACTCAGCAACATGTTTTTTATACACACATCAGGCAAGAAAAACAAGACCATCCCTGATTAGATTTGATCCATTCTGAAAAGTCTTTCCCTAAAACGATTTTAATGTGTGACAAAAACAAATGCCTCGACACAGACACAAACAGAGGCCGAGCAGGAAAGCCCAGTGTGATTAGAGCTTCAGTAAAAAAGGATATGAGTCATGCCCATTTGAGAAGTAAAAATAAAAGCCCCGGGCTGTCGTCGAGTGGAGATTACATTGTTTTGTGGACAGTGCAGAAAATCAAAGGGAAACTCTGCCCAAAAAGCAGCATTTAATGAGGTTTAAAACTGTAAAAGCCAGACACACGTTCACTCTGGTTTTGTCCGAATTAGTAATGAATGAATGAATAATTTGTCAGGTAACAGGGATATTAATAACCAGATAAACATCCTAAATATAAGTATAACTGAGATAAAGCTCATAAATAAAACTCAATTAAACAGAAGCATAACTTTTGACATTAAATAAACGGTAGAAATGCTGCAGTTCTCTCAATTTAACGTCAAAAAGTTTGGAAAAAATGTAACTTATCTTCTATTTTTCTCCAGAATAACCTCTCTTCTTTGTGTTTTTTAAAGGCTGCCTGTTTGACAACGAGCTGTGTTCACCGTACGAGATCTGCGTCAACGGTAAGAATAACACTCACTTAAACAATCAAAGTTACATTTAAAATAATAATTAAATACATTCGACTTTATGAATGATGTGTGGAGTCTGAATGTCCTTCCGTTTGTTCCAAAGACTAAAGATATTCATCGGTCTTGGCCACTTTTTAATGAAAATAGTGATTTCTTAATTAATTAAAGACACATCTATTACTCTGAAAAGACCAGCAGCGTTTTTATTTTTATTATATTTTCGTAAATTGTCGTAAATTTGTCAAAAATTTCGTCGTAAATTTGTCAAAAATTTAAGCCAAAAAAAGGCATTTATTTGATGTAATGTAATGTTATTGATTGGTTGAAGAGCTGTGGAGAGTTTAGTTTTAGTTTTTTATTTTATTTATTACAGTTTTAGAAAGTAACATCAACTCGTTACAATGCACTCACTCCCATCGTGCTGCTGCAACATCATTTATCTTTATGAATGATTTTAAAAGAGGATTTCTGAATTATTTAGTCAGTCGAAATAATGGCTAACATTTTGTCAGTGGTTGTTTTTGATCCACATCCTTAAACATTTCTGTTTTTATCCATAAAACAACTGCTGTGACTTTGTTTTTTTTATAAGAACAACACGAAACAGAGTCTGGTGTCCAGGTTAAATGATTTATTTTAGAAAGGCGTGCAGGTCTGTTGTGATTCATTATCTCACTCGTTTCCTGTTGGCGCTGTGCTCTTCACAAATTAACTCGTAATGGACCCGAGACAGGGACAGGACAGAGGACGGTTAGCATTAGCATTAGCTCAGATACACTACTCTAATGAAGACCAGCCTGTACTGTTTATATCTGTATTAAAATGAATTAAAGTAGTAAACAAGAGAAGTCTGACGTGTTCTCTTCATAAAGCTCTGTGTGACTGGCCTTATCCTCTTTATTTATTTTATTTATGTTTCTAAATACAGGTGGATATTTTAGTAAACAATAAACAATGCTTAAGACTAGGATTGAGTAAAGATGGAGCCACATCTTTTTGTAGTTTGTTGTAACAGTGTCTGAACTGGTTTTAATTGGATTTGAACAGGTTTCAGATGGATTTAAACTGGTTTTAGTTGGATTTGAACAGGTTTTAGATGGATTTAAACTGGTTTTAGTTGGATTTGAACAGGTTTTAGATGGATTTGAACAGGTTTAAGTTGAATTTGAACAGGTTTTAGTTGGATTTGAACAGGTTTTGGTTGGATTTGAACAGGTTTTAGATGAATTTACACAGATTTGAGATGGATTTGAACAGGTTTTAGTTGGATTTGAACAGGTTTTAGATGGATTTGAACAGGTTTTAGATTAATTTAAACAGGTTTTAGATGGTTTTGAAAAGGTTTTAGTTGGATTTGAACAGGTTTTAGATGGATTTGAAAAGGTTTTAGTTGGATTTGAACAGGTTTTAGATGAATTTACACAGGTTTTATTGGGATTTGAACAGGTTTTAGATGGATTTGAACAGATTTTATTTGGATTTGAATGGATTTTATACATCTTTGTTGCAAAAACTGTCTTAAGATTTCATGAACAAATTAAATGAATCTGATTCAAATCCATCTCAAACCTGTTCAAATCCATCTCAAACCTGCTCAAATCCATCTCAAACCTGTTCAAATCCATCTAAAACCTGTTCAAATCCAACTAAAACCATAAAACCTTGCGAAGGCCACGTTTCGAGTGAAGACCTCCATCTTTAGACCTGAGTCCTGAGGGTCTTTGTGTGAAGCAGCAGCCGGTGCAGGTGGTCCTTAACAAACCCCCGCTCGGCTCTTCATTGATCAGCCGCCAGCCACAAAAACCACTTGACACCCGTCGCCATGACAACGGGTCCAAGAAAAGCCGAAGTGGGACCGGCCCATTGTCCGTCTGTGTCCGTCCACAGTGTCTTCTACAGAGGGTCGGCCCCAGCTGTCAATCACTCTGCTGTAGTTCAGAGTTATTATTGTAAGATTTAATTAAAGGTAAAAATAGACAGTCTTTTATTTAATTGACACTAATTGGATGTGGCTTTACAATAATAGAGCCAGACTTCTGCTCAATACCTCATTCGTTTTCTCTCGGTTTTGGTTTGTTTTCTGTCGGATTGTTGTTGTTTTTTTAGGGTTTTTAGACGTTTTACGAGTGGTTTATGAAAAAAGACCTTAAAGGAATCATGTTGAGCTTGTTTAAAATAGAATAGAGAGCCTTCTTTGTCATTTTATTGTATCACACACAATACACACAATAATAAATGATCCCAAAGAATAATAAAATGTAAAGTTGGATTTGAACAGGTTTTATGTGGATTTAAGTTGGTTTTAAATGGATTTGAACAGGTTTTAGTTTGTTTTCTGTGAAATTGGATCATTGTAGTTTACTTTTTTAGTGTTTTTAGACATTTTAGGAGTGGTTCACTAAAAAGATATTAAATGGAAAAGTGTTCAGTTTTGTTAAAATAGAATAAAAAGCCTTCAATGTCATTTTATTGGATCAAAAATACAGCGCTAATCTCGTCGAGTAGAATTCAGATCTTACCGGTCTTTGATGAGGAAGCACAGGTCCTAAAACCATCTGTGTGTAGCTCTGTTTTCTACCCAGTCACTGACAGCACAAACATTAGGAAAACCTTGAAAAAAAACCTTGCTTTTTGTGATTTTTGGCGACTAATTCCCTTTTTGTTCATTGAAAATGTTCTTTACAGTTTATAAAAGAACCTTACTCGGTGCCATTAATAAATAATTCAGGAGAAAGTGTTAAAAATAACGTTTTTTTTTTCACATTTATACTTAAAAACATCCCAAAATAAAACATAAAACACTCCCTGACTTTTATTTGTTACATAATATTTTACTTACTATATTAAACAAATCAAACCCAAACAGTTTTTACCAAAGGTTGCTCTGATCCTGAGATTAGATACAACTCTTACTGGATTCAGAAACACAGTCGGTTGTTCAGATTTCTCGAGGCTGATGGTAAACCCGGTGACGTTCTCCTGACGATAAATGGACTGTTATTTCACGGAGACGACTACAGTCAATGATGCACGTCCTATTTTTAGCCCAGACCCTGGTTTGTAACAGGCTCTTCTTATGCAAGGTTCACTGGGGCTGTTTTTACTGTGGCTCCTCCAGCTTTACACACCACACTCTGATATTTAGAGTTAGGAAGTAAGAATAAAGCTTAAGTTACACATTTATGTCTTTTCTATGTATTTCCAGAGGATTCCCTTCATGCATTTGACTTATTTTGTCCGATGTGTTCCCTTCTGCTTTGTTTAAATTTGTGATAATGATATAAAAAACAATGTAGAAAACACTGAACTGGATTTACAGCTGTTTGGATCCAGCAGAGTCAACATTTATTTGTCCATTCATCACAAAACTAAAGTTATGTTCCTGTTTATCACCATTGAGCATAAATTAAAATGTGGATCTGCAGCACTAAACACAGTGATGATGTGAACTGAAAATACTCACTATGACTTTATTTGTTGGCTATTTTCTTTCTCAAATGTTCCTGCTTCTCTTTTTTTTATTAAAAAATAAAACCAGACCAGTTTTTCCTCCAAAACACTAATCCATTTGACCAAACTGAAGTTTAGAGTTTAGCGTTAGCTTAGCTGTGACTTCAGCGTCAGGACGACAATTATCTCCTCCTCGTTAAACATTTCGTGATTGAATTGACAGTATTTATCTGTGTTTTACGTTGTTTTCTTTTTTTCAGCTGTTTCTCTGTTAAAAGACATATTCAGCTGAAAATACACTTTATCTGAGTGGAGTGCATTTATTATTCAGGCCTTTTTATGACTTTTTAATGTCACTGGTTTGCTATTTTTTGGATTTTTTACCATCATTGAAAATATAAAAGTACATAAATAAATGAAAATACAATATAATACGGTAAAAGCCTTTTGTTTTCTTATTATTTTACACAATGCACTTTTAAAATGATCCCGTCCTCTTCAAAAACAGCTGCCAAAAGCCCGGATAAAGCGGAATATAGAAGGTATTTATCCTCATTTTTATTCTAATGCTGCTGATGACATCTCCGTCTCTGTCAGTCCTTTCTGCTTCAAGAGTCATTAGTTAAATTTGCGCTTCGACTCATGCTCTCAGATGCTTTTTCCTCCCACGGCGTGAGCTCTGTCCGACCACATGTCGCATTAACACATCCCACTTTGGCTTTAACTGGGTCCGTTCAGCAGCAGTGACGCCTCAGCGACTCACGACTACGTTTAGGGCGGTGTTTGTTATCGCGGTGTTGTTCAAAGCGGTGTTGATTCCGTGCGGTCCGAGTGTAACCGGTCTGTGGTTTGTGCTGTTGACAGATGGCATGTTCGGGAGGTGTCACTCGGTCCCGGTGAAAGAAGTCTACACCTATGACGTCTCTCCATCTGTGGTGCAACGGTTCAGGCTGCTGCTGGAGAAGCTGTCCGGTCGAGGTAGTCGCTAAAACACACACAACACTCTCACGTTTCTGTTTCAGAGAAGGACGTCCTGGAAAAGAAACTGGAAATCTAGTGTTTTTTATTCCTGGATGTGAGTAAAATGAAGAAATGTCTGAGAAATAATATATAGTGATGTTATTAGATGGAACCACGGATGTATTATAAGATCTGGATAAGGCTCCGCCCCCTTTCCTCTGCTGCCATTTGACTAGTGGCCACTTAAGGTATTGCAACTAAAATCCTATGTTCCAAAAACAAACGCCTCGTATTCAGCTACAGGACACAAACAACTACAGAAAAGTAAGATTTTGTAGTGTTTATTGTCTGTTTTCATCCATTCAGTTCCTGTTCTAATAATACATCTACGTTCTGAACCAATTCAAACCAATTTCTACCAAAATCATAAGTGTTAATCTAGAATGGGACGGGCTTTATGTCATTGCTTCATGTTTCTTAAATTGCGTCAGTCCAGAGGCAGTTTATTCTGTGTATGTTGCTGCTGCCCCTGAATTTTGACGTCGATCCAGTTACATTTAGACGTAGTTTAATCTAATCTAATCCATTTGTTCCTCTTCCTTCTGAAAATAGGATATATTATAAAAAAGCTGCTGAGGTTGTTTCCTTTACTTTTAAACCTTTAATACAGCCTTGAGAATTGTTAATTTTTAAAGCTCCATTTCTGTAAGTCTCTGTTATATCCAGAGTTTTAAAAAATCTTATTATTAAATGATTTTAATAGAATAGAAGGAGAATTATGGCATTAACTATTAATGGTGTAAATCTTTCAGTGTCAAGTGATTCGATTCCAATTCGATTCTTTATTTAAAAGATTTTTTTTCTTTTAATTTGTTTAAGACATTTGTGACATGTCAAAATAATCAAAATACACATAAAAAGAATGTAAACTAAATATAAGTCTTGTTCCAAACATGTTTCTCAGTCGTCCTTTTGCCAAATTGTCAGTTATCCATAAAAATTCCTTTAATTTGTTCAATTGTTAAAGTCTACGATTCGATTGGATCTGATCCAGACAAGAATCTTGATTTTCTGAGTTTTTGTTACTCCTTTATTAACTATAGGCTTTAGATCAAGTGCAGCAACATGATTATGGCCTTAATAAAACCATTGGGAACTTGACCTTTGAGTTTTGACCCTTTGAGGCCACTGTAGAGGAATAACCAGATAAATTCCAGATATTATAAATATAGAAATAATTCCTTTCCTTTAAATAATAACAAAATGAGAGAACGGAGCTTAAATAATGAACTTGATTAAAGTGTGGGTCACGTCTTGAACCTGTCTGAGGATAAAGACTGAAACAAACACGTTTTATCACAGAATCTGTAAAGTCACCTCTGGGTTTTATGGGATCGTTCCACTTCTAAAAACCCACACTGTGTCACATTGTGTTGAGGTAAATGATGGTTCTGTCCTTGAGCCAAACTGTTCTGCTGAATTATGTTTTAATGTCCCCCAAAGCCCTCTGGGAAATTAGCCTTCAGTTGTAGCACTTGGAGCGCAGCGTGTAATATACTCACAGAACAGTTCTTCCATTTGTTCCATTAATGCCTTTCACAGAAGTCACTCTGACTCTGACTCAGCAAAGAGCCTTTATTAAATCATTACTGCACTGTTTAATATGCAACAGGTTTTTGAAGACAGACAGATACAAAACTATCAGCATTTGGAAATGTTTTTTGGGCAAATTATGTATGATTTATTCTGCCATTATTAATGTGTCCACTAGAGGGAGCCATGCTACTGTTTCTTATTCAAACAACCTCAGAACCTACTTTTAATGAAGAACAGTGTCTCATATTCTTTTATTTTAGTTGGAAAATGGTTTAAACCCAAATAGTTTATGTTAAAATCAATCATTTGTGTAAAAACAGTCTTTATGATCCATCTCCTGTTTATTGTAAGTGATTGTAATAGATGAGAACCTCTATTCAGGAACAGAAAACCTTGGACAATCACATGCTCCAAAAAGGAGCGCTCCCATTGGTCGACACTTGTCACATGACGTTCCAGGAAGTTTAATAGCTGCAGATAAAGTGTATTTTCAGCTGAATATGTCTTTTAACAGAGAAACAGCTGAAAAAAGAAAAGCATCAACAGAGAAAAGGGAGACAACGTAAAACACAGATAAATACTGTCAATTCAATCACGTAATGTTTAACGAGGAGGAGATAATTGTCGTCCTGACGCTGAAGTCACAGCTAAGCTAACGCTAAACTCTAAACTTCAGTTTGGTCAAATGGATTAGTTTTTTGTGTTTTATTTTTTAATAAAAGAGAAGCAGGAGAGGTCTCTAGACTGATTTTGGAGGAGAGTCTGAGACAGAGACAGGGACAAGAAAAGAAAATAAGGGAGATGAGCTTTAAATAATGTATATTTTATTTCAGAATCTGTATCTCATGTTATTAATGATGGATTAGTGCATTCCTAACTCTAACTAACCTAGCTTTAGTGTAGAGAGGGTATTAACATAACACAAAGTCACCATTTTTAATCAAAACCGTCACATCTTCCTCGTTACTGTCCCGTCCTAATGTCTCCAGACTGAAGATACCGCGTCTCATCACAGTTTGAGCAGTTTTCTGATTGGTCCTGATGTCTCAGAGCTGTGCTGGGTTTAAGTCCGTCCTCCTGAGCGCTCACATCTGGAGCCACAGTCTGGATCTCCACACTTCGGGAGAAACATCATCGCTCATCTGTCACGTCCCTCTCGTTCCTGTAGCACTTCGCGCGGCGCCGCCAGATTTCCTCCAACGTTTCTCTCGGTTCTCCATCTGCTCTGTTCCGGAGCCAGAAAACGCCGTTCCGATGTGTGTTCGGCGTCGGAAACAGACGGGATTACCCAGACTCAGCTCCTCAGCCCTGTCCTCGCGCCAACACACACCACTGTTGGGCTGTTTCTGTCGCTGAGGATGATATTTGACAAATCCAGTTAATGTTGAGGAATTATTAGTTACACACCTCTCAGTTTTTAACAATTGCTGAGAAACATTTGATGTAACTTCATTTTTTCTTATAAATAAACTCAAAAAACTAATCCAAACAGGAGAATATTACATCAGATCGACCCAAAAATGTCTCATTATTGGATTTTATTCATATTCACACAGTTATATGTTTCTGTTGAGCTTTTTCACAGATTTAAATCCTACACAATTTCTCTTTTACGAACAAAAACACTCTTTCACAAATGCACAGCCTCAAATTTCCTGCAGAATATATCTTTACTGCTGTAATCTAAATCTTATTACAGTATCACTTGAACATTTTTTCACAAATCTACAAATCAAGATACAAATATAAACTCTTTTTTAGTCTTTTTCGGACAGTTGTGTCTCAGAACTGTCTTTGTATTGGTTTCATTTCTTTTGTTACAAGTGTTTTTGGTTCTAAATTGTTCAGTATAAACGTTGAATGTGTTTTTATTGATCGAGAACGTCTTTAAAGTGACTTGTGTTTCACATTTTGACAGAATAGTCCAGTTTGTCCAGTTTAAGTGTTTATTTAGTGTTTTAGCAAATGTGGAAATCTATAATATTTCAATGTCAGTACACTTTAATGTCCCCTTTTGCATAATTGAACTTTATTTATGAAGAAATACTGATCTAGACCTACTTCCACTGCAGTTTTTTAACATGTAAAGGTGAATTTTGCTGCTGTTGTATTATACACTCTGTTAATATCGCTCTTGTTCATTCCTGGTTTTAAAAGTTTGTTTGTTTGTTTGTTTGTGTGTTTAGGTTTGACCTGGGAGGACGACACCACGCAGCGGGTCTTGTCCAAAGAGTTGTCCAAACTGAGGAGGATCCCGTACAGACCCCAGCCCGGGGGCCCGGTCTACAACACTAACAACAGGTCGGTTGTTATTGTTGTTATTATCACAGTATTTGGTAAATGTTCTTGACAAATTAAGTACAATGCTTTATATTATGGCAAAAAAACAAAAGTTAAAGTTGTTTTTTGTCCCAGTCTCAGACTCCACTCTCCTCCAACATCAGCAGTAACCTACTAATACATTACATTAAAGTTTAGAGCTGAAAACTTTTATCTTTGGAGTTTACTGTTACTGTAGTGATCCTGTAATTATGTCTGTCTCATTAAACACTGAAGCATCACCAACATTTATCCATGTTTCTCTATTTCTATCTTTTTTGAGCTGTTTCTCTGTAAAATAAGACGTATTTCCAACAGAATAACCCATTTCCTTGGTTTATTTCCTTGTTCCTTCGTTGTTGACATCAGTGTCGACCAATGGGAGCGCTCCTTTTTACCTGAAGTGAGCTGTGATTGGACAAAATCCTGCTGTGGACTGATCATTCTCATCTATTAAAATCCTTCATTATAAAGACTAGATCACGTCTTAAGGTCTCATTTTTTCACAGATGAATCCTGTTACAGTAAACTTCAGGTCAAAGGTGAATCCAGCTGCTGATATACTGTCGTTGTGTTTGTTTCAGACCTGTGGCCGAGGCCCTGGATCCCGTGGAGCAGAGGGTGAAGCCTGTGGAGGTGGAGCTCAACAGAAACCTCCAGATGTACCTCCAGCGTCTGGGGCTCCTCCCGAAGACGTCCGCTTCTGCTGCTGGGAAGGTCGGGCCGCTCAAATCAATATGTTCTCAGTTTAAGAACACTATACGCCTGCTTTAGGGTCAGTTTGTCTGATTTTTACGTTCCATTTACCTCCAAGAAACAGACAAAAAAAAGCTCCGTTCAGCTCAAGGCTTTAGTTTATTAATGAAAGTTTTATTCACACAGTTTGAAGAGAACCTATTGAATCAGGACGAAACGGCTGTAGCCACTTATTACTGAGGCTCGTAAGAAAAAAGGGACATAAAGACTGGCCTTTAGAGCAACGGAGGCTGTGTAAAAGACAGGGCCCGGTGCAGCTCACAGCGGGACGTCCTGCGCCGGCTCAGACTGATGGCTCCTCTCGCTGCGACCGTTATGAGACGAATAATACACGCTGGGAGTTCACCAGTTCAGAGCGCTCATTAATAATTCTGGATCGTCGTGTGGGGCGTTCGGGTTCCTCCTGAAGGGTTTAGAACCAGGAGTGGAGCCTGAAGACGGCGCTCGCTGGTTTTAACTGGAAATATACGCAATAAACGTCATTAATTTAAGCAGAAAGCAGCGTTAGTTTCGACTTTTAGCTTTAAATATAAGAATTCAGTCGTATCTGCAATAGATTTAGTGCATTAGTCACAGTTTTCATTCTCATTTATTACCTTTTATTTAGTTTTCCTTTTGTTTTCGGACTCAAAAATACGTTGTTGACGAAAACTATGACGAAAATGATGTAAAGTTTGCAGCTGTTTCTGTTTAACTTGTTGTTGGTTGTTTTAAAAAGGTTAAAATTAAAAAGCTAATTCGTCGTAGCGTTCTTATTTACATCTGACTCAAGGATTATAGCTCAGTTTATTAAGGTTTAACTCTTTCTCTTTCTGTCTAAATCCAGTTTTAATCAGGTTAAAACAGGTTAAGGTCCTACTGTAAACACTAAAGACCCTCCAACTCTGGCTATAACCTGTTTTAATTGGTTCAAAACCTCATAAAGTCCACGTTAAACCAAAAAACACAAACAATTAACCATTATTTCTATCCACACAAATGAAAAACCTAAACAAATCAAAATATTCTGTGATACTGAAGTATTTATTAGTGTTTATTGTCACAGAGTACAGTTAAACACTCTGGAAAATATACGTTTTTAAAAATATTCTTGTACACGTCGACACATAAACCAGTTTTAAAGTCAAAAAGAAATCTCTAAAACCTGGTCTTGAGTTCTAAAACACAAGCTTAAAGTTAAAATTAAACTGAACTTCACAGAGAAACCGAGAGGATCAGAATCTGGAGAGTCTCTTGGTTTTGTTTTGATAATGCCTGTGTTATTTAAGCTGTACATTTCGTTTTTTTGGACTCGTGAGGTGGGCGTTAATGGAGCAGCACTTCAGATGTGCTTTTGTTGCCGCTGATGGATTTGTTCGTATTATTTCACAGATGAATTAGTCTCTGGTTTCATAATAGGCTTTATGCCAGTAATTATTTTGTTCAGATGGGCCTCGTACATTTCAACTTTCAGCAACAAAAAAATAACCGCTGCCTGTCACGGCTTTATTCTTTATTAAAAGTGCATTGTGTAAAGTCTTATTGTATAAAATGGAACATATCATTCTAAAAAATATGTTTCAGTCCATTCATTTTATTAAGTTATTAAGTTAGCCTTTATTTATTAGAGATAATGTAGATAATGTTTTTTAGAACTCGAGACTGGTCTTAAGACTGTTTTGTTCAAGTCTTGGTCTTGTCTTGGTCTCGAACTCCTTTTAACTTGGTTTTTTCTCGGTTTCAGACGTAAAGACCAAAAAAAACTTGATGAAAACTTGTTTCCTTGTGTCTAAAGTCTACGCTAAACTGGATCTGGTCTTGATTTGGTCTTGGTCTGGTCTTATTGGCCCAGATCTAGTCTTGGTCTAGATCCGTGGAGTCAAACTCAAAGTGGTGAAGGGCTGTGTTAGTAAAAAAGAATCCTTTCAGTGACATTTGGAAAGCTTTTATTAAGTTTTGAATCTGAGGTTTCATCTTTATTTGAGTTTTACAAAAGTTATGCCAAATATTATCTTCCTCAGTTTATGGAAACTGGTTTTAGTTGGACTTGGACAGGTTTTAGGTGGTTTTGAGCAGGATTTCGATGGATTTGAATAGGTTTTAGATGGATTTAAACAGGTTCTGTTTGTATTTGAACAGATTTTAGTTGAATTTGAACAGATTTTAGATTGACTTGAACAGGTTTTATTTGGATTTGAACAGGTTTTATTTGGATTTAAACAGGTTTTATTTGGATTTGAGCAGGTTTTAGTTGGATTTAAACAGGTTTTAGTTGGATTTAAACAGGTTTTATTTGGATTTGAGCAGGTTTTAGTTGGATTTAAACAGGTTTAGTTGGATTTAAACAGGTTTTATTTGGATTTGAGCTGGTTTTACATTGAATTCACTTTTGATTGGACTTAAATGTTGACCCAGCCGTCCTCCGGTCTGTCTCAGCTCCTGTCCCAGACCCAGCCGTCCTCCGGTCTGTCTCAGCTCCTGTCCCAGACCCAGCCGTCCTCCGGTCGGTCTCAGCTCCTGTCCCAGACCCAGCCGTCCTCCGGTCGGTCTCAGCTCCTGTCCCAGACCCAGCCGTCCTCCGGTCTGTCTCAGCTCCTGTCCCAGACCCAGCCGTCCTCCGGTCGGTCTCAGCTCCTGTCCCAGACCCAGCCGTCCTCCGGTCTGTCTCAGCTCCTGTCCCAGACCCAGCCGTCCTCCGGTCGGTCTCAGCTCCTGTCCCAGACCCAGCCGTCCTCTGGTCTGTCTCAGCTCCTGTCCCAGACCCAGCCGTCCTCCGGTCGGTCTCAGCTCCTGTCCCAGACCCAGCCGTCCTCCGGTCTGTCTCAGCTCCTGTCCCAGACCCAGCCGTCCTCCGGTCGGTCTCAGCTCCTGTCCCAGAAGCAGAGGCCTCCGTCGGGCCGTCTCGTCCTGTCCCAGAGCGACGGGGACCTCCTGCTGGACGTCCTGAGGCAGTACGTCTCCTCCCGAGTGTCCCAGACCGGAGAGGAGCCCACCCCGTCCCGCCTCAGACCCGTCTACAGCAACGGCCTGGACTCTGGACCCAGACCCAGGACGAAGGAGCCGCTCACTTCAGTCGACGGTACAGGACTTTTGGACGAGTATTTATATTATTTTAACATTTTTACTTTGCTTAACGTCATTTGGACCCTTTTCTTTGCACAAGCAGTGTTTGTATATAATAATAATAATAATAATTCTGTTCACTTTTGTTTACTTTATGTAGTCTTTAATTGAAGTGATGTATGCAGGGTTTACACATCTTAATGGGTTATTGACTGGGTTTATTGATATTTATGCTGTTTTAATTCATTGTTGTGGTGAATGTTAGTGTTTGAATGTCTCTGTAATTGCACGGATCACACCAAACAAATCCCTAACAACTCAGTCGTCTGGTTATTAAGTATTGAATTTGAATTTGGAGCAACTATATTTGTGTATTTTTGTGCAGACAGACTTTGGGGCTAAATTATGAACGTTTCCTCAGTACTTTGTCGTTTGTGTAGACTTCAGTGTATAAATGGGAAAGCTTTCTTCATATTAGACGTTTTTATTTATTAATAGATGCATCTAACTGTTCTAAAGGATCCACTTCATAAACTGCTTTCTTTTTTCTTTTTCCTTCTCAGAGCGTTTCATCCAAAACGTCCTGAAGAACATCGGCCGACAGAACGTGGACGTGGACTCTCTGAATCAGCACGACTTAGACCAGCTGTCCTCGCTCATCGCCGACGCTCTGCAGGTGGTGGACAAGGACCAGACCGCACCGGGACCCAGACCGGGACCCAGACCGGGACCCAGACCGGGACCGAGGGACCTGGAGGGAGAGGAGAAAGTACAGCCGAGCACCGCCGTCGCTCCAACTGCGCAGCAAGGTACTTTTACTGTGATTTATGTGAGATTCTGCACAAAAAAGGTCCATAAAACAAAGAGGAACATAAAAATCATTAGTTTTATAAATAAGCTCACTGCAGACGTAAACAAAGCCGCTGTTAATGCTTCACTGAAAACAACAGAACTGCTAACGCTACAGTTTAATACAGTTTAATAATGAACCTCATGATGAAAAACAAAGTGACGTCATCAAAGTTCCTAAAAACTGTTTTTATTTAGCCTCCTTCAGTCTTTTCAGAACAGTTTGAGTGAAAAGAGCCAGGACTGGTTTCACAGTAAATCTGTTCCGGTCCAAACCTGGTGATGTTTCAGGGAATTTACCGAAGGCTGACGCTCTACGTTAACAATTTAAATGGACCAAAAAGAGACAATAGAAAACATTTCAGCAAGAGATTCATTTTCAGTCTGGACTCTGGACTCAGAGGTGAACATCTCCTGCTCTGAGTCTCCAAAAGTCTCCAATAAAACCAGAAACACACTTGAAAAAGTCGGAAGATTTGTCGCTTTTTTGAAAAAGAGTCTCTAGAGGAGTCTGAATATTCAATAAATATAGCAAAAAAGGCTCTACGTTTGCAATTCTTAACTGTCGTGTACGTTACATCCAGCTTTGTTCTACCTTCTTCTTCAGGTTGACGTCAGTTTAGACTCTTTTGATCTCATTACTGCCACCAACAGGTTGTTTTAGGAACTGGAGATCTCAGTTTTGTTGGGTCAAGTGTGAAATGAGGAGACACTAATAACAACTAACAACTAACAAGGAAGTGTGAAAACTACTGATGATAATAATGTGTTCTGGTTATTAACTGGAACCACGAGTGAAAGGGGCTTTTGAGATATAAAACATATTTGATGCAGACTTTTTGAAATTGCGAAAAGAGTAAATCTGAATTGTGTCTGTTCTTCTCCAACAGAGCGTCGGGCTGATGTCGAAGAGCAGAACGAAAAGGACAAGGTAACCTTTTAAAAAAATGTTAAATTATATATAACAGTTGTATAATATTCATCTTGAACAACAGTGTCCTTTTAATGTGTTTGAAATCGTGTTTGACGTCACGTTCTGCAGCGAGAGACAGAAGAAAGCATCTGAGACGATCGTAACGAAAAGCGATATTTGTTCATTAAACTGGAATGAGTCACGCTGCTTTTACTGAACAGAT
Source organism: Rhyacichthys aspro (assembly GCA_036850595.1). Taxonomy (NCBI): domain Eukaryota; kingdom Metazoa; phylum Chordata; class Actinopteri; order Gobiiformes; family Rhyacichthyidae; genus Rhyacichthys; species Rhyacichthys aspro. Next base: position 1,625,911 of record CM072164.1, on the reverse strand, counting down.
TATAAAGCTTTTTATCAGTGATGGAGTGGAATATGAAGTGAAAACATTGAAGGAATTTTATTTTACTTTGTACAAACCAAGCTCTGTCCCTGACACTTTTTACCAATTTCATATCCCATCATTTACAGTTTATTACTTATAAAATTGTAAGAGCTTTCTGCAGCTTATTAGAAGGTGCTGTTATACTTTAAGGAAACATTTTAGCTTTAACTCAAGAAAAAAATGAACAGTGCTAAAGTTTTTGTTTAATTTAGAAAAACTGGAGTCACTTTTAGCCGCTTCTATAAGAATAATGTTTAATGTTTTCTGTTTAAAGCCTGAAGGAGAGAGCCTCTTCAACAAACTTCTGGCGTACCTGGACGAGAGCTCGCCGTCCGACGCCGACGGGACCAGAGCCGGGGGTCGGACGGTGGGACTGGAGAACGTCCGGAGCCGTACGAGCGAGGGGGCGGTGACGGTGCAGAAGAAGGACACCACGCACTCGGTGGAGGAGGTGTCGGAGGTGGAGGGGTGGATCAAAGAGGTGGCTCCTCCTCCGGCGGCGCTGGTTTACGAAGAACCGCGCAAAAAGACCCTGCACGTCCCCGAACTCCAGCTGGACGTGAAAAGCAGCAGGAAGAAGGTCGACAAGAACGTGTTTGGATACGTCATCACCGACACCGAGTGAGTAAACCCAAGAACGTTCATCTAATCTGCTGTAATTCGACCCAAAAAAAGCAGAAATGATTCTATGTGATTCATAGTTAGCGCGTCCTCTGTGTCCTACGCACAGTTTTCTCGGCAGATTCTTGTCCGAGTCCTTTCCGGTCAATCCTCAAAGTGTCTCTTGACATTTGTGAGGCTTCTGTGAACTTCAAAAGAGCTTCGACAGAGAAACGTTCAGCATTAGCACAAACCGATGAAAGAGACACGAAAAAGCACCACTTCAACCTGAAAAAGCACCAGAAACGAAGGCCTTGAGACAGAAAAGACTGAATAAAGTGCTCTGGTGTTGTTTAATCAAAGAGAAGAGACGTTCATGTTGTTACACTGTAAAACCTAAACTATTCTACAAACATTTGAGCTTTTGAAGTTGAAAATGAGTGAAAAATGTACTGTTCATTGACTTTATTTACAACCAGAGCCTTACATTAGAGACTTTTATTTTGAAATGTACTGTTTTTTTCCATATTAATTGTCTGTGTCTGTGCTTCCTGTCCCTCCTCATCCTCAGTGGTCTGCAGACTGACGAAGGCCTCCACCTGATGGAGGTCCTGGCTCACATGGCCAACATCCACATGGCCAACCTCGCAGAGCTCTCGTAAGAATAAGATTTCTTTTTTATTTTCCTTTGAGTATCTTGTTGAGACAAATACTGCATTAGTCTCCAACGTGAAAAATAGCACCAGACAAGGTTTAGATATTACACCGTGACAAACTGCACCTATTGTTCTTTTAATATGATTTAAAAAGGCTTCTCTATTTATGTGCTTTTACTTTCAGAACAACTGAAACATGTCCGGTTAATCAGAAAATAAAAAGTGTCTAAAAGTCAATTACCTGATTTTTTTTACCGTTTCATTTAGTTTTTCAGTGTAATCTCCTAAAGTTTATTGTAACAGGAATCATCTGAAAAAATGAGACCTTAAGACGTGATCTAGTCTTTATAATGAAGGATTTTAATAGATGAGAATGATCAGTCCACAGCAGGATTTTGTCCAATCACAGCTCACTTCAGGTAAAAAGGAGCGCTCCCATTGGTCGACACTGATGTCAACAACGAAGGAACAAGGAAATAAACCAAGGAAATGGGTTATTCTGTTGAAAATACGTCTTATTTTACAGAGAAACAGCTCAAAAAAGATAATGAGACGTAGATAATTACAGGATCACTACAGTCTACAACAGTAATGGTCAGCTCTAAACTTTGATTTAATGTAACGTAGTATTTTGTGGTGAAAAATTGGTCTAGTTTTACCTTTTTATAATAAAAGAAGCAGTAAAGGTTACTACTGCTTTTGGAGGAGAGTTGAGTCTGAGACCGGGACAAAAATAAAACAAAATCTGGGACTGGAGCTTTAAAGTTATAACCACAATATTTTTGTGATATTTTTCTCAAGATTTCAAGTCAGTATTCTTGTTTACAGCAGATTTTATTTTGCTTTCAAGTTGTTTCAATGATAAACAAGGATCAGAAACAATTAAAAATGTCACTTGTGTTAGACTTTAAGGCTTTAAAAACTTAATCCAGTACAATCTCGTTCTGTTTTTACTCGGCTCACGGAGGAGTCTGCTCAGAAACACTGTACACTCTGACGTTCTCATTTTGGATTGACACAAAGACAAGAGCTCATTCATGTTAGTATTTGTGCGGCGGGGCTCCGGGTCGAGCGTTTCTCACACCCACGTTCGCTCTCGGAGTCTCAGAGGCTGGGATCGAGTCGCTGTGTGGCCGTACAGTCGGCCGCCGCTCAGACTCACCTTTTGTCTCCGTCGTCCTTCAGCGGGAAGTGAAAAGAGCGGGTTTTTCGCTGCAGAGGTGATGGATCGAGCCGAGGACTGACACACAGAGATATAGATACAGAAAAGGCGAGTTGAGGACCACCGGGGGTCTCTTTTGTGGCGAGCGCAGTGAAAGCCCAGCAGGGGGAGCCGCTGTGACGATTTGTCAGTGGTGTCAGGCTCGTTTTCCAAATCCAACAGGAGAGCACCTTTGATACAGTCACAGAGGCTTTACTTTGGTTTATACAAGACTCAATACGCGAAATCTACCTTGTTTTTTGTCTAAATGCACTAAAGTACGGTGGCCTGGAAGTGCAGACCTAATAAAGAACATTTGAAACATTCTTACGTTCACAAATTCACAAACATTTTTACATTTTACTGAAGAAATGAACTTAGGCAAAACAAATTTACAAGATACAGACACATTTACAAGCGCTGAAGAAATTTAAATAAAGCAGAACATTTTAAAAAGAAATTTACAACATTTTCAAGTTAATGAAACATTCTCAGCTCCCATTGGTCGACACTTGTCACATGACGTTCCAGGAAGTTTAATAGCTGCAGATAAAGTGTATTTTCAGCTGAATATGTCTTTTAACAGAGAAACAGCTGAAAAAAGAAAAGCATCAACAGAGAAAAGGGAGACAACGTAAAACACAGATAAATACTGTCAATTCAATCACGTAATGTTTAACGAGGAGGAGATAATTGTCGTCCTGACGCTGAAGTCACAGCTAAGCTAACGCTAAACTCTAAACTTCAGTTTGGTCAAATGGATTAGTATAGAAGCAGGAGAGGTCCCTAGACTGATTTTGGAGGAGACTGGAGTCTGAGACAGGGACAAAAAAAGAAAATCAGGGACTGGGGTTTTAAAGAGTTGGATTGAACTGATAATAACTGATAATAGTTCCTTTGACTCAATCCTGGACACTTGCTGTAACCCTCTCTATTCGTAACAAAGCGCTGGGTATAAACAGTGATCAGATAACGACAGCGGAGCAGCCTTCGGGGTGGTTTTCTCTGGGGCAGGTTGTGGTAAATCTGGTGTGGGTGGCTGCTCTCTGGATTTCTGAAGCCGGTCTGAGAAGAACCTGTTACGTAACCTTCTCCGAGAGTAGACTGTGGGGTTTCATCTCTACATTTTGTATATTTATTCTGAGAAGAAGGAGTGTGACTGTGATGATGTCATGTCTGGGTTATATCAGCGTGGACCAACAGGGGGCGACAGTGGGCCTATTCTGCTGCTTTCAAAGACTCAAAGTGAGAGATAAATGCACCACTGTGTCCTTAGTTTATTAGAAAGTACAACTAGTGTAAATTCAGCTGTGATTCAGATGATCGTCACTTTTATTAAAATAAACAATACTGTATGAACTGTTTTATCTAGACTCTTTCTTTTAGATTATTTTAAAATGTAGTTTTTTTGTGCTATTTGTTTTATTGTGACTGTTTTGTAATGTTTTTACACTTTGAGTTTTGTTTCAAATGTAAAGTGCACTATGAATAAAATGTATTATTATGTTGTATTTAAACATCCATCAGGTTGTAGAGAGAAGAATAGCCCTGTTGTAGACTTGTTTTACTAAAGTAAAGTTGTAATAAGTAAAGCTGTAATGTTAAAGAAATATCATAAAATACCAATAATCAGCTGAAGTAAACGTAGCTCCTGTTTATGACTCAGGACTATAAATACTACACTGTGAGTCTTAGGCTTTCAGTCTAATCTTTGACTCAAACTCACTTTTACTCAGTCTTGTCTTGACATAGAAGTCACTTTTTTAAACTAAGATCATCCAAAACCAGCGCTAGTTTACTCGTGGAAGAGATCGTCTATCATTTATCTTCATTAAAATATCCTCCTAACTCTGTCTCTTACCTTTTATGAGTTTAGACTAAGACTGGACTTTTTGGATTTTGTAGCTGATCACTGGAATCTTTTTCATTGTATTTTACTCGGTCTTTTCTTGGTCTTGATACATTGGGGTCTTTGTTACGCTCTTGACTACAACACACTTAAATCTCCAGTTTTTGTTTTTTTGTCCCTGTCTCAGACTCCACTCTCCTCCAACAGCAGCAGTAACCTTTCTTGCTTCTTTTATTTAAAAAAATTGTAAAAATCTGACCAATTTTTCACCACAAAATACTAATAAATTACATTAAATCAAAGTTTAGACCTTAAACTTTTATCTCTGTCTCGTTAAACACTGCGTCAAAGCATTGACAACATTTATCCATGTTTCATTTGCTGCTGTTTCTCTATTTTTATCTTTTTTGAGCTGTTTCTCTGTAAAATAAGACGTATTTCCAACAGAATAACCCATTTCCTTGGTTTATTTCCTTGTTCCTTCGTTGTTGACATCAGTGTCGACCAATGGGAGCGCTCCTTTTTACCTGAAGTGAGCTGTGATTGGACAAAATCCTGCTGTGGACTGATCATTCTCATCTATTAAAATCCTTCATTATAAAGACTAGATCACGTCTTAAGGTCTCATTTTTTCAGATGATTCCTGTTACAATAAAAACTAAATGCAACAGATAAAACACTATAAAACAACCCTTTTAATAACACACGTGAGCTTGAAAACAGAGCTAACTCTCACTTACGATTGAAACCAGGGTTGAAACAGTTTAAAAGATGAACCCAAAACCTTCTGTAAGTTCTTGAATACATTTTTTCTTCTTCCATGAGCATTTTGTTGTTGATGTCGTCCCCATATTTTACCGCAGCATTCTCCTGCTGTAGCCTCACATAAAGCCTGGTGGAGTGGAGCCAGTCTTATATCTTCCTGCTGAGCTTTTAGACTGAATTACAACAGAAAAAACAAAGAGCTAATCACTGTGAGAGACCCCCACTCCGGCTCTGACCACCCACAACCACCTCACGCTGCTCCGCTTCAGAAACAACAGCTTCACAACTCGTCCGCTCCATTTATCTTCACCGTTTCCTCAAGTTTAGACCAAGACCTGAGTTTAAAACCATAAGAATCCAACAGTGAACAGAATCCAAAATGGAGACCGTTGTAACCGTGTAAACCGTTCACTGAGGAAAGACTGCTGTTGTTTATGCAAAAGTAAGGCATAGGAAATAATGTTTTAAAAAGGTGCATTTGCAAGATCTCAGCATTAAAAGTGCATTACCTGATTTTTTTATTGTTAAAACTTGTAACCCTAAATAAATTAAACTATATAAACGTGTTAAGATCTGCTTTGATACAAACTCCCAAATTTCCTGTTTTTTTAGCGAAATTTGCTTTTTGCATTGACATCACTTACTTTAGAATAACTCACACTATTAAGCATTAGTTGAGTATTTGTAACAACTTAATTAATCCTTAATTCATCTTTTACAAAACATTAATCCAACATTAATAACCACTATTACGTTATAAACATTGTTATAAATTTTTTAGTCTTAACAATAAACCCATGTATAATTACACAGATAAATGATATTTCACGGTCTATAAATAGTTTATTAATTAATTGTTAATCACACATCTATTAATCCTTAATTACTGTTTTATTACATGATTTACTCTAAATTGTTACCAAATAATTATTCTTAATTATAAAAAATTATTATCAATTTAATTTATACTTTAGCTTAAACTGTGATTAAAAAAAAATGGTTTTGTTGGGCTTAAAATTATATTATTGTGTTAGAAGACTGTAAACATTTTAACATACAACCAAGTATTTTTAAACTAATATTAAAAATGATCATTATTTCTTTTAAATCTTTGTCTGACGGAGTTGAAGAAGTATCAGTTGCTAATATTCACAAATGTACAGAATTACTCAGCTCAGCATTAATAGTTCAACAGAATAAAACATTCAACTGTAGTTTCAGCCGTTTCTAAAATGTTCAGAGTGAAACTAAACTAAGTTACAGCAGCTTTAAGAGCCACACTTGGACTTCGTGTATTTTGATGGATGTAAAGTGTGTTTATTGATGAGTCAAGTCTCCGTCGTGTCCTGCAGACTCTGAACTGAGGAGTGTTTGTGTTGCAGAGTCGTGGGCCCCGCTGTGACCTTCAAAGTGAGCCCCAACCCTCAGAACGTCACCACTGCAGATGTGGCCAACGTGGCAGGTACGTTCACCTCATCTTCTTTCAGTGACAGGCCATTAGCCGCTGCCTCCAGCTGCACCTGAGCCTCGTGATGGACGCTTATCAAGAGTCTGTCCATGGCTCTTTGTGGTCGCTTTCAAATGTTGTCTCTGTGTTGTTCTGTTTGTTAAATGTAGCTGCTTTTACTGATGATTTACTGTCGACAGACTATTGACCGAATTGTGTGTCAGCTGTTTATTAAATGAGGAATGAAAAAGTGAGGAAATCAAATCCTCAAGGTGTGTTTTTAAAGACAAAGCTTCTCAGGAGTTTGGGGGAAAAGTGATAGAGTAGGATTTGGAAAGGTTTATGTTGGATTCTTACAGGTTTTAGGTGGCTTTGGACAGGTATTAGTTGGATTTCAACAGGTTTTAGTTAGATTTCAACAGGTTTTTATTGGATTTAAACAGACATAATTTGGATTCTTCAAGTTTTAGATGGATTTTAATTGTTTTTAATGGGTTTGAGTAGGTTTAAGTTGGATTTGAAAAGGTTTTAGTTGGATTTAAAATGGTTTTAGTTAGATTTGAAGAGGTTTAAGTTGGTTTTGAACAGGATTATGTTGGATTTCAACAGGTTTAAGATGGATTTGAGCAAGTTTTAGTTGGAGTTAAAAGGGTTTTAGTTGAATTTGAAGAGGTATAAGTTGGTTTTGAACAGGTTTATGTTGGATTTCAACAGGTTTAAGATGGATTTGACCAGGTTTTAGTTGGATTTGAATAGGTTTCAGTTGGATTTTGACTGACTGGTGATGTTTGCTTTGAGTGAACTCGAAAAAAAAGTTCCCATCACTCTTTATACTCATTAAAAATGGCAAAACATGGGCTGTTTTTTGCAAGTTTTACAGTTTTCATAAATAAATCCATAATGCAATATTTGAAAATGCTAATTAAATCTATTTTTGAAAACATTACTGTCATAAAAAGGCGTACTATCCTGCTCCTAAATCATCCTCAAACTCCACTAGTTTCAGCCTGTTTTCTAATTATGCAGCGTTTTGTCTCATATTGTAGTGTTTCAACTTTATCCGTTTGCGTTTAACTCCAGCTCAGTGAGGTCAGAGTCGAGCCTGATTATTATTTATGTAAACGTTTGACAGAACACGCTCCAAATGAGAAACGGTGTCCTCTCGGCTCGAGTGCGATGGCGGGGGCGGGCTCGTCCTTAAAGTGCCGTTTGTCATGTTGCAGCAGAATATCCATCCATCCCCGGAGCCAACATTATCCCCCGCTCGGGTTTCAAGTGCTTTTCTCAAACATTAAGCTTTACACGTTCGATGTAATGACAGCGTTTTATCATCGTTTATCTTCTCCAGAGCTCACTGTGCACAGGAGCTGTCTTTACTGTTGAAATGACAGGTTTAGCTTTGTGTGTTTTACTTTAACAACAGGATCATTTATGATTTTATTTTATATTTTATCTTAATGATACAGTTCTAGTAGTTTACCAGCATCATTTGTGCAAAATCAGTCTTTATGATCCATCTAGTGTTTATTCTAGTGGATTGTAATAGATGAGAACCTCTATTCAGGAACAGAAAACCTTGGACAATCACATGCTCCAAAAAGGAGCGCTCCCATTGGTCGACACTTGTCACATGACGTTCCAGGAAGTTTAATAGCTGCAGATAAAGTGTATTTTCAGCTGAATATGTCTTTTAACAGAGAAACAGCTGAAAAAAGAAAAGCATCAACAGAGAAAAGGGAGACAACGTAAAACACAGATAAATACTGTCAATTCAATCACGTAATGTTTAACGAGGAGGAGATAATTGTCGTCCTGACGCTGAAGTCACAGCTAAGCTAACGCTAAACTCTAAACTTCAGTTTGGTCAAATGGATTAGGATTTTGTGGTTTTATTTTTTAATAAAAGAGAAGCAGGAGAGGTCTCTAGACTGATTTTGGAGGAGAGTCTGAGACAGAGACAAGAAAAGAAAATCAAGGAGTGGAGCTTTGAGTTCCGTCTTTTTTAAACACCACAGCTGTAAGAGTTTGTTCCTTTATGAAGTTTGTCCTCGACATCATCCATTTTCAATGATTATATATTTGTTTTTAAGAGTTCTTAATGTCTTCACTGTGTCCCTCCCTCGTCCTGCTGCAGGTGCAGCTCTGCCTCTTTGTTTAAAGCAGAAACAGCATAAAGAGCTGTTACCTCAGCCCCAGGTCCTGTAGCTTCTTAGAACATTTCTCCTCTTTGTGTTTAGTTTAATGCTGCCATGAAACCATCACTTTGCTTTGTTCAATAAAATGGATCATTTATTATTTTGATTTGAACTAAAAGTGTGAACACAGACTAATGATTTCTAAGACTCTATTTTTCTATATTATTTGTACGTTATCATTTATGAAACATGGCCTTATGTGGCTGCAGCTCGTGTCCACTTTCTCCCTCTTCATTTGCCCCAGATCGATACTGACCCCGGCCTGGTGTCCGTCCAGACCCGGTGCATTTCAAGAGCCCACTTCTCCCTCGTTCACTCGTCCATTGTGAACCTCTGCGGGGGTCTCTGGGGGCCGCCGGGGGCCATTGTCAAACGTGGGGGTGGATGTCAAGATGGCGGGCAGCGAGGTGGTGACCCTTATTGTGCGTCCGATCCGGGGAGGGGAGCCCGAGGCTGGCTGCAGCGGTGCATCCCGGCCGTGAGAAGGGGACCCCTGAATGGGCCGGGGTCAGGGTCACCGCCGCTCGTTGGTGCGTTCAGGCTAATTATCATCGGCCCTCGGTGCTGACCTCATAACCCTCCAATAACCAACAGCCTCCAACCACAGTCTGGTCTGAACCTACTTTTGTAATGATCACTGTTTGTTACAACTCAGTCAAACCTTTAGTTATTAAAAACTGTGAAGCAAAAAAAGAAACATAAGACACAGATGAAACAATAGAAAGAGATCAAAACAAACAGTTGACTCACAATAAAGACACAAAGGCACGAAAGCTCATTTGTTTTGTCTCTCTGAAGCTGCAGAGTTATTGGAAATATTACAATATTTAAAGAACTAAAGTGCTCTGGACGTATGACAGCATCAAACAGTGGGTTTTCTGAGCAAAAAGATGGAGTTTTGTTCCAGCAGCAGAGGATAAGAGCAAAGAAAACTGCAGAAACCATCATCCTTTGCACTCTTCAGATATAGTTCAGCCAACATAATGGATCCTGTTGTTGTGAGGAGAGATAACAAACAGAGCATTTAACAGAAGAGAGAGAAAATCACTTCAGAACTGATCGCTCCAAAAAGTTTTGAGAAGGTTTAGAAAGTCCAGACTTGAATCTGGTTGAGATGCTGACCTTAAAAAGCAGTTCATGCTCGAAAACCCTCCAATGTTTCTGAAGTAAAACAATTCTGGGCCCAGATTCGTCCAAAGATGTGAAAGACTGTTTTCTCTGAAGCTTGATGCAGTTGTTGCTGTTGAGGCACATTAGGTTTCAGGGGCAATTACTTTTTCACGTAGAGCTAGGTAGGTTTGTATAGCTTTTTCTCTTAATAAATAAAATCATCCAACATTTAACTGAGACAAAAAAAAGAAAGAAATCAGGAAGAGGGCAAATACTTTTTCACACCACTGTCTCTAGAGGCTGCTGTAGTTCAGAGTGAACCCTGTGTGATGAATATAAATATTAATGAGAAATGCTAATCAAATATCTTGTAAATGATTCCCTAAAAACATGGAGAACTTATATATTTGCGTTCTGGTCCTTTTCCAAACCTCTCGTATGTAAACTCTCCCAGAGCGGAGCAGGACTCAGGTGTTGTGCCGAACATCGCTGCCACATGTTCCCAAACCAATCTGCCGCCGCTGAGCCGGGAGCGCCTGGTTACTGAGGCTGGCACGGGCCCCCGCAGCCCCCCCCTGAGCCCCCCTGGGCCCCCTGTCGCCGGCAGCCGCCCCGCGTTGGCCCCTGCGCCTGACGTTTGCTGCGGGGCTGGTCCCAGATGGACGTCGTGTGGAGATATCTACAAACTTACATCCTTTTGCATCATGTTCATCTGGGCTCACTTTTTCATCTTTTTAAACCATTTTTCAGGTTAGGAAGACATTTTTCTGACTCTAGTTTGCTTTTAGTGTTAATGCTTTTTGAGATGGACTCTATAATGACTCATGTTGGAAAATTATTATAGTTTAACTCTGCTAACAAGTCACATTTAAAGTTCACTTTCTCTTAAATAAAAAAGGTGATTTTAAATAATTTAAACACTAAGTGCTCTATTAAAGCAACGTTTAACCTAAAAACAAGGAGACAAACAGAAAAACTGAAAACAGAGTCACAAAATTTGAGTTTTGACCCTCTAAAGCTCCTGTAGTTTGAGTTTTGACCCTCTAAAGATACTGTAGTTGTAGTTTTGACCCTCTAAAGCTCCTGTAGTTGTAGTTTTGACCCTCTAAAGCTGCTGTAGTTTGAGTTTTGATCCTCTAAAGCTGCTGTAGTTGTAGTTTTGACCCTCTAAAGCTGCTGTAGTTTGAGTTTTGATCCTCTAAAGCTGCTGTAGTTGTAGTTTTGACCCTCTAAAGCTGCTGTAGTTTGAGTTTTGACCCTCTAAAGCTCCTGTAGTTGTAGTTTTGACCCTCTAAAGCTGCTGTAGTTGTAGTTTTGACCCTCTAAAGCTGCTGTAGTTGTAGTTTTGACCCTCTAAAGCTGCTGTAGTTGTAGTTTTGACCCTCTAAAGCTGCTGTAGTTGTAGTTTTGACCCTCTAAAGCTGCTGTAGTTTGAGTTTTGACCCTCTAAAGCTCCTGTAGTTGTAGTTTTGACCCTCTAAAGCTGCTGTAGTTTGAGTTTTGACCCTCTAAAGCTGCTGTAGTTTGAGTTTTGACCCTCTAAAGCTGCTGTAGTTGTAGTTTTGACCCTCTAAAGCTCCTGTAGTTGTAGTTTTGACCCTCTAAAGCTGCTGTAGTTACAGTTCTGACCATCTGAGGCTACTTTAATTTGTGGAGTTGAGTTTAAACCAAAGCAGTAAGGAATAGTCATTGTAATTTTGACTTGACAAAGTGAGCTTTGTTGGAAAACAATAGAAAACTCTAATTTACAATGGAATATGTTAAAACTCTTAAAAGAGAAAATTGTATATTTATTTAGTGAAATTAATTGTAAATGACTCTAATATCACATACCAGTAATTCCTCGATGGTTTAGCAACAATATACTACAATTGAAACTTACAGTTAAATAAATTTGACATAAACATCAGAATAGAACTAACACTGGTGTTTAATGTAAGTGTAAAATCCCAGAATGAGCCTCTAAAGACAGGACAGTGTCAAAGCGCCTCATCTGTTATTTATAATCTCATTTAAACTATATTACCTTTCATTTCTTTTCCCTCAGACTCAGTGCAACAGAACCGGACCAGCCCAGAAACCTGTTAGCTCCGGACTGAATAATTTAAGACACATTTAAAATCTCTGCAGAGTGGAGTGTAATTAAATTCATATCCTCGGACGTAATGAGTTTTTCTGCTTGATAACTGACTTTGCTGTTCTTCTATTAGAGTCTGATTGAAGAGTGCAGCTGGATTAGACCTGAACATAAACAGAACAATAGTAGGCTCCAAGAAACCAGTCAAATCTTCATTAACGTCGGTGTGATCGTCATGTGCAGCCGTCATTTGATTTATAGATTTTTGTGTCGAGCTATGAACTAATGTAATAATATCATTTGGCTCTGGTTTGTCCAGTGTTTAGCTCCAAAAAAACAAGGGACAAACCTAAACTATGATCCTCTAAAGCTGTTGTAGTTGTAGTTTTGACCCTCTAAAGCTGCCGTAGTTTGAGTTTTGACCCTCTAAAGCTGTTGTAGTTTGAGTTATGACCCTCTAAAGCTACTGTAGTTGTAGTTTTGACCCTCTAAAGCTGCCGTAGTTTGAGTTTTGACCCTCTAAAGCTTCTGTAGTTTGAGTTTTGACCTTCTAAAGCTACTGTAGTTTGAGTTATGACCCTCTAAAGCTGCTGTAGTTGTAGTTTTGACCCGCTAAAGCTGCTGTAGTTTGAGTTTTGACCCTCTAAAGCTACTGTAGTTTGAGTTTTGACCCTGTCTAAGTCTGTGTTTGTACCCTTCTCTAGTCCCTTTTTTTGACCCTCTACTCCTAGTTTAGTTTTACCCTTTTGTTTGGGTTTGTAGTTTTGACCCTCTAAAGCTGCTGTAGTTGTAGTTTTGACCCTCTAAAGCTGCTGTAGTTGTAGTTTTGACCCTCTAAAGCTACTGTAGTTGTAGTTTTGACCCTCTAAAGCTGCTGTAGTTGTAGTTTTGACCCTCTAAAGCTGCTGTAGTTGTAGTTTTGACCTTCTAAAGCTACTGTAGTTGTAGTTTTGACCCTCTAAAGCTACTGTAGTTTGAGTTTTATGGTACTGTATGCTTTTCTTTCTTAGTTCTTTGTACTTTTTTGACGTTGGAAACTGATCCGAAGACGTCTGGAAACAGGTCGGGTAGAAAACAGGAACGTTAATATCAGATTCCTTCAAAATAAAAGCCTGTTTACTTGTTTATGTATTATTTTACATTGACGTTTGCACATTAAGTCATCCTCTAAAGTGAAGTAGCAGGCAGTATTCAGTCTGTTATTCGACACAGACGTGAATCTTGGAGTAAATACGTCGGTGAGTCTCGGTGGATTCTCGGGACACTCTGTCCTCGTCTGGATTAAACCGGCCTCAGACTGAAGAGCCTGTTGCTCTTTGTCTGCGGAGGCCGACGGACCCAGCGTGTCATTTTTAGCCGTCCTGGAGAAGCCTGATGAGATGTAGAGACAGACGGCCGCCCTGATTGGCCCCTCCTCGAGAGCGCAGGCCTTGATTACAACTGGCTCTCAAGTGCCCCCTTCTTCCCTCCGTTCTCTGCTCACAGCCTTGGTTTTTCTTTTTATCGACTGCGACGAGAAAAGACCCGAGAGGAAAGAGCGGAGTGACTAACAAAGCTGGAGTTTTTCATTTGATCAGGATGAGAATGAGTAAAGAGCAGGACGAAGACGGAGCGGTCTGTTAGAGACTGGTTCGACTAAACTTTCACTTTCAAACAGCATTAAATTAGGATCATTGTTCAATAAAGTATGAGTTAATAAATTATCATTATGAGTCCTGATAAAAGACTTGAAAAAGAACAATAAAACACTACTATCCTCTTTCTGGTTTTGATTACAGATGTTATGTAATTTTAGGTGAACACTGTAACAAATTTCAATATTAAGATTTCAAATTGTGACTATTTTAAAACAAAATCCCAGTTAAAAGTCTATTACCTGGTTTTTTTTCCTGTTTCATTTAGTTTTTCAGTGTTTTCTCCTAAAGTTTATTGTAACAGGAATCATCTGAAAAAATGAGACCTTAAGACGTGATCTAGTCTTTATAATGAAGGATTTTAATAGATGAGAATGATCAGTCCACAGCAGGATTTTGTCCAATCACAGCTCACTTCAGGTAAAAAGGAGCGCTCCCATTGGTCAACACTGATGTCAACAACGAAGGAACAAGGAAATAAACCAAGGAAATGGGTTATTCTGTTGGAAATACGTCTTATTTTACAGAGAAACAGCTCAAAAAAGATAAAAATAGAGAGAGCATCTTAAACTGAAAGTAACAGAAAACAGGCACATTTTGTGGTTGCTTTATAAACAATAAAAACAGCTTTGTTGAAAGAGAGGGCAGTTTTTTGCCCTAGTTTTTCGTTTCAAGATATCTAGTGTCAAAAGAACTGATTGCAACACTCCTCCTTTTAAAAGCACATGAACAGCTACGGTGGCCCTGCTGGGACATACTGTAGTATATGAACTAACCCAGTGGAAATCGCTCTGGAAAGACTTCACTTTAAAAAACTGAAACAAAATCAGTTTAGTTCAGAAACGCCTTAAACCTTCAGCAATAATATGACTTAAAAATAAACATGAGTGTGCTTCTCCTCCAGCAGTGCTTAGTTTGTCCTCTGTGGGCACCTGTAGAAACACAAACAGGAAGTAATTAAACTAAAATAGCTCTGTAGGAGTTTTAATGTCTATTTTTTGTGTTTTATTCACTGTATATTACAAAAATACACATAATACACCTTCAATTGTTCATTTTCCAGTTAGAAGTTATGTGAATCTTGCTTTAAATTCTGAGTTTTCTTCTTTAAAAAGTCTAAAAATCCGGTTGAAACGTGGCGCGGCGTTCCCAGCGGAGCCTGTCGTCCGCCGCTCTTCACAGAAACAAAGGAAGTACGGATCTTCAAAGTCTGCGGGTGACATTTAGTGCTCAGTGTCTTCAAAGACCGGGCCCTCTTTTTGTAGCTCCTCTTTTGTGCATAATTAATAAGGTCCTTCACAGATTTACCCGCGCCACTCCTTTTTTCATCCTCTTTACCTCAGTTTTCGGGCAGATTAGAGCTGGAGATTAAGGACCTGAATTTAAGGACTGACAGGAGGTTTCTGACGGAGCTAAAACAGAAGCCGGGGCTCGCTCCGACGATCAAAGCCTGAGAAATGACGTCCACTTATTGGTGAAACTTCACGTGTCATTTTGAATCTTTTTGATATATTATTTACCAATTTGCAGCCTTTGTTTTCACATTATTCCTTTTTTTTATACTAGTTAAATGTAGGAGTTTCAAATATAAAACAAGACGATGTGAGTCATAAAGATACATATAAACATTAAGAAATTTGGGGTTTTTTTTTACTAATTAATGAACATTTCTTTAACTGGAGGCTCATTTTTCATTGTCAACAGAAACCTCATCAGTTCTCAGATACAATTTTAATTTTAGTTCAGGGGCATTTGATCTGGAGTTGGCCGGACCAGTAAAAATAAAAGCATAATAATCAATAAATAACAACTTTTTCTTTTTGTTTTAGTGCAAATAAGTACAATAACATTTTAAAATCAGTGCTCTCATCAGTTAAAAAGGATAATGTTGGTAAAAGCCTTCAGCGTTTATGTTTTCACAAACTCCTCACAATATGTCTTTGATGCTAATGCTATTAATGCTAATGCTATCACTGCTCTCAGCTAAAGGTAAAAACACACCTGCTCCACTTCATTTATCTTCTCTCTTCTCAGTTTTTCCTGCAGCTGTTGTATTTTTCTCTGCGGAGTGTCAGAGTGGAGCTGAATATTTTATTTTTTGAGACTGAAACTTGCTGCGTTCAAACCAAACACAGGTTTCACATTCTCCTCGGTGAATAAACAGGAAGTGGTACATTTTTTGGGGGGAAACTCTACACCCTTTGTCAGCTAAAGGCTACGAGCTAAAGTCTCTGGAGGATTAGGACTGTGTTCTGTTGGATTCGTGCAGAACGACAAATAACACCACACAGAGACGTTAGATTTATAAACCGATTGTTTTAGGACCTGTGCTTCCTCATTAAAGACTGTTATTAAAGACATAGACATTATACAAATGCGTATCAGGTAAAGTAACAGACACATTTAGCTTAAAACCTGTGTAAAAATAGTAATATAGGCTATAGCTGAAGCTTTTTTTTGCCTCTTCCAGAGAATTTAGAGACAATACTTTGTGATTATTTTGAAAATGCACCGTATTTGCTGTTTATTTTCAGTCTGTTTCCTGTTGGACTCGTGTTATTTTTGCTTGATTCCAACTCTTTCTAAAACCAGACACAGCAACAGCAAGACACCAACACAGATTTGTCAGTGTCTCTTGTTGGAATATGAGTTTTTTGCTTCTTAATTTTCCCAGTGAGGATTCCCTATCGTCCAATTACCACCTACATCTTCACCTTTTTGTCTTTGTACTTGTTTGGAACCCTTCTTACCTCTTTTGACGGTGGAACCTGACCCGACCCGTACCTCGGCTCCGGAGGAATCAGAACTCGAGTGTTTTCTTGATTGACTTGTCGACACATTGCTTTGGGAATAACACAAAGCACAAGTGTTGCATTATCACCTTCATGTGTAAATAGCTTTTTTGTTTTGCCTTTTAAACCCAGACGACCATTAGGTAGAAGCTGAGGGAGGTTCACACACAGAAGTGCATTAGCCTGTCAAAATAAAAGCTCTAGAGAATATCATCAGGACTCTTTTTTATGTTTTTTTTATCGACTGATGATGAAATACAGGTTATTTGTTTCCCGGCTGTGGTGCAATATCCTGTCTCTTCGCCTTCGTCTTTTTGAGATTTGATCTACCTTCAGCCAGGTTTGCCTTTGATATTATTTATTAAGCTGGATGTTGAACAGTTCAGAGAGCCAGAGCGCTGAATGGCCCACTTCTTTCTCCAGAATCGATACGACTCCGGCACACGGCGCAGCGCTCTACCTGTGGACTAATTAAAAAGATAAGCAGCTCCGTTTGAAGACGCTCTAATGGCCGTCTTGTTTCCAGACCAGAATATTAAACAGAACCGTGACTTTTCTGGAGAAGCAGTACGTTTCCTAAAGATTATTCTGACAAGACCTTGAATCTCCTAACGGCAGAATCATAGAGCGACTGTGGTCTTTAATTGTGCTGCTTTAGTTTGTTGTTAGATTTACTCTTGGGCTTTTCTCAAGAGTAATTCTGTTGACTGTTGTTGCGACTCTGGTTCAAGGGGTCGCACCCAACCGTCTTTATTTATGCAATTAAACCAAACTAGGACAGAAAAACTATAGTACAAAATGAGATTTGTAAGACTGTTTTCTCTCCTGAAAGTCTCAATTGTTCCAAAGTATTCATTTGATTTAGAATCTGTTGGTTTCTCTCTGCAGTTTTTAAAAGCTGACCATTGTTTTTTTTCCCTGACGCTGCGTTCACTGTCGTCCTGTCTCCTGTAGATTCTTTTACTGTGGTGAATGTGTCTCTGCAGAGGCTCATTTTACAGTTGAACTGGAGAAATACAATAATCAGACTGGAGCAGGGCCTATAGAGACATGTTATTATTAATATAGAATTAATATAAACAGATGAACTTTAAATGAACAGCTCAAGACATGATTTAAATCGATATAATGCTCATTAGGAAACATATTATCTGTGTTTTATGTGTTTTTAAACCCGACTGATACCTGTTTTCACCGTTTCCGTTCTCTGTTCGCTTTTCTTTGTTTGTTTAATTGGTCCAAACTATTGCTGAACACGCTTTCACACTTAAAAAACAAAGTGGACCTTGGTTCCGTTTGATCAATGAACCATGTGCGTAGTGTTTTAAAAGTGCAGAACTAAAATTAACTAAGGAGCAGTAAAAGTAAACCAAAGTATACAGTAATCAAAGCTACACACAGATGTAGACATGTTTTCAGGTTTAAAACAAACAGTTAAGGTAAATTATTAGATAAAACTACCTCATTATCGGTGGTTACTAGGTACTTAATTAATGTATCAGTCAGATTATGTTCCTTTAAGTGTTAAATGTGTTAAAATAACTTTTATTGAAAATATAACAACCCCAGAATTCATTGAACACTTTCCAGGATCAGTTTTTGATCATTTATTTCAGTGTCACTAATTAACACCAAAAAGAGTGGACTTTAAATAATAAAAACTGGAATTTTGTTGAATATTTGTTTATCCAGATATTCAGTAAAACGGTTATTGTTGAATTAACAAACAATTTCTGTACAAATCCACGTTGTTTAAAATAAATCCACTCTTTTTTTTAAAGATTAGTTTTTGGCCTTTAGACTGGATGTGTTTTATTTTGGTTTATATCCGTTTTCTTTGATTTCTTTCACATTATCACACACTATTCTTGGTCTTAAGCTCAACATCTCCATAATGCAGCCCTTATTCTGTATTTCTTATGTGTATAAACAGCTCCAACACTGTGTTTTTTATCGAACACACAGGTACAGTGTGTATTTGTTGGTTTGTTGCTGTGAAGCTCAGACAGGGCTCATGCTGCTCGCTGTCAGATCACATAAAGAGCACTGATCGCCCAAAGGCAGATGGAAACCAGCAGCTTTTTCAGGAATCCACCAGAAGTCTGCTTTAGTGTGATGTGCTCTGGAAAAAAACACGTCTCTGGAAGGTTCAGTTCAGTTTATGTCGATCATTGAAAGTATAATTGACAAGAATACAACACTTTTAAATCTGAAGCATAGACTGAAAGGGTTTAGGCTGAAGTAAAAACTGATTGTGCCTAATCCTTTTAACATTTCAGATATTATTACTATTATTACTAATGTCATTAATGTAATACACACTAAAACAGTACGAGTGGCCGCTGTTTGTAATAATTACACATATATTTATTCAAATCAGCCGAGAGTAATTATTTAAACACACATTAAGTGCAACAATTACTGTAGAAATAGACGTCTGCTCATAAACGAGGCTCTCTCATTAAACAGAGGTTCATCTGGAGGTGCTTCAGAAAAAACATGCAGCTGTTGCAAAGAAAGTAACTTTAGCCACTTTGCTAATGTTTTGCTAATGTTTTGCTAATGTTTTGCTAATCTTTGAGCATCACTTCTGTCTCTGTTTGTATCCACTGCTCACTGGAGAGCTTTAGTACTGAGTTCAGCCTTTCTCTGGAGAATAACCACTGAACCTTTACTCGTTGGTGTCAAAAGAAGCCCTCTCCTGTTTTTAATAACGCTCCTGCAGCAGCTGCTCCAGAGTCTGCACTGAGCTGTTCTCAGATCAGTCAGAAAACTCACACAGAAACGTACTTTACCATTGCAAAAAACAACATCCCAGCGTTATAATCTATTTTTGGTTACATTACACAGACAGTTACACAATTGTGCCATTTACATTTGTGCCTCTAGGTGGAGTGGTGAGCTAATGCTAAAGCTAAAGCTACAGTTTAGTTAGCTGTGTAAACTATAAAAGGAGCTCACATCAGTCGATTTGTACAAACTGTGGAGTAAAAATGAGTGGTTAGTGTTTCGTTGCTGGAGATGCACTTGTTTTAAAGAATTGTTCTGTGTTTTATGATATTTCAAGCGTTAAATGATGGAACTCTTTCTGATGTTTATTTATAACAGAGATAAACTTCCTGTTACCACCTGTTTATTCACCTGTAAAACTCAACAACAATCCCCCGATGAACCTCTTTTTTCTGTCGTCTTTGTCTCAGAAAGGCACTGGTAATATTAAAACTCACTCTGAACTCTGTCAGTTTTGAGAATACCTCCATTTACAGAAATACTCTCACCTGTCGGAAGCGTCCCACGGCTGCAGCCCGTGAGTGGGCGCTGGAAGCCTGACGCTCCAATACCTACCGCTTTCTCTTCGATGGCTTCTAAACCAAACCTGCCCAAGTGCTGGAAAGCTCACACACTTTTTTTTTTAAATGCCAAAAGCTGCCTTTTTCCAACTAAACTCCAGCGAGACGAACCCCAACACCTGCTTCTATCTCCCACATCCTGCTCCCAGCCGTCTGGCATCGCTCCAGAGCCAACAGGCCTGCGTTAGAGCTGCAATATTCAACAGTTCTCTAAACATGTAGGAGGAAACCAAAAGATTATTGTATTATTTTTCATGCAAACACAATAGGAATCTGTATTATTAATGTGATAATAGTGGCTTTATGTCGTAAACCTGACTCTGGTTAAACGGAGCTGTGTCAGGTGTTCTGTTAATCCTTCAGAGTCGCTCCTGAAGGCGATAATATCCACCTCTTATTGTTCTTGCAGCTGCGAAGAAGTGAAATGAAGAGACGGCACTGGATTTTTGGGAGAGGAGCATCACACTAAAATGATCTAGCTTTTCTCTGGACAAATACATGCTATAGTCTCTTAAGTCGATGTAAAAAACAGGACAGGTTTTAGATGGTTTTGAGCAGGTTTTAGATGGATTTGGACAGGTTTTAGATGGTTTTGAGCAGGTTTTAGATGAATTTGAGCAGGTTCTAGTTAAATTTGGACAGGTTTTAGATGGTTTTGAGCAGGTTTTAGTTTGTTTTGAACAGCTGTTAGTTGGATTTAAACAGGTTTTAGATGGTTTTGAGCAGGTTTTAGATGGATTTGGACAGGTTTTAGATGGTTTTGAGCAGGTTTTAGATGAATTTGAGCAGGTTTTAGTCAAATTTGGACACATTTTAGATGGTTTTGAGCAGGTTTTAGATGGATTTGGACAGGTTTTAGTTGGATTTGAACAGCTGTTAGTTGGATTTTAACAGGATTTGAAAAGGTTTTATTTGGATTTGAACAGAGTTAAGATGTATTTGAGCAGGTTTTACATGGTTTTGAACAGCTCTTAGTTGGATTTAAACAGGTTTTAGATGGATTTGAACAGGTTTAAGATGTATTTGAGCAGGTTTTAGATGGATTTGAACAGGTTTTAGATGGATTTGAACAGGTTTTAGATGGATTTTAACAGGTTTAAGATGGATTTGAACAGGTCTTAGTTTGTTTTGAACAGCTCTTAGTTGGATTTAAACAGGTTTTAGATGGATTTGAGCAGGTTTTAGATGGATTTGAACAGGTTTAAGATGTATTTGAGCAGGTTTTAGATGGATTTGAAAAGGTTTTAGTTGGATTTGAACAGGTTTAAGATGTATTTGAAAAGGTTTTAGTTGGATTTAAACAGGTTTTAGAGCATGTACCTATTTTTATTTAACCAGGAGAAGTCCCTTAGTATTAGTATTACATGAAATTATGAAACAAATAGAAAACAAAGGATTACAGGATAAAACCCAGCTCTGGATTGAAGTGATTTATTGGTGTGAGTTTGTGGAGCTGAAGATGGTTGAATAGAAGCACATTTCCCTGCAGCCATTGAGCATTATCGGAGACGTATTTATTATACATTTATTTGAGTCTTGTGTAGCTCACTTGGTTACATCTCCGTTTGATCGTCTAAACGCTCATTTCCGCTCGAGCGCTGTTGTGTTTGTTTTGATCCGGACGAGCCGCCGGCAGAGCTCCGAGGCCGAACGCTCTGCCGTGAAGCGGGGGGCACTCTCTGAATCCCACTTAAAGAAGGTTTCCAAACGCTTCGGGAGGAAAACCTTGAGCTCTGCGTCGTGTCCGCCCACTGCTCCGCTCCGGGACGTTCACCGCGGTTTGTGCCAGAACGAGTCTTTAAACACATGTATTTGTCATAAATATGTAAATATGAATAAAAGAGCTGCTGAGGAATGTCTTAAGCTAAACTGAAACGACATTTAGCTTCTGCTTTGAGTGAAGGATGCTAGTCTCTAATGCGTTAAGCAGGATGTGCTCTTATTTTGTAAAATCTTAAGAAATGCAGCTTAACTGGATGAATTTGGTATTTGGGATCCTCCATTATTATTATTAACTGTCTTAAAGCTCTGAGTCACAACAGAATAAACCCACTGAGATGGATCTGATGTGTAGATGTAACCAGTCACAGGTGGTTTTAGGGATGTGTAATTAATCCAATTTTCTATTTCAATTTCTGCTCCCAACGATCACAAAAAACCCATGTAATCGAGAAAAAAAACTATTGTTTATGACTTGTTTTTATTTATTACTTGTTACTTGTTTTCTGTGATTTTGTGGAAGTGCACTACATTGTTGATCTTATTTATTTATTCATCTTAATCATTATTTATGTTTATTTTTTAAGCTATTTTTTTATACATTTGAATATATTATTTATTTTAATTCTGTTCAATAAATCCAACATATTTCCAAAAGTCAGTGATTAATGGTGTAAAATAATCGTGATTTCAATAATGACCCAAATAATTGTGATTATGATTTTTTAAAAGATAAATGGAGAGGGTTGAGTAGGAAGGACACCTCCTCCTGAAACATCCACTATATTTCTGATAAATAATGAAATAAAGCCTGATTTATTCATCTGTTCAGTCAGAATAACACAGTCAGTCGTGGTTTTGTTTTCTGTGATTTCTAAACCAAACAATTCAAAATGATGGAGACTTTTTTCCAATGACAGTCTTGGAAAGAGCTAATGCTAAGCTAATGGTGGTAAACGGTAACAGATATGAACGTCAGAAATCCGCTATTTTGCCAAAGAAATGTGGTAAACTATCTATAAACAGGTGCTTTTCCTTTTTAAACACTTAAAAAAGAATAATAATACAACACAGCAGTCAGCCTTCTTAACACTAAAAAGAAAATAACGCTAGCCTTTGGTACAAGCTTACACTGCTTTCTGAGCAACTCATTTACGTTGGTAATATGTTCAGCTCATTGTAACTGGATAAGGGCAAAGTATACTGTAAACTTTAAGGTAAAATACTATTAAATAGCAACAGTAAATATGTAAAACTATGAAACCTAGCCCCGCCATAATCGAATTTAACCTGCCATCGTCTAATCTCCAAAAACAGATTAAATATGGAACATTCTGTGTTCGTATTTGGATGTTACAGTCGGCTGCATTGACCTGGACCTGAGTCTGATACTTCTAAAAAAAGAAAAGAGCCAAAGGAAGTCTTTATGTGATGATATTTTATTGTTTCTCATGGATTCAGTCGATGAAAACCAGAGCTACAGCAGCAACAGTGAAAACAGTTTGTGAAGAGTGTCTTTTTCTCTTTTTTTGGAACAGACAGTGTTGATTTTCTGCAGGAGAAATGAGACCAGGCAGCTTATATCTACTGTTGTATTCAGGTTTGTTTAAGGCTATGCCACATAGACAATAGATAGACCTCTCATCCAAAAGTAAATAGGGTTGTCTTTGCAAGAGGCTGAATTACTGAGGCATTAGTGCATTATCTTAATATCAACAAATCTCCCCAGAGAGTTTAGAGGGTGATTTGTTGGAGACGATGGATAAACTTCATGTTTGTTAAGAGCAGCTGGGTTTGGAGTTTCTAACATGACGCCTCAGCAGCAGCAGCAGCAGCAGCTAAATGTGTCTCCGGTCGATCCGATCTCCTTCTGCAGACTACAAATGAGCCCCGCTTTAACAGATTCATGAACCTCGCCGACTGATCCGTACCCCGTCGAGTTTTCTCACCAAAAGCCAAATTGGATTCATTTTTAAGAAGCTGCACTGGGCTGTGTGTCGTGATCAAACTCAGAGGCCACTTTTCTTTTGCCCTGACCGACAGCGCGGTGCGAAAATGACACGTAATGTGGTAAAATACGACGAATGGGAGCTCAAAGAAAATGATCTATCCTCGGATTATTCTCCCGTTTGCCATTTGGAGAACAGTCCATCTTGGGTTGAAGCTGATACATTTTGACTGCGAGGGTAAAACTGAGCTCGAAGCAACGACCAAATCTCATTTCTACAAAAGGGGCCCTCTTTTATTTTCCCTCCAAAACTCATGTGGCCGCTTCATTTGTCACCAGTGCCTCTCCAGTCCTGAATTTTGCTTTATGTTAACTCAATGTATCTGAGGCGCCGTGAGGGAAAACACAGCAAGGATTCAGAAACGGATTCATTTTTCACTCGTGACAAAAGGGAAAATGCCCGGGCTGGCTCCACTGTTCCTGGACTTACAGAATGGATGCTTTTTGCAGCACCGAGGGGTCGTTATTTGGACCGACGGCCCCTCCCCGGACCAGTTTCCAGGCCTCCGCCGCTCCTCTCGCTCGCCCGGCCTCGCGGACACATTCGGGAGCCGTATAATGAGAAGGAAACAACAAACATCCTTCAAGAGAGCGACAGGCAGCGGCACAGAGCGGCGCCGCGGTGAAACCGTAATCACATTAGCTCGTCACTATCCCCGAGCAAACACTGACAAATATCACCGGCGTTTGGGAAGGTTCTGGACTGGTTCTGTGCTGCTTTTACTAAAACACATCCAGACATTTCTAACATAATTACAACATTTCTATTAAACTCACTGAAAACGTTGAATACATCAAGAGTTATTCAGAAGATCAACATGTATACAGCTAACACAAAGGAAGAAGCAAAACTAACTTAAAACTAACAAGTGACTGAAATGTAGTGGCCTCAGTTTCCCACAATGCAACAGTATTCACTAGACCGTCAAAATAGACCATAATGCTTTGCGGCGTAACTTAGGAGAGGTCTTTAAACTGTAAACAACAGGTTTAAAAGAAATAAGTTAGAAACAAGTCTGAGCTTCTGTGGAAACGTATTCAGTCATAAATTGTTATTAATAAACTGTTCTGATCTAAAATCACTAACATTATCTGAACCTGAACTCAAACAGACGCAGATACGAGAGTTTTCTTTAGAGGAATAAAGAAAGAGGCAGGTCACAAGAGACGGATCTTCTTCCAGTTCCTTTTTCATTCATTATAACTGAATGGCTGCTTTGTTTTTCGTTTTTGTTTATGTGTTTTGTGGCTAACATTATGTAAATTATGAAATGGTATCAATGAAATAAATGAAATAAATACATAAAAGAGCCACAATAATCCAGTCCAGTCATCAATAGAACAAGAATAAGAATAAAACACGTAGGTCGAACACTATTAGTTCATTACAGAAGTCCGTTATGAGCAGAGTTCAGTGGGTTTTTACACATACATCAGAGTCATGTGACTTAAATGTGACAGAAACCGTTCTCTGTTTAGTCATTTATGAAGTGCAGCATTAATTAGTGATTGAGGGCTTAGGGATACAGCCTGTGTTCCCCAGAAATACCAATCCAGACACCTACAAGTTGTTAGAAATTGGTTTTATTCGACTTGTTTGCTTTGGAGTTGTTATTTAAACATCTTAAACTCAGGTGAAAATGGGAAGTGAAAGAAAAACCAAAATGAAAAAGCAAATGATTTCTCAAATAAAGCTTGTCTTATGTATAAGTCATAAACATATATTATTCCAAGATAAATGTATCATTCTCTGTCTCCACTGCTTTAAACAGAACCTGAGAAATTAAAGGATGAGTCTCTAAAATGTAAAGTTTATCGTTTATATAACATTTAGACATAAAACATTCTTTTAGCACTTCTATAACGTCTCTGTTCATGGAGTAGACGCTGCTCCCGTATCACTAATACTCATGTTTTCACTAATGACTTCACACAAACAGAATATTTTCATAACAAACCCTGTCGTGATTCTCTTCATCATCAGGTAAACGAGTGCAAACCTCCCTCCGTCTGTTTGTTGTCAACACTCTTCGTCATTTAATTGATGGCATTTGGATGTTTGCTGCGCTCTGTTATTTCGTTCTTGTTTTAAAAGTCAGGTATTCAACACCTCTATTAGTTTACAGCACAATTCATTAAACAGACGAGACGCACCGGACCTCGGCGGGAAAACATTACCCACCGCCCACAGTACATTAATGACCCATTGTGCTCCACTGGAATAACAAGCATTTATTAACAGCGCAAACATTTAACGCTCCCGGACTGGTTCAGGCAGGATTTATCGAAACACAGAGGCGTAACGGGAACTATGTAAAAGCTGGATTCATAATTGTAATGTTGCATTAAATCCCTTGGTTCCAATGTATCTGAGATTTAAAGTTTCTGACACATGCTGCAAGTGGCGTCAAAACTGTTTATTAACCATTTATTCTACATTTACTCATTCAAAATCATAGAAACAAGCAACATTAAACATTGATTACCATTTTTTTTTACTGTTAGTGAGTAGTTTTTCAGTGTAATCTCCTAAAGTTTATTGTAACAGGAATCATCTGAAAAAATGAGACCTTAAGACGTGATCTAGTCTTTATAATGAAGGATTTTAATAGATGAGAATGATCAGTCCACAGCAGGATTTTGTCCAATCACAGCTCACTTCAGGTAAAAAGGAGCGCTCCCATTGGTCGACACTGATGTCAACAACGAAGGAACAAGGAAATAAACCAAGGAAATGGGTTATTCTGTTGGAAATATGTCTTATTTTACAGAGAAACAGCTCAAAAAGATAGAAAAGATACAGTCTACAACAGCAAACTCCAAAGATAAAAGTTTCAGATCAGCTTTAAATGTCAATTTAATGAAATGTTTCAATATTTCAGCAGGAAAATTGATCCGTTTTTTTTAATAAAAGAAGCAGGAGAGGTCCCTAGGCTGCTTTTGAAGGAGAGTTGAGTCTGAGACAGAGACAAAAATCAAAAATCAGGGACTGGAACTTTAACGCATCAACATTTGGAAGAACATTTGTCACTAATAATAACTTTGTCAAAAGAGTGAAATGTTTCTTGATCATTTTTGCAGCAGCTCCACAATTTGAAGGATTTCTGTCTCTATATTTGTTCCTCTTTTCTTTCACCTCAGAGAGCAGCGGAGGAGCTGATTACCTGCTGAGAACAGAAACCTTCAGCTGCTGCCTCGTTCTAAACACAGGTCACAGTCTGCAGTTCAACGTAGAGATTTCTGTTTGTTCAAAGCATTTCAATTCAACCTCACAAATTATAAATATAACATCACACGAGCAGTGCATTAATAATGTAGTGGTCCAGCCATCCTCCAGACCGGTCTTAAGACTGTTTTGTAAAGGTTTGTCTTGGTCTAGAACTCGTTTTTACTCGGTCTTGGACGTCAAAACCAACCAAAACCACAAATAACATGTCTGTTGTTGTGATTGGATGGAAATAAAGTCATTTTATATTCAATTCTTTCACCAAACACCAACCTCCGTGACTCTGGACTTGGTCTAAGACTGGACTTGGACTGTTTCGATCATATTTAACTGTTCCCTTGAATCTATTACGGTGTATTGAACCGGTTCTGGTCTTGACTCTCGGACTTGCCTTGGTCTTGGCTACAGCATCAACCGTTTAAGCATTAGTCTGTTTTTCTGATTCTGTTGGATTTCCAGATGCAGTAGTGTCTCTGATGTTAATATAAACTCTGTTATCGTCCAAATAAAAGACTTTTCAGGTTCAGGACGTGTCAGAATGTTTCAGACGCTCGTATTCAGCCGAGGTTTGAGTTTGAAGTGCATTGTTTCACTCCTTCCTCATGAATCAGTTTGTTCTGCCTTGAGTTTTTCAACATAAAATGATCTGTAAATGTCAGTTCATTAATGTCTGTTTTTCTCTTTCTTCCTCTTTTACAGTTGAGCAGAAAGAGACTTTGGAGAAAGAGACTAAGTTCAAAATCCTGGAGGCTGGAGTCGCTGATGTAAGTGCTTTATTTATATACTTTTCTGTTAGATGCAGTTTTGTTTTCTGGTGAATATTTTGGGACTGTGCTTAATGTTTAATCATCCGTTCTGATCAAAGAGTCGAGTGTTAAAAAACATGCTGTTTTTGATATTGTTTTTACACTGAAGGAGAAAATCTTTCCTTGAGTTTTGCTTTGCTCTTAAGACTGTTTTGCAAAGGTCATGGTCTTGAACTCATTTTTACTCAACCTTGTCTTGTTCTGATCTCGGACAGACTCTCTGAGACAGCTGTAGTTGTAGTTTTGACCCTCTAAAGCTGCTGTAGTTTGAGTTTTGACCCTCTAAAGCTGCTGTAGTTGTAGTTTTGACCCTCTAAAGCTGTTGTAGTTGTAGTTTTGACCCTCTAAAGCTGTTGTAGTTTGAGTTTTGACCCTCTAAAGCTGTTGTAGTTGTAGTTTTGACCCTCTAAAGCTGTTGTAGTTGTAGTTTTGACCCTCTAAAGCTGTTGTAGTTTGAGTTTTGACCCTCTGAAGCTCCTGTAGTTGTAGTTTTGACCCTCTAAAGCTGCTGTAGTTTGAGTTTTGACCCTCTAAAGCTGATGAAGACTCTTCTCAGGTGTTCGATACAGAGCTGCAGACATGAGCTGATTACACCTGATCGAAGCAGAGATGAGGTAAACACTGCTCTGTCTAACAGCTGCTGTTATACATCCATCATCAGTTTGCATCGGGTTATAATACTTTCCCTTTACTCAGGGAAATGTGGATATTAGCACGCTTCATCACAGCTGACAGTGTATAAAGACTAAAGTTAGTTTCCCAGACTGCACACGCTGCTCTTGTTTTCCCATAGAAAATGTTTTATATGACAGGCGCTGTTATGAATGGTAATTTTGTCACTAATGCACTCTTCCTGCAAACGCTGTGGCTCTTTTCCAAATCTGTTTCGCCTCTAGTTTCATAAAGCTTCCAGACAGTAGCTCACATTAATACATGCCTCTTGTTTAAAAGCGTGCATTGACAGACATTGGTAGTTCAGCTGAGGTAGCTTTAGTGTTCAAATAGTACTTTTACTATTAGCTATACTTTAGTTTATTCCCAACATTTAAAATATTAATTACGTCCCATTAACAAGGCCTTGCATTAAGGCTCCAAGCCAAACACAGCTGATAAACCAGGTCAGTGTTACCCACAGGACTCATTAGTGACAATAAGCCCTCACCACCTTCTCTAGTGTCTTATCAGTGAGTAATATCCGTTTTTGTCATGAATTAACCTTTTTTATCTTATATTACGGTGTTTTGTGTAAAGGCAGCAGTAAGGCTTTATTTGGGCAAAAGGAATTTTGGGGCAAATATATAAAGTATAGTCGTCGTGTTGTCAAACTCTGGACCTTCTTACTGTTTGAATCTGTGGTCAGTGACGCTATTAAACTTCCTGGAACGTCATGTGACAAGTGTCGACCAATGGGAGCGCTCCTTTTTAGAGCAAGGTTTTCTGTTCCTGAATAGAGGTTCTCATCTATTACAATCCCTTAGAATAAACAGTAGATGGATCATAAAGAATGTTTTTACACAAATGATTGATTTTATAATAAACTATTTGGGTTTAAACCATTTTCACAACTAGTAAAAAAGTATTTTAAATATATTTATATATTTAATTTATTATTATACAAATATTTTATATGTTTATTTTCATTTTATGCTGTTGTACAGGTTAGTTAAAGCCTCCTACACTCAGCTTTTAGATACATTTTAATAATGGGGGTAAAGAAATTGTATCTAGAACAAGTAGCTACCACAAAACACAAAAAACCAAAACACTGAAGGTCAAATAACAGAACCAAAAAGCACCAAAAAGTGTCCAAAGAAACAACAACATAACAGTGAAGAGGTCTTTTTTGGATCTCTTTCATTTCACAAATCCAGGAATGTGACAACATCATAAAGATAATAGTGATAATAATGATAACTGTCCAAACACAATAATAACACAATAACACAATACAACTAAAGACACTGAGCACATGAAATATGTCCAAAGAGAAAGAATTAATTAATTAAGGACATAATAATAAAATATTATAGATGCCTTTCAAGAACTGACAGAACAGAAAACTTTTTGCCAGAAGTGACTATTATTTACATCAACAATAATCATAAATAAGAAAAATAAGAAAATGGTGTCGATTGCTGCAGTAATCAATACATTTTACAGTGTGTTTTTATATAGTCCATGTTTTTAGAACCTGTTCCTCACTGAACCAAAAGCAGAAGGAAGGTGGTAGAGTACAGTAGGCTTTATTCCTTTTTAATGGAAACGGACCAGTTGTAGCGCTCTGGTGGAAACAAGGCCTGAAAAATATTCAGCATTATCAAAACGTAAGCATTTTTTCCCCCATTTCTTTATCAAACCTCACGTCGTGCTGCAGCTTTAGAGCAAACTTGTGTCGACTGAACACAACTTTACTTTAAGTGACGCAGAACTCAGCACTTCTGCTTTTAAACCCAGTCCAATTAAGAGAGTGTCTGCAGCGAGGGGCACAGATAAGTCGACTGTGGAAGACTCTAATTGTCCTGAAGTGGCACTCACCTCCTCGCTCTCAGCCTGCACTTTCTTTTTTCTTCTTCTCTTTCAAATCAAGGTGCCTCCAATCTCCCTCGCTCTGTGTCTTAAGGAGTTATTTTACAAAATGGAGGCCGGGAGGCGCTAATGAAACACTCAGAGAACAACAGTAGGAGATAACCCCCGCGTTTCCACTTCAGCGGACTCTTTAGTCAAATAAAGACCCTCTGTTCTCACATAAACCACGCGCCTCTAGGGCTTTAAATTCCATAATTCAAGTCACATTTCTATAACTTGACTCAGATTTTGAAATACTGCATTCAAAATATTTATAGAATCAGTAAATTAGCTAATTTCTGCAACTTTTTCCCTGTATTGGTGTAAAAAGACAGGACATTTGGCACATAACCCGTGCTGGAATTGAACCTGGGTCGCACGTGGTATGTAGTATAGAACCACCAAGGCCCTGTAACACTGTAATTCAAGAAAACAGTGCAATGGAAATAGTTTTTGCTAAAACTCTGAAATAGCAAAATAACAAAACTGCTCAAATCAGCTGTTGTCTATTTCCTTTTTTTTTGTTTTGACAAAATAAAGGTATAATAAGCAGATACATAAATGGATGGATTGATTTTATTATTTTGTTTCTGAACACATACTTTTGTTTGGGCAAATAATGGTAAATATATCATAAGGAGTTCCCCAGGACTCTGAATATAAACCACTGTTTCATCATTAAAGCTTCATTCCCTGATTTTGTCTTTGCCTCAGATTCCACTCTTCCTTTTTCAGCTGTTTCTCTGTTAAAAGACATGTTCAGCTGAAAATACACTTTATCTGCAGCTATTAAACTTCCTGGAACGTCATGTGACAAGTGTCGACCAATGGGAGCGCTCCTTTTTGGAGCATGTGATTGTCCAAGGTTTTCTGTTCCTGAATAGAGGTTCTCATCTATTACAATCCCTTACAATAAACACTAGATGGATCATAAAGATTGTTTTTACACAAATTATTGATTTTACAATAAACTATTTGGGTTCAAACCATTTTCACAACGAGAAGAAATAATATCAGGTACGATCTGTTTAAGGTAAACAATCATTTTGATTATTTTTATTCTTTTCATTTTATGCTGATGTAGTTAGCGTAAGTTAGTTAATGCTTTTATCAAACAAACATTAAACCTCCTACACTCTCCTTTTAGAAAAAATAAATAAAGGTTCATTAAAACTAAAGCCAGTTTATGAAGACATTTCTCATAAATCATACTAACTCCATGAAATTAACATTAAACATAGATTTTAGATGAGATTCATCTTCTAGTCACTGCTCTATGTGTTTATTTTGTGAGCTTCGAAAATGTCTGTATTAAGATGTTAATACAAAACCATTGCATTTTAAAATCACTGTTTGGCAAATTTAATGAATAATACAAGTTAAATCATTAAACTGAGGGCAGCTAGTACGTTGTATAAATGAAAAATACTGTTATAATGTTAGAGTTGTGACATAATTTAACCTCAGCAGTGTCAGTTTTATGAAAAATGTGTGCTATTTTCATGATCCTTTGGTATTTTTGAGTGTGCATTTGCTGTTTTATTGTTGTAACTGTGTCCACTGGCTCCATTTTGTAAAGGATTTCAAACTGAGTTGTAGTTTCGTGCTGTTTCTTTTCTCTCTGGGCTACAGTGAAAAGCCTCTAAAGTGATGTGAGTTAAAACAAAAGCCAGTGA
The DNA here is from genome assembly GCA_036850595.1 of Rhyacichthys aspro. NCBI lineage: Eukaryota > Metazoa > Chordata > Actinopteri > Gobiiformes > Rhyacichthyidae > Rhyacichthys > Rhyacichthys aspro. Next base: position 1,594,193 of record CM072164.1, on the reverse strand, counting down.
GATGTGCTCTTTCTGTGGTTGGTCTGAACAGAGACGACACAGGTGTCTGAAAACAGCGGCGTTTCAATGAGAATATTCATGAACGCAGATGATTTAGTCTTTTCATGACCGGGCTTCGTCATTTCCATCACAAAGAACAAATAAATGATCAGAAAATGGCGTCCACATGGGTTTGTTACACGGACATACGTTACTCAGAGCGTCTGAATATGTGGATATGAATATGTCCTTGTGTTTTTCACAAGACGTACAATAGAGAGACATGTGTCTCCAACGGTCTTTGATGTGATAATGACGGCCCATCACAGAGACCTGGGGCCAGATGCATGCTGGGATATGTCCCGAGTTTTGTGTCGCTACATAAGCTATGAATAAAAACTCCTCTCTCCCTCTATATACACAGGTTTAAATGTTGTTTCTGCCAACAGGTCTTAATTGGATCTGAACAGGTTTAGATGGATCAGAACAGGTTTTAGTTGGATTTGAACAGATTTTAGTTGTATTTGAACAGGTTTTAGTTGGATTTGAACAGGTTTTAGTTGGATTTGAACAGGTTTTAGTTGGATTTGAACTGGTTTTAGTTGGATTTGAATAGGTTTTAGTTGGATTTGAACAGGTTTTAGTTGGATTTGAACAGGTTTTAGTTGGATTTGAACAGGTTTTAGTTGGATTTGAACAGGTTTTAGTTAGATTTGAACAGGTTTTAGTTGGATCTGAACAGGTTTTAGTTGGATTTGAATAGGTTTAGTTGGATTTGAATAGGTTTTAATTGGATTTGAACAGGTTTTAGTTGGATTTGAACAGGTTTTATTTGGATTTGAACAGGTTTTCGTTGGATTTGAACAGGTTTCAGTTGGATTTGAACAGGTTTTAGTTTGATTTGAACAGGTTTTAGTTGGATTTGAACTGGTTTTAGTTGGATTTGAATAGGTTTAGTTGGATTTGAACAGGTTTTAGTTGGATCTGAACAGGTTTTAGTTGGATTTGAATAGGTTTAGTTGGATTTGAATAGGTTTTAGTTGGATTTGAATAGGTTTTAGTTGGATTTGAATAGGTTTAGTTGGATTTGAATAGGTTTTAGTTGGATTTGAATAGGTTTAGTTGGATTTGAACAGGTTTTAGTTGGATTTGAACAGGTTTTAACTCTTCTAGACCAGTTCTCTTTGATTCTTTCAGGTTTTTCAGGAGAACAGTGATAAGAGAAAATCCACAATGGTCTTATGTTTAACAAACTGAAAGTGTCTGGTTTATTTCTGAGACTGAAGCCAACTCTTTGTTTCTTTCTGAAGAGCTCTCTACCAACAATCTGTTGCACAAATAACGTTTTTGATCAAGCAATCTGGCCCAGTCTGACCTCTGCGGTTCTTTTTATATTTCAGCAGATGAATACTTTTAAAGAGATTGCATTGTTTTTCTCGACAAAATGGCCGCCTTTAGCCGGGTTCTGTCTTTGCCCGAAGCTGAAATAGAAAAAGAGATAGTGTCTGACGGAGGATTGCATCAAATTGATCTTTACTTTGGATAAAGATTGAATCTGTTCACGCCGAGGACATCAGGAGACATCAGCTTTGACACACGAGTCAGTTTAGGGCTCACTCTGACCTTTGACCAAACTAAAACTATTATTAAAGCAAGGTTTGACGCATGTGTTTGACTGAGCTGAGCTAACATTAGAGAAATATAGACGTCTCAACTCCGTCTTTTCAGAAGCAACACTGGAAGCATCTGTGGAGAACACATCTTTGCTCATTTTCATACATGTCCGTGCTAAATTAATCCTGTGATTTGATTAATTGCACTTTAAACACTGACACACGTGAGCTGCCATAAAGCTATTAATAGTAATGTATGGAAGGAATTTAATTGAAGGACAAAAAATAGACTCTTTAAGACCTCTGCTCATTTAAAATTTTACAAAAACACTTCACTTTGTTTGAGGAACTGTGGGAGACCAGCAGACCCACTACAACAGTTCTAGTGGGACATAAGAAGTGAAATAGTAAAAATAATAATTAAAACATAACAGGACACTGAGGTTTAACACCTGCAGCAAAACCTGGAGAAGATGAAGCCCACTGACCAATAATAAAACTATTAAAAACAGTAGAATGTGATGGTAACAGGTTTTATCTCAGAATAACTCTCTGCAGCTCGTCTTTTCACTAAAGCAGTAAATCCTGTCCAGCTCGTCTCAGGCTCCGTCCCCGAAGTCCTGGCCCCCAGCGTCCTCATTAGCATTGGCCCACGCTCCTCAGATTAGCCGTCATTAAACTGTGAAATTGGAGCCGCTACCTTCAGCCAGGACACGGGGAGGACGGACGGGTCTGGAGACGGAACCCGGGGACGGACGCCTGGGGACGGGGTCTGGGGACGGAACCTGGGGACGGGGCCTGAGCCAGGGGACGGGGTCTGGGGACGGAACCTGGGGACGGGGCCTGAGCCAGGGGACGGGGTCTGGGGACGGAACCTGCGGACGGACGCCTGGGGACGGGGTCTGGAGACGGAACCCGGGGACGGGGCCTGAGCCAGGGGACGGGGTCTGGGGACGGAACCTGGGGACGGACGCCTGGGGACGGGGTCTGGGGACGGGGTCTGGAGACGGAACCCGGGGACGGGGCCTGGGGACGGACGCCTGGGGACGAGGCCTGAGCCTGGGGACGGGTGCCTGGGGACGGGGCCTGGGGACAGGGTCTGGGGACGAGGCCTAGGACAAAGTCTGGGGACAAGGCCTGGGACGGGGTCTGGGGACGGGGTCTGAGGATGATGGCAGCGAGTGGGACTCCAGGCGGAGGAGTGGCCCCTGGCTCGGTGCCACCAGATCCCCGCTGTCCAAAAGGAAACGTGAGGCAGGAGTCCCGGGACAGAGTCTGGGCCCGGACAGAGTCTGGGCCCCGGGACAGAGTCTGGGCCCCGGGACAGAGTCTGGGCCCCGGGACAGAGTCTGGGCCCCGGAGGAGCCACCCGGGACAGAGTCTGGGCCCAGGACAGAGTCTGGGCCCCGGGACAGAGTCTGGGCCCCGGACAGAGTCTGGGCCCCGGACAGAGGAGTCTTTTATATAAATTTAGGGACAGTTTAGATAAAGAGTCTTGAGTGTGTTTTTTCTGATTGACTCCAGGATGTTTCACTTTAACAGAAAACATTTTACTTTAATGAAGGTTTTGAAGCTTTACTCGTTTGTGGTCATTCTGTCTATTTTACATTAAACAGGAACATCCTAAAATATTACTGCTGCTCGATTATGAACAAAATCATAATCACAATCATTTTGGTCATTATTGAAATCACGATTATTCGACACAATAATTACTCACTGACTTTGGAAATATGTTGGATTTATTGAACGAAACAGTTAATTCACCTTGAAATAAATTCATCTTTCTCGTGTTTTTAGTTACTTCAAGAACAGTTTTCTTTTTGTGGGTATTTGTTTCAGGTTTATTCTCAGTCCGTTTCAAGTAAAATAATAAAAATAAATGATAAAACCCTCTCCTATTCCACCTGATCGGGAGGAACATGGCCGACACCGACGGCTCCGGGTCCCGGTCTGAGGTCGAGAGGATGAATCTTGGCGCCGTCTTCTCTGAATGTGTTGAATACGTCGGAGGTGGGCGTGACGCTCTTCGGAGGCGGAGGAGGAGGGGGTCGTTGTCATGGCGATGACACGGGTCCGGACCGTTGAGGTGCAGCTAATGATGAATAATTATGCACAGTTTTTTTTGCTCTTCCACATTGTTGTGCTCTTCCCCGTGGCCCGCGGAGAGGACGCTGAGCCGGCCCCTGATTTCCTGGTGTTAGAGAAACGAGATGTGACTTTGATGAATGGAGACTCAGTGAGGAGCAGAAACACTCCCCTCGGGCGGGTCGCTGCCATTTTGTTTTATGTGCTCCCTGGGTCATGTGTATTTAATATCCATAGTTCCTACAGAAAGTATGGAAGTTGATTTTAGTCCGTTACAGGTTTTTACAATAAACTGAGTCAAGGATGGGCCTAATGTGCTTTTCAGACATGATATAGTATGATAACATGACAATATGAAGTTTTGTATTTACCGCTTTAAAGACTTTAAACTCTCATGGTTTAAACCCAAATAGTTTATTTTAAAATGAATAATTTGTGTAAAAACAGTCTTTCTGATCCATCTACTGTTTATTAAAGGGATTGTAATAGATGAGAACCTCTATTCAGGAACAGAAAACCTTGCTCCAAAAAGGAGCGCTCCCATTGGTCGAAACTTGTCACATGACGTTCCAGGAAGTTTAATAGCTGCAGATAAAGTGTATTTTCAGCTGAATATGTCTTTTAACAGAGAAACAGCTGAAAAAAGAAAAGCATCAACAGAGAAAAGGGAGGCAACGTAAAACACAGATAAATACTGTCAATTCAATCACGTAATGTTTAACGAGGAGGAGATAATTGTCGTCCTGACGCTGAAGTCACAGCTAAGCTAACGCTAAACTCTAAACTTCAGTTTGGTCAAATGGATTAGTATTTTGGAGGAAAAATTGGTCTGGTTTTATTTTTTTAATAAAAGAGAAGCAGGTTGCTTTTGGAGGAGAGTCTGAGACAGAGACAAAAAAAGAACATCAGGGACTGGAGCTTTAATTGATGAAAAAGGTCAAATCAAACCAACTTACCAGCGCTAATACTAGTACATTGCATCGAAGTAGAGTTTAGTTTGTGAGAGCATCCTTTCTTCCATTATTACCATCTTGCATTAGATCTAATACTCAGGGGTCAGTCCCTCCGTCTTTATTTTAAAACAAGGTCTGAATTTGTTTGTTGGTCAAGAACCTTAAAAGTGCGCCTCCTGTGTTTGGTGATTACTGCGACTAATGAAGTAAGCACACTTCACCTCACACGACTAAAGCTAATTGTCGGCGCAAACATGAAAGCCATAATAATTAGTCTTTAATGAAGTGGAACTAAAGCGTCCATTGTTCCAGAGTGATTCCACCTACAGTCTGGACATTAGCTCAGACTGATCCGGCTAAACTCTTCTGACCTTTACAATCTGTGAGAGAAAAGAAAGATGGAGGAGAAGATGGGCCAAACTTCACAGCAATTTATAAGATGTTTAAATCCATTACAGCATCATTAAAGACAAGGCCACGTTTGATTTTAAGTTAAATTCACATTCTTTGAATCCATAGACAATGCTCAGTACAGATTTTCTGCAGGTTTTTCTTTCTTAAACTGATTTTACCAATAAACTTGATTGATTGTATAATGTTATAATGTTTTAGTTTGAGTAAAATTTGGTTGGTTTGGATCTAGGCACTGTTTAAAAATGTGGACTTCTTCATTAATTGAACACTTTCTACTTGAACTATTAAACTTATCGATGGGACAGTGTTGTATTGTTTTAAAGATGCGGTGCGATGGCAAATAAGAATCATTTCAGGGGCCCAAAACTTTCACTGTGAAGCGTTTATTAAAGCTGTCTTAACAATAATTTCCTCTTTTAATGGATTTTAGTTGGATTTAAACAAGTTTTAGATGGACTTAAACAGGTTTTATTTATCTTTGTGGCAAAAACTCGCTTAACCTGTAAGATTTTATGAAGAAATAAAATAAATCTGATTCAAATCCATCTAAAAGCTGTTCTAATCCAACTATAAACCTGTTCAAATCCATCTAAACCTGTTCAAATCCATCTAAAACCTGTTCAAATCCAACTAAAACCTGTTCAAATCCATCTAAAACCTGTTCAAATCCATCTAAAACCTGCTCAAATCAGACTAAACCTGTTCAAATTCAACTGAAACCTTTTCAAATCCAAATAAAACCAGTTCAAGTCCATCTAAAACCTATTCAAATCCAACTAAAACCTCTTCAAATCCATCTACAACCTATTCAAGTCCATCTACAACCAGTTCAAATCCAACTAAAACCTGTTCAAATCCATCTAAAACCTGTTCAGATCCATGTAAACCTGTTCAAGTCCATCCAAAACCTTTTCAAACCCATCTAAAACCTGATCAAGTGCATCTAAAACATGTTCAGATCCATCCAAAACCTTTTCAAATCCAATAAAAACATAGTGCCTATATTTATATTTAATAATAAACATTGCAAAGGCCCATCATTCGACCCCGGGCTTTGAGTTTGCCACGTGTGATTTAGAGGCTTTGTGTGCAGTATTTTGACTGAAGATGTTTCTGTAAACGACTGTGAGATGAATCCTGGTCTAAGCTTTAATATTTGTGTGGCCGTTAGCTCCAGAAGAAGAGACAGCGGCTCCTCAGATGAATGTACAGTGCATAAAGGCATCGGTCGCTCCAGATGTTCCGCTCGCTCTCTGTTCGCTGCAGATTTATGTGTCGGAGGTGTCACGGCCGAGGGGCTACCGTATCACAAAGATGACGATGGCTCTTTTGTCTCGAGAGGAGCACAGAGGACCGGCCGAGGGGAGGTCCACCAGGAATCCCAAATATGCCGCTCCGCACAATGGACTGGAGCACGGTGGTCTTCTTTTGAGTGAGCTGTCCACAAGTAAATCCCACTGAGGCTGAATCACAGGCTTCAAAAACGTATAGAGCTGTAGGAATTACACTGTAGTCAATTCAGATTCTACTAAAACCTGCTCAAATACATCTAAAACCTGTTCAGATTCATGTAAAACCTGTCCAGATTCTACTAAAACCTGTTCAGATTCAACTAACACCTGTTCAGATTCAACTAAAGCCTGTTCAGATTCAACTAAAACCTGTTCAGATTCAACTAAAGCCTGTTCAGATTCAACTAAAACCTGTTCAAATCCAAATAAACCTGCTCAAATCCAAATAAACCTGCTCAAATCCAAATAAACCTGCTCAGATTCAACTAAAACCTGTTCAGATTAATCTAAACCTGTTCAGATTCAACTAAAACCTGTTCAGATTCATCTAAAACCTGTTCAGATTCATGTAAAACCTGTCCAGATTCTACTAAAACCTGTTCTGATTCAACTAAAACCTGTTCAGATTCAACTAAAACCTGTCCAGATTCAACTAAAGCCTGTTCAGATTCAACTAAAGCCTGTTCAGATTCAACTAAAACCTGTTCAGATTCATGTAAAACCTGTCCAGATTCAACTAAAACCTGTTCAGATTCAACTAAAGCCTGTTCAGATTCAACTAAAGCCTGTTCAGATTCATGTAAAACCTGTTCAGATTCATGTAAAACCTGTTCAAATCCATCTAAAACCTGCTCAAATCCAAATAAACCTGCACAGATTCAACTAAAACCTGCTCAGATTCAACTAAAACCTGCTCAGATTCAACTAAAACCTGTTCAGATTCAACTAAAACCTGTTCAGATTCATCTAAAACCTGTCCAGATTCAACTAAAACCTGTCCAGATTCATCTAAAACCTGTTCAGATTCAACTAAAACCTGTTCAGATTCAACTAAAACCTGTTCAAATCCAACTAAAACCTGTTCAAATCCAACTAAACCTGTTCAAATTCTTCTAAAACCTGTTCAGATTCAACTAAAACCTGGTCAGATCCATCTAAAACCTGTTCAAATCCAACTAAAACCTTTACAAAACCAAATAAAACCAAATCAATAATCGGAAATTACTGTGATTTCAGATTCCTGTAAAACCAATAACAGTTTATCCTCTAAAAGTAGTTTGAGTTTTAGCAGAAAACTACAGCCAGAGCAGTCAGTGCACTGTTGATGAGATATTATTATGAAAAGAATAGATATAAGATATATTTATAAAGATATATATTATATAATACATACAGAAAGTTACTGTTCTATTCTTTTATAAATATTACAGATCAAGGTGGTGTGATGTGATTTGTGATTCTCAAACTTTACTCAAGAACCATCTCATAAAATATTAGTTTGTCTACAAATACACTAATGATTCTGGACATAAACTGATCTAAAGTTCAGTTTAAATACAGTTTAAGAGCTTCTTGTTGGACTTGAACAGGTCTAGGGCAGTTTTAGTTTGATTTTAACAAACTTTATGGAGTTTAAGTTGGTCTTTGAAAGATTTTCATTGGTTTTAGTTGGACTTTAACAGGTTCTAAATGGTTTCAGTTTGACATTAATAGACTTTTACAAGTTTTAGCTGGACTTTATTTGCCTCAAGTCGTTATAGTTGGTTTTTATTTGGACATTTGTGTTGTCTCTTGTTCCATAGAGTTTACAGCTGAAATATGTGTTGTATTTTTATTGGTAACCAGAGCTGCCATTTATTTACTGTAAATTTGACAGACTTTTTTTTCTTCGTGGGCGTTAGTCTCTGAGGGACCCAACAGGAGGAGGCCCCGCAGGCGTCGGGACCGACAGGTTTGTTTTTTAGAGATGAGTGATGTCCTCAGAGCTCATTATGTGGAGACTGGAGGTCGAAAATACCGGTCATCTATAGTTAATGCCAGGAGGGACTCTCTGGGGTCTGGTTAGACTCACAGAAACAGTGAAGTGGACTGGGTTTTAGGGAACAGTCCCAGGATGTAATAAAGCACAGTTATTGCAGGTGGTTTCAGACGTAAAACTCTCTGAAACACAAAGATTTAGCCTTTCACAAGACAAAACCCAGTGAACGTTTACTGTATTCTTGTGTAAGAGACATTAGGAAAGGGGCAATTATCTCCTCCTCGTTAAACATTACGTGATTGAATTGACAGTATTTATCTGTGTTTTACGTTGCCTCCCTTTTCTCTGTTGATGCTTTTCTTTTTTCAGCTGTTTCTCTGTTAAAAGACATATTCAGCTGAAAATACACTTTATCTGCAGCTATTAAACTTCCTGGAACGTCATGTGACAAGTGTCGACCAATGGGAGCGCTCCTTTTTGGCCAAGGTTTTCTGTTCCTGAATAGAGGTTCTCATCTATTACAATCCCTTAGAATAAACAGTAGATGGATCAGAAAGACTGTTTTTTCACTTTTACAATAAACTATTTGGAGTTTAAACCATTTTTTCCACAACTAGAAGAAAAAATATAAGGTGCAGTCTGTTTAAATGACAAACTGCTCCACTTTACTGTCATCTGTCTGTGGGATATTGTTCTAGAAATCCTAACAGACCATTTTCAGATCTGGTTGAACCTTCCCTGGTCTTTTTTACTCGTGTTTTTGTGATAAAGAGAGTGGAGCAGGTGGAGTCCAGTTGGAGGCAGAGTCCTACAGAAGCTTATTGGGAAGTGTTTTTTGTGCCGCTAAAAGGAAATCAAATATTGGCGCGCAAACGACTCCTTTCGTCGTGGTCAGAGCATTAGGCCTGAGTCAAAAGAACTGCCCCGGTGCGTGCGGGGCGGGGGCGGCGGGTCTGAATAGCACCCCCTCCTCAGCGAGCGGGTCCGAGCCGGTCCTGAGCGCTGCCACGTCCAGCTGTCGTCCAGAGGGGACAAAAGACGTGAGCGAGGAGCGAGGGGAGGGGGTCTGAAGGAGCCAGGACAAAGATAAAGCCCCCCACCCGCCGTCGGTCTTTCTGCCCCAACCGTGTCATCTGCAGCCGGCAGCACCTCCACAACACGCTCACCGGGTTTGGATCACGGTACAAATGTTTTAGTGAAGAACATTTGATGAGCAACTTATTTATTCATTTTATGTTTTTCATTTAGATTCCATGTTATACCGTATTACATCTGATAAAATCCATCTAAAACCTGTTCAAATCCAACTAAAACCTATTAAAATCTGACTAAAACCTGTTCAAATCCAACTAAAACCTGTTCAAATCTGACTAAAACCTATTCAAATTCAACTAAAACCTGTTCAAATCTGACTAAAACTTGTTCAAATCCAACTAAAACCTGTTCAAATCTGACTAAAACCTGTTCAAATCCAACTAAAACCTGTTCAAATCTGACTAAAACTTGTTCAAATCTAACTAAAACCTGTTCAAATCCATCTAAAATCTGTTCAAATCTGACTAAAACCTGTTCAAATCTAAATAAAACCTGTTCAAATTCAACTAAAACCTGTTCAAATCCCACTAAAACTTATTCAAATCAATTTAAATCTGTTCAAATTGAACTAAAACCTGTTCAAATCTGACTAAAACCTATTCAAATCCAACTTAAACCTGTTCAAATCCAACTAAAACTTGTTCAAATCCACCTAAAACCTATTCAAATCTGACTAAAACTTGTTCAAATCCAACTGAAACCTGTTCAAATCCAACTAAAACTTGTTCAAATCTATCTAAAATCTGTTCAGATTTAACTAAAACCTGTTCAAATCCAACTAAAACTTGTTCAAATCTATCTAAAATCTGTTCAGATTTAACTAAAACCTGTTCAAATCCAATAAAACCTGCACAGATCCATCTAATACCTGTTAAAATCCAGATAAAACCTGTTCAAATCTGGATCAAACCTGTTCAAATTCAACTAAAACCTGCTCAGATCCATCTAAAACCTCTTGAAATGTATTTTATTTATTATTACATACCAATGACAAATGAAATTGTACAAAAAAGAAGAATAAAATATCTGTTTAATATGTCTAATTCATTACGATACACCTTTCTTTGTTGGTCGTGGACTGACTTCTGCATAAATCCAGTTTTCATCCCGTGGTCTTGTAGTGTTATCAATTCAGTGGAAACGTTCTCCTGGTTTGTGCTGAAGCAGATCCTGGTCTCAGTCGTTGTGTTGGCGGCAGCTGTTGGTCCTCTGTTGGTCCCAGCTCTCTGCAGATAATCACTCATTAGCCCCATTTGTTAATTGGGCCTGGGGCTGCTCTGTGTTTGTGTGTAAACAGGTAGATGTTGTCACGGTTACAGTCCTTTTCTAATGTGGATTTATCGGAGAATGAGAATATCAGACCTGCCTGAGTCTTGTCCGTGGAAAGGTTTGTGATTAAGATTTTAAACCTTTATTTACTGGTTTATATAAAAACATTTTTGCCACTCATTTCAGACGCTTAAGATGGTGACACTTCGGAAGATTTTAATCAATTTTGAATGTAAGGTTTTATCTTCATTTGAGTTTTACAATAGTTATCTTCAACATTAGTTTTTTTCTCTTGGAAACTGGTTTTACTTGAATTTGAACAGGTTTTATTTGGATTTAAACTGGTTTTGTTTGGATTTTAACAGTTTTAGATGAATTTGAGCATGTTTTAGTTGGATTTGAACAAGTTTTAGATGAGTTTGAACAGGTTTTAGTTGGATTTGAAAAGGTTTTAGATGAATTTGAGCAAGCTTTATGTGGATTTTAACAGGTTTTAGTTGGAGTTGAACAGGTTTTAGATGAGTTTGAACAGGTTTTAGTTGAATTTGAGCAGGTTTTAGATGCATTTGAGCAGGTTTTAGTTGGATTTGAACAAATTATATATATCTTTGCTGCAAAAATATAATATATTTAAGATTTCATGAACAAATAAAATAAATCGGTTTCAAATCCTTCTCAAACCTTTTCAAATCCAAATAGAACCTGTTCAAATCCAACTAAAATCTTTTCAGTCCAAAGAAAAACCTGTTCAGATTCATCAAAAACCTGTTCAAATCCAATTAAAACCTAGTGCATTTACTAAACCTGGTGCAAAACTAAATGCATTTAAGGGGCACATAAAATATTTCAAAGGACCCCATTTGGCCCCCGAGCCTTGCGTTTAACATGTGTGTCATAAAATCTGCACCTTACCAATAAAAGCACCTCCCAAATCCTTTAAATTAAACATAACGTCACAGAAACAGTTTGATTTTTGCTCCTCGTCCCGTCGTGTTTTTGAAAATTGCTCTGAGCTGAAGTTGTCCTCATCGTCGTCTCCTCTTCCCTTCTTTCCTTTCCTTTCCTTTCCTTTTTTTTTTTTTTTTTGCGCCTCGCTCCTGTCGGCAACATGTGGAGCCGTCGCCGTGGCAACCGGGGGAGGGGACATGTGCCGGAGACAGGCGAAGAATGGGAAGGAGGTGGGAAAGGGAGGCATATAAGGAGTAGCCCCCTTTTTTTAGCGGACTTTAGCGGCGTCCTCAGTCCGTCTCAGGAGCGTGGACTACGACCGGCGAAAAGAGGAAAGTTTTTTTAGTTTTTTACGCCTAAAACGATGGGATGGAGGCAGATGGACGTGGGTTTTCCGATGCTGAGTCTGAGAGGAATGGGAAATAGGAAGCGAGGAGGCGTCTGTGGCATTACCTCATGGATTTTCGGTAGGATTTCAGTTCTCTTCTGCTTCACAAATGTAGCTGCATTTTCATCTGCGTCTAAAAAAAATCCACGAGGCAAAGCAGATAGTATCATTCCAGCATTAATCATCCTCTTCATTCATTCATTTATTAATTAATTCCTTTGCTTTTCTTTGGAAATTGTCATGCATTATCAAAGTTTGCAGGATTATGTCATTACAAACCCCTTTCATAAATGTACAATGGCACCAAAACGATTCATTTATAACAAAATGATGTGTTTATGTAAAGATACTAGCTTTGCATTGACATTCTAAACCTATTTAGTTTGATTATTGGCCGTAAAAGCGTTCGGGGAAATTTGTAAGTGCGATAAATCAGTGGAGTTGTCGGTGATTGACGGCGCGCCCAGTTTGACAAGCCTCACGCTGCTGTTTCTGCTCCTGACGCTGGAATAACAGGCGCCTGAACGGGATTTACTGCTGCTTCCACGTTTGAAGCTGCGGCTGGAAACAAACTTCAAGATTTCACTGAAAAATGTGATCGATTTGGTGCGATTTCACACATTTACTTCTTTACTTCTGTACGTCTAATGATGCAGCATTTGGGGTTCATTTGGAAATGGAAATGTGTCCTTTTTGCTAAAAAAATTCTCCTGAAATGGTTTGGAAATGGAAGAAAATGTTGATTTAATGCCTTGTAGTTCCAATCCTTTAAACATACAACTGCAAATGTACTTTTATTGATCGCTTATTCATTCAGGACTTGTGTATTTCTATATTTAAATCATACATTCATATTATTTAGATCATAGTTAATGCCTAAGGGTTTAATATATGTCCATTTTAATTTATTCCATGTTTTCTGAGCCTTGAATTAAAGCTTGTTTGGCCTAAACCTGCAGCAGTAAGTCTATAGGCTTTAGTAGATCCTCTGTAACAAAGCTATTGATTAATGCATGACCTTGAGCTACATAAATATAAATATAAATACTGTATATACATATTGGGCTGCACTTGAAAGTGTATCATGTTGATGCAAATATACATCTTATTTAAATTCATTTTCTACGTTCTGTGTTTTCTGGAAAAATAGTTGTTCCAGTCAAATATAAAAATACAAATAAAAAGTGAAGTAGAAAATTTGGAAAATATTAGTATTTACTGAAAATAAAGGCTCAGTAAAAATGAGCAAATTAGTAAATATTTCTAATCCATAATATGAATTCAGTTTGTGATTTTAATACAGCTAATGATGCTACGTAACTTTACTGTCTGTGATTTTTATTCATTATGAAAATACCTGTGTGTTTTTCCTCAAATACAGACTGTGATACTCACCTGACACCAATAATATTTATATTAGTTGATGTATAAATGTGGGAGTGTCTTTATGGGATGAGTTTGACCTTATTCTGATGCATTTGGAGAAAGAGTTTTCACTAATAACATTGGCCTTTGAATGGCATTAGATAAATACATGAAGATCCAAACTGATTCATTTAATTGAATTGATAATTCATTTATGATTAAAAAAAAAACAACTCAAAGAGGTGAGGGGCCGCGATAGTTAATAAGAATCCTTTCAGACTGTGACATTTAGAAGGTTTTATTTAATTTTGAATCTGAGGTTTTATCTTCATTTGAGTTTTACAAAAGTTATCTTTATCATTAGTTGGTTCCTTTTATGGAAACTGGTTTTAGTTGGATTTGAAGAAGTTTTTAGATGGATTTGATCAGGTTTTAGATGGATTTGAGCAGTTTTTAGATGGATTTGATCAGGTTTTAGATGGATTTGAACTGGTTTTAGATGGATTTGAGCAGGTTTTTGATGTATTTGAACTGGTTTTATGTGTATTTGGTTTTAGATGGATTTGAAAAGGTGTATTTGAAATGGTTTAGTTGGATTTGCACGTTTTAGATAGATTTTAATGGGTTTTAAATAGATTAAAGCAGGTTTTTTGATGGATTTGAACTGGTTATAGATGGATTTGAACAGGTTTTTGATGGATTTGAACTGGTTATAGATGGATTTAAACAGGTTTTATATCTTTGTAACATAAACTGTCTCAACAAACAAACATGAACACATAAAATAAATCTGATTCAAATCCTTCTAAAACCACATGTAATGATACAATAGTTTAGGCTAAACTCTATTTATTGGTGTTATTGGTTCCATTTTAATTTATTGTTATTGAGCATTTATATATGTTTCCATCTTAAAGCAGGTTTTGCTCTAAATCCAAGTGTCTCTTTTGATATGAGACACTTTAACATGTTTGGGACGTTGCTAGTTGCTAAAGCACAACGATAAACCTGAGTAAACCTGAGTAAACCTGAGTAAACCTGCTCTAAACTCTAAAGGAGACAAGAATATTTACTGTTGTTAAAGTTGTGAGAGGGATATTAGACGCTGTTTTGTTGCACGCCAATCACAAAAGGTTTTAGATGGATTTGAACAGATTTTAATCGGTTTTATTTTGATTTAAACAGTTTTTTGTTGGATTTAAACTGGTTTTAGTGTGATTTTAACAGGTTTTTGATGGTTTTATTTAGATTTGAACAGGTTTTATTTGGATTTAAACTAGTTTTAGTGAGATATGAAAAGAGTATTCAGACAGAACCCAGTATGAAACATAAAGAGTTGTTTTTTATACCAATATAATGTTCTTCAGTCCATGTTACTGCATTTTTTTTAATATAAACTGATACCATCTCCAATTATTTTCAATATTTTAGCTCCAAATATTAATTAAAACAAGTCACATTTAGATACTGTTAAGTTATTATATTGTATATGAGTTTTAGTCCAAAAATAGTCACTCATTTGGCACAATATTTCCATCTAAACCCTCAAAACTAAGCTTCTCCAGCTTTAGTGAAGGATAAATAAGAGAGGAACGGATTTATCAGGTTTTAATGTGTGTGGACAGTAATGAGGCTTATTTATTTAGCTTCATTTTCTGTTACAACATAAAGGAACTGGAAAAATCTTTTAAAAATCCACGATCTAGTCTTTATAATTAAGGATTTTAATAGATGAGAATGATCAGTCCACAGCAGGATTTTGTCCAATCACAGCTCACTTCAGGTAAAAAGGAGCGCTCCCATTGGTCGACACTGATGTCAACAACGAAGGAACAAGGAAATAAACCAAGGAAATGGGTTATTCTGTTGGAAATACGTCTTATTTTACAGAGAAACAGCTCAAAAAAGATAAAAATAGAGAAACGGCAGCAAATGAAACATGGATAAATGTTGTTAATACTTGAAGCCTGTCTCTCTGCAGCTGTGCTTCAGTGGAGGCTGTTTACCGAACGCTTTAGTTTAAATCCAGACTCAAAGGACGACTACGAGGTGAGAGACGCTGCAGTCTTCAAAGAGAAACACAAAAGGCGACCAGCGCTCAACCTTTGACCCTTTCGCTCCGGCTCTGAATAAAACCACGGCTCTGAAATCCTGCTGCGTTTGTCTCTGGATAATCCACACAAACACGTCTCCCAGACTCTGCTTTTATTGTTTAATAGTTTTAGTATAATTAATCAGTTTGTAGTTTTAAATATTTTACCGAATTATATATTTTTCAATTAATATATTGTAGAGGATTTATTTTAAGACTAAATATCAGCCTCTGTTTGTAGCTTTCAGCCGATCACAGCTCGAAGAAAACACAACAAACTGAGGACAATAGTAAAAATAGTAAAAAAATAAAATGAAATTGCTATGGAATATATTTTTTGATTTAATTACAGCCTGTAGAGAATGGTCTATGTTGTTTTATAAAGCACGTTAGCATCATATTTTCTCTTCCGTAGACACATTTCCAAACCTGATTATTGTTATATTCTTCAAATTTGACTAAAAGTGGCAGCTTTTACGAGTTGCTTAAAGTGAACACTGTTTTATTTTGTAAATAGAGGCAGATATTACAAGTTTATACTTATTTCTGCTCCTTTTTTCCGCCTATTTGTTAATTATGTTTGTTTATTGAATGAAATAAAATAAAGAAATAGAAACATAGAAAATAGAAACAGGTTTGATGGTTATTTCTCAACAAAAAGTAATGAAAGTAAAATATCCTTCTTTATTGGGTTCTATGTAGCTTTAAATCTCTCTTAATTTTTCCTGCATATTTTAGACTGATCTGTCCATTTTTTTGAATTATATACTACATTTTCCACAATGCAGTTTAATTCTGTAAATATTTTGGCATAAATGTCTAACCTTAATTAAAGACACAATAATATGAAAGTCCTGGGTTTTACGTCCCATCCCTTGCCCCAGCCAGCCACCTGTTTATCAAAATAAATGTATTTTTACATATTATTAACTGCAGATAGTAGTTTTTGCCATTGAATTGTAGATATTCAGATTTCTCTTGTTGGAAGCAGGACATAACGGTGTGTATTGTGTATTTTGTTGAACTTTTATTATTTTTCCTTCGGTTCAAAAGCTGCCAGTTTGTTTGTAGGTTGTGTTTTGTTTTGTGAGAGTCTCATCTTTTCAAAAATACCCCGTGAGTAGGATCTGTTCAGGTTTGGTTTAGTGTGAGTCCAACATTTGTAAATACAATGGTTTGGCCGCAGCAGATGGAGGCTGGAGGTGGAAGGAGCTGTGTTTGCTTCACGTCGACTGGTGTTAGATTTTTGGTGAAACAGACTCGAAGGGAACGTCTGATTGTTCTCCAGAAACAGACAGGATTTCAGTTTGTCTTGGAATCACTTGATAAATAGACATCAGAGCCAGAGAAGTTGGCTTATGTTTCACACAACTTTTCACATTCGATTTTTTTGTCTTGCTACAGACTTAAAAAAAGAGAATTCAATGTAAAATCAATATATTTAAATGTTTTATTTATTTATTTTTACCAATTCAAACTACAAAAGCAAAGCAGCAGCAGTGAGAATTACCCTCAGAGTGAAAATAAACTGGTTTAGTTTGGGTACTTTTTAGTTTGACCCCTCTCTGTCTCCATAAACTATGTCTAATATAAAGACGTTAAAAACCTCTGGCCTCGAGGCTAATTAACATAAATAAAAGTAGCCTACACTGTTTCTGTTCTGATCAGTTTCCTGTCACTTCTCTAAACCACAGCATCTCAGGGAAATATGAGGCTTTCTCTGTGATTATTAGTGTTTTTATCGTCTGCAGAGTCTCACATCGTCCAAAACAAGAATGTGTTCTCAAACAGAAACATTCTCCTCCAGCAGAGCTCAGTTTGTCCTCTCTGGGCTCCTGTAGAAACAGGAACAGGAAGTATGTCTCCTTCCACTGGTTTCTGTGGAGTTTATTTTTCCAAGATACAAATACAAAGAGTGTTATTTTGATGTGGTTATACACTTTTGATATATTTATTAATATTTATTAAAGCATTAGACTTTCACTTTTAGATCTGGAGTCTCTAAAGTCATGTTTGATTACTTCTTCTTTTGAATCAGAAAAATCCTGTGATTAGTAACAATGCCTGTCAAACCTGAGTCTCTCAGGCTCAGATAATAACCCCTAAAAAATCTAATTAGCAAATATGTGATGGCAAAATTATGGTTTTATGGTAGACTTTATTCGCTAAAACTGGCATTTAAGGGGTTAAAATTTTATAAAATTAATAACTATTTCTTATGTTTGATGAAGACTGAAGGCATTCATTAAAAAAAAACTTGTTGACGCATAATATTTCTACATCACAATGTCTAAAAGAACATTTTTTGTGACAAAAACGACTGCACAGAAATTTAAATATGATCGGAATCAATGTTGTTGCAGATTAACCCTAACCCTAACCCTAACCCTTTTTTACGCTTCTCAGATTAAAAAAGAAAAACAAAACAAAAAGAAATTCCAATTTGAATTTAAATCAACTTTTGTTTTTTTACTTTAATCGCTAAAACTGTCATTTAAGGGTTTAAAAATTCTGAAAATTCATAAATATTTGTTACGTATTGACAGGACTGAAGTTGATAATGGCATTTATTTAATTAATTTTAAGACCCAGTCCAGTCTCCAGATACTATATACATATACTATAATATATACCACAACACTGTGTTAACGTACGTCTGTGGTGTGAGTGAAATATGACTGAAGCCGTTTGCGTTCCACAGACGAACAACTCGTGCTCAGCTAATATTTGATTTGTACAAACGCGGCGCAGACTCAGCCGTCCAAACCTGATTATGCCGCTGGAGCCAGACTACATTTGTTTGAATCAATAGACAGCTGTGATAAAGACTGAGCTCTTACAGTTACAGACTTGAATTATGAGCCCAGCCCGACGTAATCCTTCTCCGCGAAAAACAAAACGATGAGCAAAAAGACGAATGAAGCAGTTGGAACCGCGACGAAACATTCAAGGAACACAAATATTAACGGACGACTACTGCTGCCATATTATACCAGAGGATAGGGCTTTACATAATGAACTTTAAACACTGAACACAGTCTTTTATGGAGCTGTAATGCAATATTAATAACTGCAGCCATATAGCGACGGGGCACTGCATTATGTTTATTACTGATTTATGAATGTGAGCATGAATCTTTGAAATGGTGTGTTTAAGAGCAGCACTTCTCACATTTGTTGCTGAGAAAAGCAGAACAAAATGGTGCCTTTGAATGATTCAGAGCAGTTTGAGACTTTTAGATTCAGTGTAATTTGTCTTTAAAGATGCTCATCATATCATCGGTGTTTGAACTGGAGCTTTATGATCCAGGACGAGACAGACTATTGTGGGATTTTGAAGGGTTTCATCGGAATTAGCAACGAGGGCAGGAGTCCGAACTCTTTTTTTTCAGTTCTGGACAAAGAATACGTCCCGTCTCTGTGGATTTCAGCTGGATTTTAAAGGAATTGTACCAGTAAACACAGAATAAATGCCTCTGGATGCAATAAAATTCACACAGCACTCTCCACTCAGCAGTAACCTCCTGCTTCTTTTATTTAAAAAAAGATAAAACTGGACCAATTTTTCACCACTAAATTATAATACTTTACATTAAATTGAAGTTTAGAGCTGACCTGAAACTTTTATCTTTGGAGTTTATCGTTGTAGACTGTAGTGATCCTGGAATTATCTCTGTCTCATTAATAAACATTGAAGTATTACCAATATTTATCCATGTTTCATTTGCTGCTGTTTCTCTATTTTTTATCTTTTTTGAGCTGTTTCTCTGTAAAATAAGACATCTTTCCAACAGAATAACCCATTTCCTTTGTTTATTTCCTTGTTCCTTCGTTGTTGACATCAGTGTCGACCAATGGGAGCGCTCCTTTTTACCTGAAGTGAGCTGTGATTGGACAAAATCCCTCTGAGAGCTGATCATTGCTGATGATTTATCTTTTGAATTTTGTGAGAACAGTCTCCAAAATGTCGTATTCATTCTTCACCTCGTCCAGTTCGGCTCAGAGCTCCTGAGACAGTGAGACTCTTTTGTGGCTCTTTCTCCGGAGCCTTTTTCAGGTGATGAATAAACTGGCGGGGGGGCTCTGGAGAGGGAGGCCATCTTGGAGCCTCGGGGGTGGGGGTTACTCTCAAGTATTTGCTCCAGAAGAAAGGCCTGAAGGGGGCAGCGAGGTCCGGTCCCACCTCCCTCAGATCTCAGTCTGAATGAGCTCATGTACGAGGCTTTAGATTCTACTTTTGATTAAACCAACAGAGTTTAATTGGACAGAATCATGTTTATGCAATTGCAATGCTCTGTCTTTGTATTTGAAAAGGACAATTAGCTGCTCTCAACAAGTTTTATAGATTATAGAAAGTCTGAAAAACAGGGAGCCACTGTAAACTAGGAACATTTTTATCACATAATTGGTTTAAGGAATAAAAGATTCCCTGTTTATGGAGTAACAAGTTAAAGTCAGAGTTTAGGAAGCACAATTCATGGTAGTCTTGAAGTTAGCTGTAGCTCAGAAGCTAATGCTAATGCTAAAGTAGCTTCATAGTTGTTAATGCATTAGTGGAACACATTTCAATTGCAATAATCACTATTACTACATACACTAACCCTGTATGTGTTGTGATCATGTTTTTTTTTTATTGTTTTTGAATGAAGATCAATAGTAGCTTAGCTGAATTAGCGACCCCCGACTAGAGAACCTAAGGGCATCGCTACATGTAAACAGATCTATAATAAACACACATTTGTCTCTGCGTTTGTGTCTGTTCTCCACATGTGCAGAAAATGCAGTTGTATTTGGATTTTTAAACATTTATCTCCAGATGCAGCGTTTGTTGTTTTTATTGAGCCACAGCTTCTTCAAACAGAGCCTTTTTTGGACAAATGACATGATTTTAAAGCCCACACTCTGTAACTTTTAGCCCCAAAATATATATTCTCGTAATCATTTTGATGTTTCTTAGACTGAATGAGTAGAATAAGGTCTGTCCCAGTCCCTTGAGCTGGACACAAACCTCCTGTACCTCTCCTGTCCCGGGACCAGCACTTATCAAGAGAGATTAGTGAGTGACTAGCTTTACGATTCAAATACTCTGGACCCTACAGACTTGTATTTGTACAAACTACTCAATCATGACCCTACTGTTTCAGAAGAGATGCTGTTTTTCTTCCGTTTGAATAGTTTTCTTCGACGTCTACTGGATAAAAGTTACACAGAGTGGCTTTAACTTTCACCATTTCATCGTCTGTTCACAGCAGTTGTGAACGTTTTACTTCCTGACTCCACATCTCTGACATTTACAGATGGATTTTTGCTGCTGAAGCAAAACAAACTCACCAAAAATGCTTTAAATGTTCTTCTGCAGTTTTTGCTTCAGCGTTTAACACCATCTTGTGTCTGGAGAACTAAGCATCTGTATTTGTGCCGCAAGACATAATCCAGATATTTTTACTGTAAATGAAGGAAAGCATTTTGACTCAACTTTTGTTATTTTTATTTTTTCTTATTTACTTTTGAATTGGCCCAACCTTTTCTAATGGCTTCAAAACACATGATGCAAATATGATCCTAGCTGCTGCTGTGTCTGAACAATGCTTTTAGAAATGGTTTGTCACAGAAATAAAACCACAACAATGAAAAACTAGATAATACTATACTCAGGACTTTTTAAATTGATTCCATTGGTGCAGCTTGTCATTGGAAATACAGTTTTTATCTCTGTTTGTTTGTAGTTTCTTGTCTGTAATGTTGTGTAGAATGTTTAATAATAAGAAAATATATGTCTTTTTCTTTGCTGCACACTCTTCAGAGCCATTATTTAAAGCTCAGGGGTTTCTCAAAGCAGTGCACGTTGGATTTGATTTAAAAAGTATTGCTGAGAGTCTCTGCAGACGTCCAAAAGATGCTTTGCTGAACAGTAAAACTCCAGTTTGATTCGCTCATGGACACAGATGGAGGAACAAACACCTGTGATTACACTCATATCCATATTTACGTCTCTTCACTCTGATCCACTGCTGTTAAACCAAACTGTTTCAGGAAAATCGCTAAATGACAAGTGTTTTTTGTGAAGTAGCAGCGTTTGGAACTAGCTTTAAATTGAGAAATATCACAGAGCTTGAAAATGTGACTCTACAACAACTCACCTTTGAGAGAAAGCTTATTAATATCAGCGGGAAACCTGTTTAAATAAAGACTAAATTAAAACGTATTAGAATTAAAGGGATTAAATGAAATATAAAATACAAACTAACCACATTTTCATATTCATGGTTTGGTATATTTATGTTTTCTGTTTGTTTCCAGAGGTTGGTTTGGTTTTGAGTTGGTTTTGTTAAGATCTTGGATAGTCCTTAGTCCTAGTTGGAAGCAAAATGAAGGAATAAAAATAGTCAGAACTGGAAAATATGCATGAATTTAATACAATACCCTTTTCAAATGATGTGGACCGGCCTTAAGACTAGTTTGTAAAAGGTCTTGGTCTTGTTTTGGTCTTGAACTGGTTTTTACTCAGACACAGACTGCAAATGGCATATTTGTCTGTTCTTGGGTTTGAATAAAAGCTCCAATCATTTTATATTGAGTTAAAATTGGTTTATGATGGACTATTGGTCGGTGAAAGTCTGTCCTGGGAGTGGATCCTGCTGGGTTTTGTGAGTTTAAACCTGATGGAGGCTGTAATGACGGGATGTTGTCTAGTTCTGTCTGTTTGTCTTGTTCTGTCTTTTATTGTTTTTTGGTCAGTCCTTTGAGGCAGTTGTTGTTGTGATATTGGAAAATTGAAAAATCTGGCTCGAACTCTGCCTCCTTCACCAAATACTGACGTCAAAACCTTTTGATTTTATCACCGTTCCCTGGGCTCTAGTGTATCATGCACTGGTTTTGACTGGTTCTCAATGTCTTAAAGTCTTCATCTTGTCCACGTCTTGATACGCTCTGGTCTCAGATGATCATTCAAACCAAACATTTCCAGATGATTCAACACTTTTTTCTCTTTTTTTCCCTCTCAGGAAACCCAAATCAACCAGATCCCGACCAAGTACAGCCAGGCCGAGTCCACCAAGTTCCTGGTCCTGACGGTGGTGTCCATCCTGTGCATCGTCGGAGTGTTGTTGGCCTCCACCGTGGTCTACTGCCTCCGCCATCGCTCCCACCACAAAATCAAGGAGAAACTCACCAACCTGGGCCAGGACTCCAGCAGCGATGCCACGTCCACGTATCAGGTACCACCCACACTCTCAGAGATACCATTCTTTCATTTACATAACATTCACTTCAGACAAATTATATTAAAATGACGCTACGATTCAAATAATCAGTGCACAAAATACTATTTTTCCACTATATTTTCTCAGATATCATGTAATTAATGTCTAAAGAACTGCTGTATTGTCCTGAACAGAAATCAAATTGTATTTCTAGTAGTTTTTGAAATATAACGACGAAAAAAAATCAGGATATCTACAATGCTAAAACGATGTATGTCAAAGAAAAGTGTAATCTTGAAATATTTATGTTTGTGCACTCAAACTATCCACCTTTAAGTAAATCAGAACATTTAGAAACCTTGTGTTCAGTAATTCCATCAGACCTCGTCCTTTAGAACCAAATGGTGAGTGTTTTCTTGATTCTATTTGGTTTTTTTACAAATTGAACACGAGTTTTGTCCTTGTGACTTTTGTCGACAGCTCTTTTCTTTTGTTTTTCTGTCACGTTCATTCTGGGGCCATTTTTGTAAAAACCCCGAGTGGGATGTGTCAGGTCCATCCAGATCAATTAAGCAAATCAGTAAATTAGCATAGCTTCTTAGCGTATAGCTCTATTATCAAGTCAGGGTTAACGTTAGCTGTGTTTTCTCTTTTCTTTTAACACATCAAATCAGATTCAGACAGAGCAGATTTTCACTCGGACAATGACACTCGTCCAGTTAAGCGGCCTAATCGAGCCATGAACACGTACTAAACTGTAAACTTAAATCACAGTTAGCAGCTTTTTTGTGTATGTTTTCTATTTTTTAATCATTTCCTCAAAATACATTGCTGTTACATCATTCACCGGCCCATGTTTCAGGTCCTGCTTCATATCTCTGTCCTGTTCAGTGTTGCAGACTGTTGCAGTGCTCTGCGGTAAATTGCTGTTCGATTTGAAGCAGTAACACCAATCCAACAGGTTTCTCACCTCCAGTCATTTCCATTCGCCCGCTGTAATTATCCTTTGGCCGGAATAGTTGGGTGTGAAATTTAATTTACACAATCCAATATTAAGTGGCTTTCTGAGTGAGGAATTAGATTGAGATTTTTCCGTCTCTGTCTGACCTTTTCATGGCCATGTTTTTAAATGAGAGTGGTCCTGGGAGCATTGATTTTATAATGAGTGCGGGCCGGCCCTAAGTGCGTACATTTGATGCTCCTCTCGAGGGATGTCCACCTCCTGAAATAGGCCGCACCTCTGCGTCAAAGTCTGAGCTCATCGCTGCCAAGATGCACTAGGCTCATTTTCAGGGTTTTGTTGGAAAATGACGCGAGGACGAGGTGATTTATGAGCTCAGTAACACAGAAAATGGACAAATAATAGGCAAACTGTGTGATTTACTAACATGCCAAAAAAGAAAAACACACAACACAAAAAAATGAATGAGTTAAAAGGCGCAGCTTCAGTAAATGACTCTAAAAAGATAGAAATAGATTTTGTTTCCGATGCATTCATGAATATTCAAATCCAAAGCGGTCAAATTACAAATGATTTATCAAAGCTGTAAATTTAACAGAATGGAAATATACATCCAACCTGTTTGTGAAGGAAAGACGGCTGTTGTTTGTGCAAAGATGAGGCAGAGGAAATATGAAATAAACAGACACTTTATTCACCAACATTTTTTCTTTGAGTCTGAGCTTTTTGCAGCTCGTGTCTGAAGTCCTTACAACAAAGAACAAGAGACTGTCAAATGCAGCTGTTCTTTTTCTGACTTTTGATTTAGCAGATGATTATAAAAGTTGGAAATGCACTGTTTTGTTTAAAGTGCATTAACGCTGCTCTTTCTCCAAACTCTCTCCTCTGACTCACACTAGACCCTTAGTTATGGCTCTTCTTTTCTTTTCGTCACTATCGCTCTCCCAAAGCAGCCGTTGAAAAAAATAAAACCAGACCAGTTTTTCCTCCAAAATACTAATCCATTTGAGCAAACTGAAGTTTAGAGTTTAGCGTTAGCTTAGCTGTGACTTCAGCGTCAGGACGACAATTATCTCCTCCTCGTTAAACATTACGTGATTGAATTGACAGTATTTATCTGTGTTTTACGTTGCCTCCCTTTTCTCTGTTGATGCTTTTCTTTTTTCAGCTGTTTCTCTGTTAAAAGACATATTCAGCTGAAAATACACTTTATCTGCAGCTATTAAACTTCCTGGAACGTCATGTGACAAGTGTCGACCAATGGGAGCGCTCCAAGGTTTTCTGTTCCTGAATAGAGGTTCTCATCTGTTACAATCCCTTACAATAAACAGTAGATGGATCAGAAAGACTGTTTTTACACAAATGATTAGTTTTACAATAAACTATTTGGGTTTAAACCATTTTTACAACTAGAAGAAACAGTCTTTTTAAGTTTCTGTAAAAAGGACGGTGTGTGTCTGACTCTCTCATAATTAAAATGCCTTCCACATGTTTAAATTGCGTTCGTCTGGAGTGTCCCGGGCCTGTTCAGAGATCCTCGCAGGCTGTCAGCGCTCCTCACAAACAGGTTGTGCATCCTAATGACGGCTGCCCTCGCTCTGTTTATTCTCGGCGTCGCTCTGCTCCCCGTCTCCGTCCTGTCAGTCAGCGGTCCCCGAGCCGGGCCCGAGAGACCCGCTGTGATTGGCCGGTGTTGACGGAGGAGGCTTTGAGTGACAGGCTTCAGCAGAGTGTGAACAGTCACTGAGCACTCAACAGGAACATGCTGGAGGTGGATTACACAGCGCTCTCCGGGGAATATGCAGCATCCATTTGAGTTCATCACTTATTTATTTTTTTATTTGGAGAGTGCTTTTATCGTTGAGCCAAAAACAAAGCCCTGTTCATTTTTAGGACCCTTAACTGGTCTCAGTGGAGTATATAACACATTTAGACCGGATCTACCAAAGCCTTGTGCAATTATTGGCACGAAAAATGGCACTTTCCATATTTACTAAAGAGAGCTGAGCTGTTAAATACAGGAAAGGCACGGACTCAGGTGATTTAGTGACTGGCCTCTGCCAACGTATTATAAGAAAGACAAGAAAAGTGTTTGTTATTTATTACTGCTGCTCAACTTTGAAACAAAAAGAGAATAAAAAGGCAGAGTTTATTATATTGATGATCACTGTTTTCACTTCCTTGTATGTTCTTCTAATGCTTTCACAACACAGTTCCATTATTATATTATGACATCCCGACTGTAAGGCTTTTTATTTGTCTCTTTGGAAGTTTGTCATAAGCGTCTTGACTGATTATAGATTCACGTGACGTCCCTCCCTCGTCCCGCTGCAGGTTCACTGAGCGTATCTGAGTTGTGTCAAATGAGGAACATAAATGATGTAGAAAGACAAAGCCCACTGTAGAAAACACACAACATATATTCCTCCAGTTCTCCTTTGTGCACGTCTTGTATTATGCATAAACATCTGTGTGCAGATTCACAAATGTTGTCGTGAAATTAAAAAATGTAGCTTTTCATGCTAACAGCTCATAAAATAGGCTCCACAGAAGTTCATGAAGCACGAATGGACAACTCTTTCTGTTGATATTAACATAGATGTATAATAAGGATCAGGCTCCGCCCCCTTTCCTCTGCTGCCAAGTTGATTAGTGGCCACTTGAGGTACTGCAATAAAAAAATGGGAATTGACTCATATTCTTGGCTCTTACCCTCCTCCTCCTCTGCTCCTACCCTCCTCCTCGGCTCCTACCCTCCTCCTCCTCTGCTCCTACCCTCCTCCCCGGCTCCTACCCTCCTCCTCCTCTGCTCCTACCCTCCTCCTCCTCGGCTCCTACCCTCCTCCCCGGCTCCTACCCTCCTCCTCATCTCCTACCCTCCTCCTCCTCGGCTCCTACCCTCCTCCCCGGCTCCTACCCTCCTCCTCCTCGTCTCCTACCCTCCTCCTCTGCTCCTACCCTCCTCCTCCTCGTCTCCTACCCTCCTCCTCGGCTTCTACCCTCCTCCTCGGCTCCTACCCTCCTCCTACCCTCCCCGGGGCGACCCGTGCCCCTCTCGTGCTGTTTGTCGTGTACATCCGTCCGTGTCGTAGGGCCGTGTAAACAGCAGACCCCTATTCTCTGAAGTCTTTTGTTTTAATGGGCCCCGTCCCGTCCCTCTCCATCGGGGGCCGGGGCTGGCACACGTCCCCCCGACTCTTACATTGGAGACTGTCCACGGTGCCAAGCTCGGAGCCTGGCAGGACGCCCGACAGAGGGGCGCGGGGGGCTCAGGCTGCGCTCTCTGGATTTAAAAGACTGGTTTTAATGTGAATATCTATTTTCCAGACAGATCTCTGCTTTTATTAATATAATTCTGCACTAAATCCAGTTTGAAAGTACTTCTTCAGATTGGTGATCCATCATTTTGATCACTGGGATAAATCCAACTAAAAATGTCAAGGAACTGAATGTTTTAAGAATGTAAACACTCAAAATCTGTTTCTGCTCTTATCAATCATACATTTTGTTTTCTTATTTTCCATCATATGACTTTTGGTGATGTTTCCATATTGTTTGATAAAAAAGCTGGTTTCTTGGCATAAATCTGTAATTATTCGGATATAAAAACAACAACACAAACTTGTCTCCCTCTAATGAGATAAAAGTCTTAGATCTTGAAGCAAATAAATATAAAAATATGTGGCAAAATGTTAAATATAAAGGCTGCAGGAACTGGAAACATGAAACTGGAACAGAAATGGAGTAATACACTTTTTTATTTTGTAGTTTAGTTCTTTCACTTTATAATAACGTACAGAAAGTCTCATTTGTTAAAAAAAGATGAAAAAGATGAAGAATAATTTGCAGTTTACAGAGCTTTAAAACATAGTTGGTGCTCGTTAAATCACCAAAAAAAACAGAATGTGTAGCTTAGTTTGATGGCTTCACTAAACGGTGATAAGAGTTGGAGCTAGAGCTGAAAAATGTTTTAATAATGATTTCTTATCCCAGTTAGATAATAGATAATACTTATTCTTATTTATTGAATTCTGTTGCCCAGTAGCTCAACATCAAGCTTCGGGAAAGTTTGGAGAAAGATTAAGTACAACTATTTAGACGAAGGCTGGAGATTATTTTATTTATTTAGATTTTTTAACACATTTCTTCATTGGTTTTTGGAATACAAAAAAAAAAGTACATAAATCAACACGAGGCAGGATGGTATAGACAGAAATACTGAAAATGGGTGTAAAAATAAGAAACTAAAACAAGTAAACAATGAACAACAAAAAGGGGTGAAGAAAATAAATAAATACAATTATGTGCACAGTTCAGAGGCAAAATGATTGAGTATTTATGAACAACAAAGGCTGTAGATTCTAAACAAAGTCCTTTCTCTCAAATCTAAAAAGCACCATTTATTTTAATATGAAATAAACAGAAGGCTTTAATGTATCAGCCGTCTGTACCATTGAATCACAGCACGGTGTCCCTCCAGACGATGCATTCAGAGCTGTCTCAACCTGGCAACAAGCCTCATACTAACTGTTCTTAAAGTGATATGCTTATATTGACCCTCAGCTAACCCCAGTCACTTCTCGTCCCGTAGGAGCTGTGCCGTCAGCGGATGTCGGTCAAGCCTCCGACCGAACGCAGCGA
The DNA here is from genome assembly GCA_036850595.1 of Rhyacichthys aspro. Classification (NCBI taxonomy): domain Eukaryota; kingdom Metazoa; phylum Chordata; class Actinopteri; order Gobiiformes; family Rhyacichthyidae; genus Rhyacichthys; species Rhyacichthys aspro. The sequence goes on along the minus strand of CM072164.1, from coordinate 1,565,915 downwards.
GCCCATCTCGTCCCGGATCAACAGCGTCACATCCCAGTTCAGCGACGGGGGTCCGGCCGTCAGCCCCTCGGCCCGGAGCAGCGTCTCGTCCTGGAGCGAGGAGCCGGCCCACTCCCACATGGACATCTCCACGGGTCACATGATCCTGGTGAGTTTAGGACGCACAGAACCCATCAGAGGAATAAGTTACATCTGATATTTTTTTCCATATTGGTCGATTGATATTCTGATATTTATATTTTTTCCTGATTAAAAACACAAGTATTAAACTAAAATATAAGCCTCACACACATTGACAGTGACTCACAGCAAGAAGGTCCTGGGTTGGATCCCCGTCGGGACAGGGGCCTCTCTGTGAGGGGTTTACATGTCCTCCCAGTGTCTGAGGAGTTCCTCTGGGTCTTCCTGTTAAAAGGGATTTGTAACATCAGTGGGACATTCCTGGAAAAATAAAGGTTAAATAAAAAATATATAAATAATAAATCAATCAAACACAATAGAAATCAAATGGATTTATAAAAAATAGCACATCAAATGTATTTAAGAACACTCAAACCGTCATGAGCTTCAGAACAAAAAGCAAATAAATGTTGAACAAACCTCAAAATAAGCGTATTCCATTTAAAAACAGTCAGGGCTTTTCTAACTTTACTCCGACAGACTTCAGTTCTGGTTCTGACACAGTAAACTGTAAAATGACACTGATTTTATTTTGAAATGAACACAGGAAGTGTTACGTTGGCGTAAATACAGCCTGATCTTGACGTCGCTTCAGTGGAACTTGTTTAGTTTTGTTGAGGCCGTGGTCTACTCTACAACAGAACGTCCCAGAACCTGCTCCAGCGAGAACAGAGAAGATGATGGCTGCAGACGCTTTATTAAAGTGAGCAGTAACATTGAACCTGCCTCATTACCGTCTAAATCGAATCAAAATGGACAAAAAATGATTTTTATAACACAATTGAACATGAAATTCAATATGTGGCACAGCCCTAATCTGAAGCAATCTTCTTTTCCATAAATCTTGCCCCATTTCTTCCTAAATTTCCAAACTGCTACATCTCCATTCATCTGCTTCTAAATATCTGTGCCCTATATTCCTCATTTTTCCTTTTTTCATTCACACACGTCATATTCCACCCACAGTTTCCACGATCAGCCTCTGGAACCGTCTTAAATCCCGTCGTACTCCAGCCTAACTGCAGTATCCGCCTCCTCGCTCCATCCACCCACGTCTCCACCCGCCCCCTGGCCCATCCCCCACCCAAACCCTGCCCTCGTACGATGCGTTTGAAGTCCTCAGAAGCCACACGGAGAATAATTACCCCAGAGATTCGAGGCAGAGTTGTGTTTTAAAGAGAAATGATTCGCTTTGTTTTATACTCAATAATAAAATGTAACTCCGATAATGGCTCCCACAGAAAGCTTTTAATGTGGCGGGGTCTAAAGAGGTTCAAAGGTCGGCGCAGTAGATATAGATATAGCAGCACAAAATAAGAGTTTTTTAGGTTTGATAAGTATCTTTGATGCTCAGAGTTTAGGCTAAATGAATATGGGTGAGTGAAGATGAGCCGAGGAATAATGGAGTTAATGGAGTCCAGGTCCATGCTCCGTGACTCTTGTTTTTGTTTTATTTTTGAAGAATCTGTAGAAAATGGATGGTTGAGTAACTTGAAAGCAGTGTTATATAACAGTGAGAATTGGTGCCATTTAAAAACTACTGGTTGGAAATGTGAGCAGAGAAGACAGAAGCAAAAAAAGACAGAAATATGTCCAAGTAGTGTCCACATAAAAGCCTCGGTTTACTTTTCCATCAGATGTTTTTTTTCTCTTTGTAAATACAGCTCAGTGTATTCTCTCGTCGGTAAACATGACATTTTTTCTCACTTTCATTCCTCTTTTGTGAAACTACACTGGCATTTGAAAACAGCGTTACATTACGTGATTGTAATTCAGCTGAAAATACACTTTATCTGCAGCTATTAAACTTCCTGGAACGTCATGTGACAAGTGTCGACCAATGGGAGCGCTCCTTTTTGGAGCATGTGATTGTCCAAGGTTTTCTGTTCCTGAATAGAGGTTCTCATCTATTACAATCCCTTAGAATAAACAATAGATGGATCAGAAAGACAAATTATTGATTTTACAATAAACTATTTGGGTTTAAACCATTAGAAGAAACTAATACCAGGTAGAGTCTGTTTAATGCGTTGGTCTAGGCCTTTACAGAAGCTATTGATCTATAGAAACATATCAATATGAATGTTATTTGTATCTAAAAAACTCATCTGTAAAAGGCTTTCAGCACTCTGGACAGCTCCAGTTTTACTCATTTTCCATAAAGTCCTTTTTTTTCTTTATTGTATTAATCCTAATACTTTCTACATCAGCATCTCATCGACCTTCAACTCTCATTACATTTATGATTACATTTATTTCGTCGGGTCAAAACAGGTCACGGTTAAAATCACTTGTAATGCAATCAACTCTAAGCAAAAAAGCTGATGTAGAAACCTACTACAAAACCTAATTTACTCAAATACAACTCTATCTGTTCTTTTTGCTGCTTATATTTGTGTATTTTCCAGTTTATATATTCAGATAGATGAATTATGCAAACCCAAATGATTCATCTGTAGCGTCTGAGGAGCGTTATTAAACCTGAGTCCCACCTCCACATTAACGGTGCGTCATGAAGCCTGTGTGCGGCTCGTCTTCCTCCGCCCACTGCTTTTAATTTGATGAGAAACAGCTCGTCTTATCGGCGGCGGAGTGCTGCTGGTCCCATGTGACGGAGACCCTCTCGCCGCTTGTGTCTTAAGAGGATTAGGCCGCTCTCTTTATAAAGCACATTATCTTCTCTTTTGTTTCTGCACAACTAAGTGTTACAGATTAGACTGCCTCCGTCCAGATCAGCTCCACTCGCAATTACTTTTTGTGCCTCACCTCTGCGTCCGGAAAAGTTCATGGAAAAGATGCTGGAGTCACTTTAAAGCGCACATGTCAAACTCAAGGCCCGGGGGCCAAATGCGGCCCTTTGCAGTGTTTTATGTGGCCCTTCAAAACATTTGGAAAGTGATATTTTTGGCTCTAGGTTTTAATGGATTTTATTTTTGCTACAAAGATAAATAAAACCTGTTGAAATTAAACTAATACCTGTTCAAATTCAACTAAAACCTGCTCATATTCAACTAAAAACTGTTCAAATTCAACTAAAACCTGTTCAAATCCAATTAAAACCAATTCAAATCCATGTAAAACCAGTTCAAATCTGACTTAAACCTGTTCAAGTCCAACAAAAACCTGCAAACTACAAACCGTTTCTATAAAAGGAGGAAATTAATGTTAAAAGACTTAAATGAAGATGAAATCTCGCATCCAAATGTCATCATCTTCGGCCCCAGAAAGGATTCTTATTAATGATTGTGGCCCCTCACCACTTTGAGTTTGACACCACTGCTTTAAAGCAATACTGTGTAGTTTTAATGATGCGCGCCACCTAAAGGACACTGAGGGAAATGTAACCGAACCAATTCACATCGAAATGAGAGTTTAAAATGATCCTCGACGTCTGAGTTCAGTGTTAAACCGACGTGATCCTGCAATTATCTTCATCGTAAATAAAAAAGTCAATGGGAGCTTTAGAATAAGGCTTAAACTGGTGCATTAATTTGACTACAGTATGATAATAAGGTGAATAAACAGTTGAATATCTGGGTATAAGCCACTTGTTTAAGAGAAATTACCCTGTTGTTGTTCTTGCATTTTAGAAAAACAGTCAATCATCTAATAATTAAAGGAATCATTTGTTTTTTTGTCCCTGTCTCCCCAACAGCAGCAGATGGGCCTGTTCATTAAGTTTCATACCCCTTCCTTATATCAAAAATAAAATAAAACAAAAACACAGACTAACTGGAAACAAATACACATTTTTTCTGTTTTATCTGCTTCCTTATTGACATCAGTGTCGACCAATGGGAGCGCTCCTTTTTACCTGAAGCGAGCTGTGATTGGACAAAGCTCTGGTTCAGGACTAAAAATTCTCATCTGTTAAGATCCTTGATAATTAAGTCTGGATGACGTCTTAATACTTAGATTATTACTTTTACAATATGCTGTCGGGTAAATAAAAATCTCATAATCATAATTTAACGGATGACGATGTTCAGCACATGTCTTTGACCAATCACAGAAACAGCACATTAAGAAATATTTAACAGAAAACAAAAGCAAAGTGAAACACAGAGAAATACTGACAATGCATTCACACAATATAAATTTAATATTTAAGTTATTAATGTTAAGAAAGTGGTGCTTGTTGCCTCAGTGGCTCCTAAACAGAAGCTCGAATGAACCTTGTCTCGTTCATGATTAAAAAGCTAGGATCTGTTTGAAATATTGGCTCAAATTGCTCACATTTGACCCTTAATCGTTGAGTTTGACACGGCTGATCAAAAACAACAACAATCCAAAATGGCGGCTGTATTACATCACTCTCCTCCAGGTGCAGGATGGTTGTTTTTTGGAGCCACGTCCTGTTTAAAAGCGGTTATTAGGGAGCACCTTTTGGCAGCTGTAAGCCCCGCCGTGAGGGGATTACTCAGTGTTTGGTGGACACATGGTGATCTCAGCACCTCCTGATTGGATTGCACTAATCCCGTTACACAGCCACCAAACCCTATTACAGCGGCATTAGAGACGAAGGGGTGAGAAGAGGAGGCGTTGGTGTAGGACACAAGTGTTGATCGGGTCACTCCGACAGAAATATTAGGCTCCACGTTATGGGAACGCTGGGAACATGAGAGCTGTGTGTGTGCTGTTGTTGTCCAAACAGGAAAATAAGAGTTACACAGACTTATCTAGGGTTAACTTCTTCACAAATCATATTTCATATTTATTAGGGCGGCACAAAATATTTAAAAAAAACACACCATTTATACAGTAATTTTAGTAGTAAATACAGTATTTTTAATTAATTTTATTTGATTTGAAATAAATCAGTATTAAAGACTGAACCAGGATTAAATAGGTCTAAACTAGGACTATGCAGGTCTAAACCAGGACTAAACAGGTCTGAACCAGGACTAAATAGGTCTGAACCAGGACTTAAGGACTTAACAGGTCTAAACCAGGACTAAACAGGTCTAAACCAGGACTATGCAGGTCTAAACCAGGACTAAACAGGTCTAAACCAGGACTAAACAGGTCTAAACTAGGACTAAACAGGTCTAAACCAGGACTAAACAGGTCTAAACTAGGACTAAACAGGTCTGAACCAGGACGTTCGTTATTACTGTTTCAATAATGGTTTTATTATTGTGTTTTCCTAAATTTTAAAAATGTCTTGTAAAAGGACTTTGTGAAAACAGTTTAAAGCCAGTTTCTCTTCACTTTTATGGATCTATTTTGTTTGAGTGTGACACATCGTCCCGTGGATTTATATTTATACAGTATTTTTGCAGTGCGTAGGTGAGCTGTGATTGTATGATGTGTTTTTGACTGTCTCCGTGTGGTTTATATCTGTCAAATATAAACTATTAAAACTACATTTACAGATACAGTCTCAGATACAGCTCGAGTCATCTTCCATTTTTAACAAAGCCCTCTCATTTTAGCACAAAGCCATTAGGCCTTTTTCAGAAACTAATTTTGATAAAGATCGGAGCCATTTGTAACTGCCTCCATAAATCACCGGTGGAGCCGAACACAGAGCAGCTCGTCCCATTAGCTCAGCTCTTACGCCGCTGTTGGCTTTTTATTTGGAAACATTCAGTGGAACAAAACTAGATAAAGACTTGAGGCAAACCGTGAATACGACCGTGGAGCAAAAACCTGGAAGAAAGTCAGCTAGTTTTCTCGTGGAACAGAGACTGGTTTAAGATTATTAACGTGTTTTAGTCGTATGTAGCGTCGGAGTCAAAACCACACGGATCAAAACTGAGATTATGACTTGGACAGTTTCATTTAGTTCAGACCGAAACTGACAACAATCCATTTAGTTCGATCCTTCAACAAAAAGCCCAGGTCCAGAGCGTTGACAACTACATTTTAAACTGCACCAAACACAACAAAGATGCCTTTTTTAAGAAACACACTGATGCTGCTGTTAGCACAAATGCTAATAAGGCATGTTACCTTCTTAGTGCTTTATGTTTGCTCATTTTTTTAGTTGGACAACACTGTTTTGGTTCGTTTTTTTCCAGCTCTCGTCTGTGGTTCACTTCAGGTTCACACATTAATTGAACCGTCCCAGAGTTCAGTTGGAAGCGCTCTGAGACCTGTGTTTTGAAGGGTTTGTAGCCTGGCCCTTTTTGACTGACATCAGATCAGCTCCACATCTCAGCTCTGTCTTTAAAGAATTCATTTAAACTGAAACAAACTCCCAACTTTGGTCGTTTTCATTGAGTTCCATGTTGGAAAATACATCCAGCTTAAATAAATACAATTAACAGACCACTGACGTATCGTTGATGCTTCTGGGACGCCATATCATCGCTCGGTGTAAAAGTTCTAAACAACTACATTAAATGATAAAAGTTACAGTCACAGAACGAAGAATACTCATTGATTTAATAATTGAGTCCCTTTTATTGGTCCATTTATTGTTAAAACAGCAGGTAGATCATGAGTTGTCTGGAAAAGGCCTTGAAAACCTTCTCCTGGAAACGGCCAGAGCTCATTTAAAAGCAGTTGATCAAAGTCCCATTAGTTTCATTATGAATAGTGTGTAATAAGTAATGAGCTGTGAGCAGTTATTACGAGCCTGAGACCCGACCTGGAACATGAGCCTAATGGACTTTTAGATTAAAGATGGTTTTAATGATACCAGGACTGCTTTTACTCAGTGTTACAGCTCAGAGAAACTGGGTTATTCTTCTCCATAAAAACCTACTGGGACCGGTTTGAGTTTTACCGACCAGCCTTTTGTAAATGTCACATGTGTTTTTAACTTTCTGTGCATAAAATGGTCAGAGTTTGTTTAGTGTTTCAGTGTGAACAGAAAGTGAAAAGACTAGGAATAACATAGAATAAAGAGAATTGTTGCTGTTTTGGCTTTAATCAGAAGAACGTTGCCATTTAAAAAAGTCATGAGGCTCCACAAGTTTATGTTTATGAATGAAACAAAATGAAAGAAAGGAAATTGTCTTATTTTGCAGCAAAACAGCTCAAAAAATATAAAAATTGAGAAACTGGCAGAAAATGTAAATGCTTTGACGCAGTGTTTAACGGTAAACTCCAAAGATAAACGTTTAAGATTAGCTCTAAACTTTGATTTAATGTAACGTATTAGTATTTTGTGTTGGAAAATTGGTCCGGTTTGACCTGTTTTTAAATAAAAGAAGGTGTAAAGGTTACTGCTGCTGTTAAAGGAGAGTGGAGTCTGAGACCGGGATGTGTCGAATGTCGCTCAGTTGGTAATAAGTTTGTTGCACGTGTTGTTTAACCCTGTCTTTTGTCTTATCTCTGGCTGTTTTCTGTCTGTAGTCGTACATGGAGGACCACCTGAAGAATAAGGACCGTCTGGAGAAAGAGTGGGAGGCCCTCTGTGCGTATCAGGCCGAGCCCAACGCCGCCACCGTCGGGTCAAAGGACGGCAACGCCAAGAAGAACCGCTCTGCTGCCGTCGTGGCCTGTGAGTCATCTCAGGCTTTTCCATTATTTCATTCACATGTAAAGCCATTTTATTACACATTAGTGAATAAACAAAAAAATTCAGATGAGATTCAGATACAGGAGTTTACACTTTAGTTAAACTTCAACAAAGTAAAAGTCTAATGAAGTGGTGTCAAACTCAAAGAGGTGAGGGGCCACCATAGTTAATAAGAATCCTTCAGGGGCCGAAGATACTGGCACTTTGGAAGCTTTTATTAAAGTTATCTTTAACATTAATTACCTACTTTTATGGAAACTGTTTTTAGTTTTATTTGAACAGGTTTTAGATGGATTTGAACAGGTTTTAGATGGATTTGAACAGGTTTAGATGGATTTGAACAGGTTTTAGATGGATTTGAATAGGTGTTAGATGGATTTGAACAAGTTTTAGATGGATTTGAACAGTTTTAGATGGATTTGAACAGGTTTTAGATGGATTTGAACAGGTTTTAGATGGATTTGAACAGGTTTTAGATGGATTTGAACAGGTTTTATATGGATTTGAACAGGTTTTAGTTAGATTTGAACATGTTTTAGATGGATTTGAACAGTTTTATATGGATTTGAACAGGTTTTAGTTGATTTTGAACAGGTTTTATTTGGATTTGAACAGGTTTTAGAGGGATTTGAACAGTTTTATATGGATTTGAACAGTTTTATATGGATTTGAACAGTTTTATATGGATTTGAACAGGTTTTAGATGGATTTGAATAGGTTTTAGTGTCATTTCAACAGGTTTTATTTGGATTTGAACAGGTTTTAGAGGGATTTGAACAGTTTTATATGGATTTGAACAGTTTTATATGGATTTGAACAGTTTTATATGGATTTGAACAGGTTTTAGATGGATTTGAATAGGTTTTAGTGTCATTTCAACAGGTTTTAGTTGGATTTGAGCATGCATCAAACAAGAGAATATCATTTTCTTTTATTTGGTCACTTTTCTTCAGCACAGTAAATATTACTCTAGAGGTAAAGTCTTGTACATGTGAAGTAGACATGGATATTAAATATAGTTAGAGGTGTTGTACCCAGTATACAGACCAACACAGACTGTGGAATGACTGAACACATGTAAACTCCAGGTGTAAACAGAACACATAGAGCTGTACATTTACAGTTACATAATAAAACAGGTCTGAATCATGCTTTAACTGCAGCGTGTCCCAGTGCCACTGCTCTAATGTGACTGGTGTAAAGGTGTCAGCTGAGTTCAGGGAAGCTTTATGACATTTACAAACCAAAACAATGTGTATGAATAAATAAATATAACCTGAGCTCTAAAAAAATGTTCCTGTTGTTTGTTTCCAGACGATCACTCCAGAATCACCTTGAAAGTGGAGAACAGCCAAGCCAACTCTGATTACATCAACGCCAGCCCCATCGTGAGTAGCTCCTGTGCATTTTAAGTCTGCCCCGCTCCGCTCGGGCCCCGGAGGTCTCCCCGAAGTCCCCCGGGGGCCACGCCGGGACACGGCCCGCCTCACACTGTATACATTCAGATGCGGCGCTTGGTTAGCTCCAGCGCGGGCTTCGCTCTGCTCCATGAATATTAATGATGGCTCTGAAGTCGGGGAAAGGCGTGGGAAAGGACGCTTCATTCCTCATTTGTAAAAACAAATTGATCTGCCGGCTCCAGGGAAATGATTCCTGACCTTGGCTCGTGCTAATTTCACTTTAGTTTGTGTTTACTGTTACAGTGAGTTGGGCTCCAGCAGCAACAGCAGCAGAATTAAAGCAGAATTACCCCAGAATTTCCTTCTTCACATCGACATCAACAGTTCTGCTTTCATTCTATAAAACAATAAAACTAACCAATCACCAACGTAACATGTCCGACCAATGTGATCCTCCAGTTATCTCGTCTAGTTAAACATCTCGTGAATATTTATCTACGTTTTCTTCTCTTTTCTCTGTTTACATATTTCTTATTGCTCTGTTTCTCTGTTAATAGTTGTATCTAGTGCCGGACAAGTCACTTTCTCTGTATTTTCTTCAACCATTTAATAAAATATTAGGTCAATAATCAGACCAACAGCCAATGCATTGTGTGAATAGGAAATGGGCACTTGTCGATTCTGTTGTTTTTGATGTGAGTCTGACTGTATTCTAGATAAAGGGCGTCTACTGTCAAACATAACAAGGTCTTTACATAAAAGATAAAAAAGACATGAAGAGTTCAAAAAGTGCTTTGCAAAACCAAAACTGAAACAGGGCTTATTGTCTGTGGAAAAAGAAAACATTAAGACGTCATCTAGACTTTGTTATAAAGAATTTGAATAGATGAGTGGAAGCTTTGTCCAATCACAGCTCGCTTCAGGAAAAAGGAGCGCTCTCATTGGTCGACACTGATCTCAATAAGGAAGTAATGGCTGACGACAAAACAGAGAAAGTGTTCAGAATGTTCAGCTCTGAATACATCTTTTTACAGAGAAACAGCACAAAAAAGAAAAACATAAACAGAGAAAAGGGAGACAAAAGGTCAACTTTAAACTTCAGTTTGATTAAATGTATTAGTACTGTGTGGAGGTTTTTTGTCTTTATACACCTTTAAAGCCACAATAAATATCTAAAATGTTCCTTATTTACTTTTATTTAACAAAAATCCAGTTATGTTTGAGCCTCAAAGACAAACGATTTCACTCTGGGCACAAAACAAAGCCATTATAACAATCTGTCAGACTAAAACAAATCCATGAGTCATTCCCAAACTGTCCTCCCTCGGACCAGACGCAGCTAGGACGGCTCCGGATCGGGTCGTGGGTGTTTTTAATGGCTCCTTTTCAGCAGGTCACCGTTTGTCTCTCTCTTATCCATTTTAACTTCATTAGAGAGCGTTATTAAATAGAACAGAAGGACATTAAATGCAGTTGTGAAAGCAAAAAAAAAATTATCTGTCTCTCTCTGTAATTGCTTCAGGCTTAATTGGGCTCGGCAATTATTACATTTACTGTACGATTTGCATGGTAATGGGCCGAGTGTCAGTCAGGTTTGTTTTCTCTCGCCTCCGCTCTGCTTTTAATGGACTCATATGGAACCTGCATCGAGGTAAAAATGTACGAAAATACGAGGAGCAGAGGTCGCAAAAATTAACAGATAAACCTGGATGTGGTAAAAGTGCATTAAATTAAAAAGAGACGCAGTAAATATACATTTATCGTTTGCAGGAGAGTAATTATTACTGCTTCATCATTTGTCATTCGGTCGTGACGGTTAGATCTGGAGAAATGTTAAGATACGATCAATAGCTGTTGTTTGCCGGGAGTTTAGACTTTATTATTATTTTAAGATACATTTATGAGCTTATGTTCTTCTTTATAAACATGTTGCTCAGCTTCACCCAACACTAAAGTACATGTGAGACAGAACAATTAGTAAAAAGTATTGTTATTTTGAATTGTTGAATAACGGTGAGTGACTTAAGTTTCAATCGACACTGACAGGACCTTGTTGTTTGTGTTGCTTTTGGTGTGAGTCTGCATCAAAATAAAGGCCAGCGTCGACTGTCATACATAATAAAAGTCTTTTAAAGTGTTTTTGAAAAATCAATTCAATTGCAATCTACGTTTTTGCCACCAGGTGTTGCTAAAGAGGCCAAAAACAACACCCCACCTTTAAAAAAAATCCAGACATGTCTCAAGAATCAAGTATAAGTTGTGTTTTTTTAAACTGTTAGAACAAAAACATAATTTAACCTGTGACATCTTGAGTTTTTTTGCTTCTTTGGCAGATAATACTGTACCTAAATCACTTTTTTTTGTAACAATTACAAAATCTATCTTCAAATGTGCATTATACTTTTTGGATCCTGTGAAAAATCAGTTACTAAAACGTAGCCATGTTGTCGCTATTGTTCCATCCAAACCAAAAGTAGCTAAATAATAACACAAAAGCTCATCAAATTAAAACCAAATGAACTTTAAGAATCCGTTAGTGACGTTTGTTTGTGTTCCAGATGGACCACGACCCCCGGAGCCCCGCCTACATCGCCACCCAGGGGCCGCTGCCGTCCACCGTGGCCGACTTCTGGCAGGTAACAGCCCCTCGCTGAAAATCAATGCCCGCCGCTCTCTGGAACAAGCGTTAGCAGGTTTTATTAGCGCAGAAAGAGCGGCCCGTTCAGAGGCTGTCGTTTCTCATCCGTCAGTCTCCATCTTGGACACTTACAGTCTCAGAATCCCAAACGACCGCCGGGACAAACGGGTTACTCTGTCCCCGGTGTGTTAGTGAAGGATTGTGAGGTTATGTGTGTCGTCAGTCACTGTGCAGACCATATTCTTGGAGTCATTTTGCCAAAACTCATCTCACTCAGTAAAATAAAAGGCACTGTCCAAAGGAAAACAAGACTTAAAAGGCACTAAAACTAATAAAGCCTTAATTATGCACCACTTTACAATCATAACTTATTTATAAATGGTTTTAAATGGGTTATTAACAGGTGTGGAATAGTTTGAGAGTCAGTAATAAGCTCTTATAACATATTAAATGGTCAGCAGTTGCTTGCCAAATAGTGAGCACACACACAACGCTCTTGAAAGTCAGGTTTCTAGTGTGAGCTCACTATTTGGCAAGCAACTTCCTACCATTTTTTTCTTTTTCTAAGAGTTTATTAATGACTTACCCTTTGTTTATCACCATTAATGAAGCCTTTATGAAGAGACACTGATTATAGTTTTATCGGGAAGAGCATGTGCCATAAAAACAGAGGGACCTTGGTTTGACTCGAGTCTTTCTATAACTCCTTCTATAACTCTTGGTTAATGTCAGGCTAATGTCATACTCTGTCCAATAAAGGCAATAAAAAAGCACAACACCATTAAAAGTAACAGCTGCAAGTATTAGACTAAAGAGACCTCATAGAATCACCACCACTTACAATAATAATAATAATAATTCATACACTATTAATGAAGGATTTAATAAATGAAGGAACTCTTTATTTTGAACAAACAAACAAACAAATATGGAATTCCGCAGTGTTTATTTGTTCCTTCCTGTGCATTCATTATTTAGGTGATAATGAAGTAATAAATCATTAATCAATAGATGGTTATAACAAATCAATAAACAAGGCCAATAACTAGACACTGAGGAGGTGGACTTATTTACATATTCATATATTTCTGCACAGCTTTTATTCTTGGTGCATTTTACGTTAAAGTTTTGGCTTTAGCGATACCTGCTAATCCCATCATGCAGTTTGTCAGTCTTTGATGAGGAAGCACAGGTCCTGAACCCATCTGTGAATAACTCTGTCTCCTTCATGTCCAACTCCAACCGAAAATAACCCCATACATCCAGGAATTTGCCTTTAGCTGCTGTCAATGCTCGCAGCTAAAAATTGAGCCACTCGCTAATGTTCTCTACTCATTCACTGACAGCACACACGTTGTCATTTGCCAAAATCGTCTTGATTATGCAGGATTTGCAACTCTTTGATGCAGTGGCTTAATTCCAGTTACTAAAATGCACACGCAGCTCAAAGAGGATGTATAATGGCTTCAAGGAGCACAACTTTTATGCCACTAACTAACTTTATAATAGGCTTTGTGAGAAAGGTCGTCACCGGAGGTCTCGTCCTGTCACTGAAAGCTAATTACTTTTAACACATTATTTTAATAAAGTGCACTGTCACTCGTTTATATTCATCCAAACCTTCAGTGAGGCAGTAATTCCAAACTCGGGGCACTTTCCTTTGGTTTATTCTCTTTAAAACACTGTGAGTAGAGCTCCATACGGAACCATGTGCTCCATTATGTAACGATCCTGAGGCGGGGGCAGTGTTGTTTTACGGCCTCCATTAGCGCCCGCCGTTAGAGGCTGTGAGGATATGAAACAGTAAATGAAATACTGCGACGGGACGAGGCCGCGTCCCGACCGTAACGACGACCCTCCGGTGAATTCTGCAGCGGCTCCGACGGAAAAACGACCACCCGTAATGGTCCGGGATCCACAGAGGAGCTGACCCGGTCTGAACCACAGAACTCACATAAAAACACACTTTCTATTGAATTCTGTAATGGACAGCTCTTTATAAACGTTATTATAGAGTCGGAAATATTAGGAAAGCTCCAATAACAGCAGCAGTAACTTTTATTAAAATTAGATTAAAAACATTCAGATTTGTGATAGAACCTGACGCCATCGACTCTTGATTAAAATGTGAAGAAGATTTTAGTCGACGGCAGCTTTTGGAACACTTTGCTAAACTAATGCTTTATAAAATTCACTGTACTTTACCGGCCGTTAGCATCAGTGGCTAGTAACAGCTAACTTTGCTTTATAAACTCTGAGTAGTTTATAAGGCATCTATAAACTCAATCCAATTAAAGTTCTTTTCTTTTTTAAACAGGGTTGTACATTGTTGTCTTTGTTACACTGAGAACTACGTCAGTTGTTCGTCCTACGCTGCTGTGGATTTCCGTCTGTTTTTATCATATTTTTGTGGATATTCTCACTTCTTCAAACAGATAAAATAAGCAATTATCAACTAATTTATCCCAGATTGTGTTTGTTTCACTACATTGTACAGAGATAAACAGAGGCTTATTCAGATGTAGCTGCTGTGGGTAAATACTGAGCGTCTAAACCCAAAGTTGTGTTTATTCAGCCCCAGACCTTCTCCTTCTTTACATTGTTCTTGTAAAATGAGTGTTTGGTGTCGTAAATTCAATCAAATTTCTCCTTTCTACAACTTTCGGACATCCCTTTGAGCCCCTTTTAGTTCACTAGGTCAGTTTGATTTGTTGGATTATGGACTATTGTGAAGACATTTGTATTTATCGTTAAAATCACGTCTTTTTTCATTTGTTTACGCAGCTCACAGCACTTAACTCTTTCAAAATAAGAGTACAACATCGCAAAATAGTTTTTAAAATAAAAAAGATGTGATAATATGATGTAAAATTGCCCAATGTAGCGTAGCTCTGCTTTTGTTTGGTTTTTAACTTGTCAATCTTTATTTTATTTTCTCCAAACATCTGCTTAAGTCTAATTTAATGCAGCGTGTGACATTTGACTTTATACTATTCAGGTTATACCTTTATATGGCCCAATATTACAGTATTATGGTCACTACTCACTACTACACGACACTTTCCTGAAGTCTTTGTTCTTTCCAAACGATCTCCCGCCGAGAGAAGATGATGAGAGTAAATTTAGATTCATTTGGACCCTGATCCGAGCGCGTGGGTGAGCCATGTCATTGTTAACACATTTTTTAGGAAAGTGTTGAGAGCTTCATGTGAGCTTCTTGTTCCAACTTCACAAATTAAGTCTTTGAGAAGCAAAAGTTACCAAAAAGAGTGAAGGAAGAACAGGTTTTTTATTAATTTGGTCATAAAAAATGTTGCTTAGAAGAAGGAATACATTGTTTTTTGTGCAATTATTTATTTATTTAGGCTTTTTTTTTTTGGAGTCCAACCAGGGCCGTCTCTTATTCTGGATTTACTCTGAATTCGTGGATTTACTGTTCCATGTCTCAGCTCAGTGTTTGTTTTTTTTAAAGCGTCTGGAGTTATGCGTTTCCTTTTTTTGCCTTCAGCAGTTTTTGTGCATTTTCATGACAGAAAAAAATCTGATTAAATACACTTTAAACTCCTTTATTTATTCTCCAAAAACAAAAGTCACAGTTGTTTTAGTTGTAGTTGAATGGAAGGGTTTATGTGGCAGGTGCATCATGTACTGACTGTAAAAGCCAGTCAGAGAAAAGTATTTTTTTTTTTGTTTTTGTTTATATGATTCATACATCTTTGTTCAAAAATGGATATTCAGTGTTTCCTGCAGAAGATCTATATCATTTATTCACTTAATTTGTTTCCCCTTAATGTCTCAATATTTTAACCTACATAAAAAATACATCACAAAAGCAGCACAAGAAGGTTAATTCTGTAATAAACTCATTTTTACATAAGCTATATTACTTCATGTTGCTTATAGTGAGTTATAGTCAATGTGGTGAGTGCTTGAATGATATTGCTTTAATTTGTGCCTAAAAATTGAGTTCTTCAGGTGTTAATTATTGGATATGTGGTATAAAGTGGTCTTGTATTGGTCATAAACTAACTCTAACCTGTGTGTTTTTGTGTCACAGATGGTTTGGGAGAACGGCTGTGTGGTGATCGTGATGCTGACTCCTCTGGTGGAGAGCGGAGTCAAACAGTGTTACCATTACTGGCCCGACGAAGGCTCCAACCTCTACCACATCTACGAGGTACACACCGCTGCTGCTCATCCTGTCTTTTCTTGTCCCTGTCTCAGACTCTCCTCCAAAATCAGCCTAGGGACCTCTCCTGCTTCTCTTTTATTAAAAAATAAAACCAGACCAGTTTTTCCTCCAAAATACTAATCCATTTGACCAAACTGAAGTTTAGAGTTTAGCGTTAGCTTAGCTGTGACTTCAGCGTCAGGACGACAATTATCTCCTCCTCGTTAAACATGACGTGATTGAATTGACAGTATTTATCTGTGTTTTACGTTGTCTCCCTTTTCTCTGTTGATGCTCCTTTGATTGAAACTGGTTTAGTTGTATTTGAACAGGTTTTAGAAGGATTTAAAAGGGTTTTGGGTGGATTTGAACAGACTTTAGATGTATTTGAACAGATTTTAGTTGGATTTCAACAGGTTTTTGATGGATTTGAACAGGTTTTAGTTGGATTTCATCAGGTTTTAGATGGATTTCAACAGATTTTATTTATCTTTGCAGCACAAATCAAATCCATTAAAGCATAGAGCCAAAATATCACCTTCTAAAAGTGTTTAAGGGCCACATAAAACATTGCAAAGGGCCGCCTTTGGGCGTGCTGTGTGTGTGCTAACGCTAACTAGCAGTGGTGTAAAAGTATAGATGTGTCCACTGTATCAACAACACATATTTATTTTATTAAATGAACAAATCCAAACTGAAGGAACAGTATGATTTGAGTATTGATTTTGTGAGTAAAGTGAGTCTTGTGCGTTTGCTGCAGGTGAACCTTGTTTCCGAACACGTTTGGTGCGACGACTTCCTGGTTCGTAGTTTTTACCTGAAGAACATGCAGACCAACGAGACCCGGACCGTGACCCAGTTCCACTTCTTGACCTGGCTCAGCAACACCGTCCCCGAGAACAGCCGCACTCTGCTGGACTTCCGCAGGTACGAACCCTCCACCTGCACCAGACTCTGGAGCTCAGGAGAAATAAAGCAGCATTTAACATGGATGAAAACAATAAAGGCTGAATACACAACAATAACATGAGAAAAAACATACATATTTCTGTGTTTGCTGTAGGTGATGTTATGTTTGAATGATTTGTCTTTTTGAGGTTTTCAGAAATCTTGGGACAAATTTGGGAACAACATTTAATTAGCATATGATTTTCCTCAAATAAATGAGAAAATACATTGTACATTTGCTCAGTTTCACTCAAAAACTGCCCTTACTTGGAAAAATGTTGCATGCAAAGACAAACAAAATCTACTTTGGCTCATTTTTATAAAAAATAAATAAATAAATAAATAAAATAAAATAAAAATTGTAATAATTAAAAATAAAATAAAATAAAATACAATAAAATAAACTACTTTTCAAAAACATGTTTACAAAGTGCTTCCCATTAAAATATGAAGAAAATAATTATAACACCCACATATGACAATTAAAAACAAAAGAAAATAATAATAATAATAATAATAATAATAATAATAATAATAATAATAATAATAAAAGATAAAAAAAATACAGATAATACACACTAAAATGCTGCATAAACCCAGGAACTATAAATAATAATAAATAGATTATAAAACATTTAATTAATATCTCTTCCTTTATTTATTTATTTATTTAGCTTTATGCATTTTCTGTGTTGTATTGCAGCACATTAAACCAGATTTGTGCTAGATTTAAAGCCCTAGATGCTCTCAGGTGGATTTTACAGTGGTCAAAGTCCCAAATTAGGCAGAAATACAGACAACAGAGTGCGTTAATGGGTCCGGTGCATGTCTTAACGCTGATATATTGAGTGTGTAATGCTGCACCGCTTCAGTGAGGTAATAGAACCACTGAGGTCAGAGTTACACAGGAGTCCGGTCGGCGTCATCTGGAAATATATAGTCTTTACTCACTCGGGTCACAACACCGAGAGGAAACTGCAGAGAGGCATGTATTTCACTTTTATTTCTGCGTTTTCAGTGCTTTCACAAGAACACAGACACCATTTTTCCACAAAACAGGTTCAAGTCCTCATCCAAAAGTAGATATTTTTACTTTAATGACACTGCAGACTACTGTTACTTCTGCTGAGAAAAGGTTTTTGTATCACTGTAAAAGCAGTAAAACTACTGGAGGCCCTGATACCTTTTATACTCCAATAGTTTTATGCTAATCTTTGTTGCAGGCTATTTCTGTGCTTTTTGATTTCATATGTTTTTAATTCTTTACATCTGAATTGTCAAAAGAACTTTTTACGTAACACGAGGACGGAGCCTAAAAGGAGACAGTGGCTTGTCTTTTTGCCGTGTCACTGGTGGAACATAAATGGGACATAAGGCTGAGAGAATTTCCCACTAACATCATGAAAAGGAGCAAAAAAGGAGCTATTTTCACATTACATCACGGGCATCGACTCCGTGGGATGAATTTAAAGTGCTGAAATTTGTAAAGTAATTAAGCAGACAGAAAATTAGCAGTTCTAAAATAAAAGCAACTGCTATTACTAATCTGTCCACTGGGGTTTCAGTGTTTGGGTCAGAGAAGCAGACCTAAAACATCACTGAGAAACAGAACTGAACAGGAGATGGCATTAATATTGATTAGTTCTTACTCTTTTGCTGATTACATTACTCTCTGTGGCACCTCATTACCCAAAATGTAAACACAGAGAGTAGAGTTTTCAAAGAAAAATGGACCACTTCCTGTTTATTCCCAGAAGAATGTGAAACCTGTGTTTGGTTTGTTCGCAGCAAGTTTCAGAACTAAAGGAAAATAATATTCAGCTCCACTCTGACTCTCATCAGAGAAAAATACAACAGGAACAACTGAGAAGAGAGAAGATAAATGAAGTGTAGCAGGTGTGTTTTTATCTTTAGCTGTGATAGCATTAGCATCAAAGCCATATTGTGAGGTTGAGTTTGTGAAAGTATGAACGCTGAAGGCTTTTACCGACATTAGCCTTTTTAATTACACTGATTTTATAATGTCACTCTACTTCTTCTGCACTAAAACAAAGAGGAAAAGGAGTTGTCATTATTTATAGTGAATTATGCTGTTATTTTACCGCTCCAACCCACTTCAGATCAGATTGTAGACGTCCCCTGAACTTAAATGACTCCCCTGCTTCGACATCAGGGAAATAAATGTGTTACCACTTTGTCAAAACAAGGCTAACTCACTATTTTGCTGCATTAAGATGTTTGTTAGCTCGTTTGTTGACTTGGAGACACCACTGTTAGCCGTTAGCCGTTAGCCCTTCCTTTCGCTCCTTCCTGTTTTTATTTTTCCTCTGAAGCCCCTCCCCACCTCGCCGCTGACTGACCGAGCCCCAGCACCGCTCTCACCCCTTCCTCTCTGCCCTCCCCTCGTTTTACCAGCTAACTAGCGGTTTCCAGTGTCATTTTTGTGATGTTGCAGCTAGTAATATAAGCCCAGTTGCATAGTCACAAAAGTGATCATTGGAGACTGTGACTCTGCAACCAAAAGGGGCCTCGCAGACCCCTCCCCCCTTTTTTTCCCGGTTAACCCCTCCCACACCCTTTTCTCTGCCCCTCGCTGTGACCTCTGACCTCAGACGACCCTGCCTTTTTGCTTGCTCATGGTTTGCTTGGCTGCCCTCACTTTCTCCCTTTCCTCCCCTGGTTTTTAATCCTGTCTCTGTGTTTCCTCGGGGGCCTTCAGATCTTTGCTTTTCGATGTTGTTTTTTTGTGTGTTATCCAATAAAAAGTGGCCATCTGGACTTGTTCTGTTCACATCTGGAGCTGAAATTCATCCTCCTGATCAATATTTGTATCAGTATTTGTGTTTTAGCCAATAATCCATAGTCTTCACTGTTCTTTTTATGCTCCTTTGTCTCCAGTCTTCTCTCAGTCAATCTTGTGCCCAATTTATGCTCCACCAGTGACACATCTTGACTTTCTGATTAAAGCCAAGTGAATGATCAACGGGAAGGAAAAAACCCTGAAGAAGCTGAAACAAATGTGCGCATTTCTATTTGGCATTTGCATATAACACGTCATAAATTTCCTTAAATTCTTAAATTCCATCTTGATTGACCTGAGTCTTTCTGTTACAACCTGTTTCTGGATAAAAACAGCTCCCTTTTTCATTTTTTGTTTGTTTTTGTGCTGTTTTTCTGCATTAGCACCAAACAGGGGTTCACAAGGGCAGGTTCAAGTTGCACAGCGTAACTTTTAGCCCAAAAAATCTTCATTTTGATGGTTTTAAGACCTGAGATCAGTAGAATCAGGCCTGCCTCACTGACACAGAGCACACAGCTGGACTCAAACCTCCGTTATAACTTTCCTGTCCCGGGACTGTGGCTTATAGCGAGAGTTAAAGTGAAAGTGAGTGAAGAAAATAGACCAAAACACTGGACCCTACAGAGTCAGATCTGTACAAAAAACACTAAAATGACTGTTTCAGAGACAAGTTCTTTCATCAAAAAATAAATTATTAAATGTCTGTACTTCACGCAGGGTTGCTTTAATGTCAGGTGTGACCAGAACAACTCTGATCAAATAAAGAGACAGCTCCATAA
>CM072164.1:906851-945518 GCA_036850595.1 Rhyacichthys aspro | reverse complement strand
TCAGTCTTTGTGTCTGATAATCACCTTCTTTCAGGAGATGGCTTTTCCTGTGATTATGATTTATCACACACAGCTGTACGTTCACAGAGGAATTACAGGGATATTTCCTCCTTTCTCTTCATTTAAATGAATTAAACAAGGACTGCCCTCAGGGTTCAACCAGCACTAAATCCAGAGCAGAGACAAATGTTAGTATTAATTTTATATTTTTAAGTACAACTCAACACAGAGTCCCACCAGTCGTACTCAGTTTGGTTTTAAGCAGAAATTGCCAAAAAAAAAATCTTGAGTGAATGTTCTTTTGGGAGATAATTACAAACCTTTATCTTAAATCAGATCATATCCTTGTTTCAGAATAAATTCTATTATTAGTATATTTTAACGGGATTCAATTTGAGGCAGTGCTTAATTCTTACTTTATTTCATTCATCTTTATTATACCAGTGTTTTTGTCTATAACATGGTAATAACAGGGTGATTAGGTAACACTGTAGTAATTATGATCAATTATTGGACATATTCATTGAATTACCAACATGTATCTCTTGTTAAAACCATTTAACCACAACATAACTGGGTTCTACTTAATAAATTCACTGTAATAACTATAGTAATACTTATTTTTTATTACCCGATCTCATCTGTAACCAATTGCTTTTACAATATACTATTATCAGGTAGAGTCTGTTTAAGCTTTGATTTTGGGTGATAGTATCTCACGGCCCTATTCTTCCAATCAGCTCAGACTAAATTATTTCTAAAACTATTCCCAGTTCCATCTTTTTAATTATTAGATCATTTTAATTCACATTTCTAGCTTGTAACCTTTAGAAACACACAGAGCTGGGAACCATACTGCAGCATATGAAGGGCTCCTGTTATATTTGCTCCAAACCCAGGATCAGAATCTAATTAGACCTACGTCTTCCTTCACCTGAGCCTAAATGACTTCTATTTCTCATCCTCAGTTCCATCTTTTTCCTGTTAAAGGGTGATCCATTCATCTGTCATATCACACACCAGTCCTTTCTCTGTGAATAATTTCATTTCATCCTGAAGTCATTGAGGCTGAGGCTAATGCAGGCCGCTTTGTGAAACTCATTCTTCTGTTCGAGAAAAGATAAATCCGTTTTTTAGATATTCCTGACTCCCATTTATCTGATGCATTCAATCTGGGGAGTCATTATTTTCCTTTCAGTTTATTCTTCAAATTTCAAACAGCCAGTCTCTATCTTTACTCTTTTAAATCCACCTTTTAGAATAGTCTAGTTTCCCCATTTTGATTTACATTTAACTATTTTTTGGTGGAAAGTAATAAAAGCTGAGGAACCCCCGGATGAGAACACATCGTAGTCGTTATAGAACATAAAAACTCATCTGAACCGCAGCGTTTCAAAAGCCGGGTCTGGTTTCTGTGGATTTATTGGATGAGAGAGTGTGTCCTCGTTATCAGAGTCGAGTTCGGCTGAGAGCTCGTGAAAATGGAGTCGGACTCTTGAAAAAGCCGCTCTAATCCACGGCTGATAAAAGTGAGCACTCGTCCCGCTGCTTTTCCCAAATCCTCCAACTCACTTTCATCTCCTCCAAACGCTGCACTGATTTACACAAACCTGAACGAGCAGCGTCAGGTTCACAGTTTGTAGAGTTCTTACAGCAGTGGGTCGCGTTAATAACTCACAAAGAACAATCAGCAGTGAACAATGTTTGGTGAAAATACCTCTGACTCCTGTTACAAAGATCTCTCCAGGTGATTGAATAAAGCTGTTTTATTGTCTACAGAGTCTCCACAGACTTTACTGGAGCTGCAACACAGTGTAGAGCCCAGGGTTAAAGGAAACGTTTCTGTTTTTTTTCTATTAAATTTGATTTAGTGACGTTTAGTGGCTGTTCTTGACATTGTCCAAATGTTTGCATTTATTGAATTAATTTCGAAGCCTTGCCTGAATATATTTGTTTGCGTGTTACTTTATTTATTTATTTCATTTATTTTGTTTATGCCGTTTCATAATTGACATAATTTTAGCCACAAAACTCAATAATAAAAAAACAAATCAGTCTGCAGCACAATTATAATGAACGTAAAAAGAAAGACCAGTCGATTACTTTGAGCTGGACTTCTTTAACATTTGTGAGTTCACAGTCATGAACATTTATCTTGTTCTGTTCAAGACGTGTTTTAGGACGAACCATGAAGCTTTACTGTTGCATGGCCTCGCTCTGATTGAATAAATGCTCCAGTGATGGGCTCCAGCTCCAGGAGTTTTGGAGATATTGTCTGTTTTCTAAAAGTGTCAATCCTTTGTGGAGACTGTCTTATTAAAACCAAGACCCGTGTAGTTCATGTTGAAATATTTGCAGTTGTTGACTCTCACCAGAGCCTTGTCTTTTATTTATTTGCTGGTGTGTGGGTTGTTTGTTAATTACTTATCCATTCATACATTCATTTATTCACTAGTATTTTTCTCCTTTTATTGCCGTTTTGTGGAAATGTTTTGTTTCATTTTCACGTCTACTCAATAATTACTGATAACATTCTGGAAAAAAAAACCCTCCCAAAATAAAACGAACCCTCTAATTAGTCTGGTTGTTGTGTCGTTAGCTGCGGTGAAGGCCTTTCATCCGGAGCCTGTTGCCTGGTTACGGTTTCCCCCGGCGACCGACTCCGCTGCATGGCCGTGATGGGCAGCGTTCGCTCTGATCGGCTTCATGACAGATCTGTGACGGAGACGAGACAGGACGAGACAGGACGAGACAGGACGAGACAGGACGGAGGCTAACGGCAAACGACAAACAGGGATTTTCAAATTAAAAGTGCCTCAAGTGAAATGTTGGAACTGATTAGTCTAAAGTATATTCCTAGTGTAATGTTTAACAAAATTATATACATTTTTATTATCCACAACTTAATTATTTGTTACAAGTAAACGGTAATCTTTGGAAATATTTATTTATTATTATTTATTAGTTTGTGCCATTTCACTTCAACATCATTATCGCCACAAACACAATAATAAAACAAAACAAGAACAAAACAAAGCAGGCAGCATCCGAATCATAACGAACAAAAAAAAAGATCAGTCTTATAAAACCTCTTTTTTAGCCACATTATCTGAAAATAATAATAAAAATCAACCAACAAGAAATAAAACATTACTAAAATAAATCCAGTTTAAATACAATAAAATAATGCAAAAGCTGCACTTTAACCTCAAACAAAATATGGAAATATTGTGGTGAATATATGAGAAAGAAAAAACAAAAGAAAGAACTCTATATATACTCAGAATTGAATAAATAGGGTCAAATAAAAAAATGAAAAAGGGATAATGTGTTTATTTCAAACGTAGAAGAAAGTAAAGACTAAATAGATGGAGGCTGATGGAGGCTGGTGGATTCAGTGCTGAACCCTTCTCTGATGTTTCCTTCAGTGAAGCAGATCTCAGATGGAAAAGATAAAACTCAATAAAAGCACCGTGACCAGGGTTTGGAAAAACAGAAGCAGTGCTGCGATAACATCTGGCTTTCACTCTTAAACATGTGCAGAGTTCTACTGATAAAAGAGGAATGCAGACTTTGCTTTACTTTTCCCCGGGTTTGGGTCTCATTTCATTTACTTCTATATTTAAACAGAAAACCTTAAACAATTACCTTCATCATGAAATATGTGTCTCTGAAACAGAAAATGAGACCTAAACCACAGCATTACTTTATATAATATCCTCATTTTCAAAGTTTGGTCTTAAAAATTAGCATTGACTTTTAAATTGTGTCAAAATATTGCTGGTTTATAGCTTAAAAATGTGCAATACTTGGAAATATTAGTTGATTTCTTTGGTGAATGTTGTAATGACATGACTTTTTGATCAGATTTTTGAACAGAGAAGAGCTTTTATTCAGTTTAATGCACCATAGACACAACTTCTTACATTTAAATGAGAATGTATCCTCCACTGACTCATTTCTATTCGTGTTACGTTGACATATTTAAATACTCTTGTTGCCCGTGATCCGAGGGAGAATGGCCCCGTTCAGCGCTCTCTCACCTTCATTAAAACTAGGGCAGGATTATAGATATGACCAGCTCCGTCCAGTTTACGTCTGAGGCTGAGCCATCGATACGAGCGGGAAATTGGTCCATGAATTAGAAGAAGCCATATTGCTGTTTGCTGAGCCATTATTGCCTCCGTTTCGACTCCTGTGTGTTTTTGCATTAATATCAGTCTATATTGCGTGAACGTAAACGACATTTCTGAGCAGAAAAATACTGATGTGCACTAAAACTGAAAATAAATTAAATTGAATCCGTTCCGTGGATGGATTCAGATGTTTACGGGTTTGCACTACATGTTACAAATATGTTTTAGTTCTTGGCTGTAGACTCTTCCACGTGAGACTCATGAAAAACAACAACAAAAGCAGCATTATTTCCCATTTATTAATTTATCTGAGCCACAGATAAAGAAACTGATTAGAAACTTAAGATGTGCCAAAAAAAAATCAGATCTGTTCCTGTTGTTATCGTTAAAATAAAGAGGAACAAAGCTAATAACATTCATTCTTAAGATATTTCTGCACAGCCCTCAATCATATGTGTTTAAAATAAATAAATAAATAAAATTTACAGTTAAAAAAATAAATAAATAAAAAAATGGTAGCATTGTTTGTAAAAAAAAAAAAAAACAGAACTTTTTTTCAGTGTTGCACCAGTAATGTTAATTTTATGGCTTCATTATGGCTTGCGTTTTGATCTAAATTTTTTATTAAAATCAAAGTATTTCTCATTTTTCAAACACAATAAGCATAAATATACATCATTTGTACGACTGTATTTATGGTTTGAGGTTTTTTACTGAAATTTACTGATATTTTTACTCATTTTTTTACATTTACTGTTATTGTCAACGCCCCACTTTTTAAACAAACCCTATTTTATAAAACTTGGTAAATTCATCCACTGTTCTTCATTTATTCAGTGAACTATTGAGATCTAGCTTTTTGACTGCTTCCAAGAATTAATTTTAATTTTATATAAAAGAATGAACTTGTTATTGATTTTCAAAAGGTCATAATCCAGTATGACTCTATGAGCTGGTATATTTCCTCCTGAATCCGTTGTGTCTGGTTTTCGTCCTCTTCAGAAGTGAACAGATTGAGTCTGGTCCAGCCGTGAGCAGATGGAGTCGGTCGGGTTACGTTATGTGTTGCTATAGGTTCGTCTTGGCTCCAGAAACATACTGATGACAGAATGTTTATCCTCCTCAGCTTCACTTCAGCAAAGTTCACAGATGCACCGGAAAAAAACTGGACAAACTGGACAAACTGGACTGTAGTTGTGTCTTGATGGTCTCTGTGGAGCTCTTACTCACTGTTTATATTTGATGCTTTTATAGTTTTCCCAAGAATCCTTCAAAATAAATGTCTGTAGCAAATGTTAAAAAGCCTATGTCACATTAATAAATGTATATATCCTTAACCCTAACCCTTCTATTATAGTATGATATAGTATGTTATAGTATATAATATAGTATATAGTATAGTATAGTATATAGTATAGCATCATGTCCTGTTTAAGACATAAAAACAAAAGCTACTTCTTTGAAATAGATTTGATTGAATCTGAAGATGGTATAAACATTCTGAACCTGTTTTAATTTATAACTATATTTAACACTGATTCAGAACTCTGCAGGTGTTTGAGTCAGAGTCAGGGCGACCTCTGACCTCTGGATGACCTCTGACCCCTTGTTGTTTGTTTTTCTTGATGTTTAGTTTATTTTACAGCTTTCAAACGTCAAAACAAGTCAAATTTGAGCCAAACATTGTGTAAGGGTTAGTGTCCAACAGAAAGTTTGATAATAATGTCCGACTGTTGTATTCTTATTGATCACCTTCTAATTTCCGTGTTTGTGTAGATGGAGTGGCTTCAGGTCAAAGGTTAAGCCCGGTTGATCTGAGTTAATACGAGTCTATAACCTGCTTCATGACCCAATAATCTCTGCTGCTTCAGAGACTCACCAGAGACTGTGTTTATGATTCCACTCAGGAGACACACTTCAGAACAATTACCTTCAATTGGCTCTAAATACGTGCTCCGACAAACGCAGGAGCCGATAATATCTGCTCTAATATATCGTATTAGTGTGAACAGCTCTCGATGGGAACGCCTCAGGAACTCTCAGAGACAGTCGTTCAGTAAAACACCAGGAATCATTCCCAACTGCAGCAGAACATTCCCAGATCTGCTCTGTTCACACTCGACACTCGATTAAACTGGAACAGATCAGAATAAAGAGAATCCAGAGGAAAAAAAGTCTGAGGAAGACAGAATATGGCTCAACAACTTCTGTTTCTTAAATAAAAACTACAGAAACCCTTTACTTTTCGGAAAGTAAATAACATAAAATGATAATGAAATAATATAATGTAACTAATCTAAACCCAAAACAAAAAACCCCATAAATAATGAACATTATTTAAACAGGGATTAGCTCTTTTTTATTGTATTTTTTTAAAATTGCATTTAGTTTGGAGTTTACTGTTGCAGACATGTTTAAATTTCTTCCGTTTCTCTATTTGTATATTTTTTGAGCTGTTTCTCTGTAAAATAAGACATATTTCCAACAGAATAACTAGGCAGGCCGTACTGAAGCCACGTGAACCGTTAAGACTCGTGATAATGAATCAATTAAAGTTTAAATCACTTAAAGCTGCAGGAGCCAAAACTGAGCTTAATTATTTGTTTGACTTTTTCTCTGATGTATTTCTGGCAGGTTCTGCTCTTTATTGTTAGATGTTGTTTAAATAAAGTGTGATTGAGTCATTGCTTGATTTGTTTTAGACTGTTTCAAACGGGAGTGTGTGATTGGCCAAAGATTTTAGATTTAGATTAGATTCAGATTCTTATTCATAGATAAAGATGGATAATATAAAGCTTACACTGTAAACCTACCATATTATTTCAACAGATATTTTTACGTAGACATGAAGATGTTTTATTCAATACGTCATTAATTTAACGTAAAGGCTTTAATATTCCCTTAAAGCACTGAAGGTTAATCTCAACAGGTTTATTACTGTATATTACACTTTCTTCTGTTCAGTCACAATCAAAAAGAGAGATTTGTCTTTGTATTCACTTCATATTTAATGAAAACACAGATTATGTCAGATGCTTATTAATAATAATAATAATAATAATAATAATAATAATAATCTTATATTTCCACAAACATTTCCACAAACACATGGTTAAAGCTTAAGAGCTTTATTTTATTTGCAGGTTTAGTTCATGTACAAGTCATTTGACAGAACATATGTAATAATAATAATATGATATAATAATAATAAGATATAATAATAATATGATATAATGATATAATCTAGGTTCTCATTCATCCAGGTCGTCATAAAGTTAAAGATTGAAAAGAGGCAACTGGGCGTAGTTTGGAAACAGAAGACGTGAGTTCTACAGTCGACTGGTCTGAGATCAGTTAGTATCCCTGAGTGGGACGGGTTTAACCAGAGTCTGACCCAATGAGAGGCTGGACTAGGATCAGTCTGGTTCAGCAGGTGAAGGTCTGTGTTGGAGGAGAAACATCTACAGAACTGACCTTCTCTGTAGTAGACTGAGCAGATCCAGGTCCAGGACTGGTTCTTCTGGCTGATACATCTTCTTGAGAAGGAGCTGTTATCAGCCAGAAGAACCAGTCCTGGACCTGGATCTGCTCAGTCTACTCCAGAGAAGGTCAGTCCTGCTGATGTTCCTCAGGTGGAGACCACTCCCCCATTGACACCAACACAGACCTTCACCTGCTGAACCAGACTGATCCTAGTCCAGCCTCTCATTGGGTCAGACTCTGGTTAAACCCGTCCCTCAGGGATACTAACTGATCTCAGACCAGTCGACTGTAGAACAGTCCCTTTTCAATCCTTTAACATATAACATCAGTCACACTCTGGAGGTGTAGCCACAACTGCCCCGGGGCAGACTGAGACGAGGCAACCATACAGCGCCTCCAGCCTCTGACCTCTGACCTCTGACCTCCACCAAACACATTCATACATTCATCTCTAGAGCACAGAGTGAACAGGAGGGAGCGGGAAGCGAACCAACAACCTTCTGGTTATGGACGCCCAGCTCTACCTCCTGAACTACTGCGCCTATATAATATAATATAATATAATAGATATAATATAATATAATAATAATAATATAATATAATAGATATAATAATAATAGTATATAATAATAGTATAATAATGGTATAATATAATAATAATAATGGTCTAATGTCTCTGTGAGCATCTGGATGTTGTTGCTGGTCTCACTCTGGTCTCACTCTGGTCTCACTCTGGTCTCACTCTGGTCTCAGTTTGGTTCTTGAGTCTAGTTTACAGCAGCAGAACCACCAGTCCCATGAGCATACAGAAGGCGATGGTACAAACGACGAGTCCAGTGTAAAAGCCCAGGTTTTCCAGAGTTTCCTTCAGCTTCTTTCTGGTGCTGCTCTTCTCTGGCTTCTCTTCGGTGCCAGCCTCTTCCACCTCGCTCTCAGACTCCTCCAGAAGCACTTTGACGAAAAACTGAGGAAGGATAGAAACTTCCTCGTCGTCATCGTCAGTGAGAGCTTTGCATTGGGACAGAAACTCCTCACTTACTCTGAACTCACAAGTTGGAGTGAGCTCTAGTGTTTTAGGAGATTCTGATGACACTGAATCTCCTTCTGGGGTTTTGTTTTTTCCCCGTCTGAACCGCTTCCAAACAGAAGCCTTCGTGTTTGGCTCTTTGTCTTTGCCTTTTCCAAAAAGCCGTTTGAAACTGAACTTCGTGGAGCGAGTTGTTGGCTCCACTCCAGGTTCGGACCCCTCCGTCTCCTCCAGAAGCTCGTGGACGTAAACCGACGGTAGGATCGGTAAGTCCAGGTCTGAGCTTGGGGACTGGGCCCGGTCTGGAGTTGAGGATGGTCCTGGAGTCACCTCCATCCTGGAGCTGGTCCCAGACTCCATTAAAGGAGAGATGATCTCCACCTGATGAAAGACAGAGGAATATATCACATTAGAAATGATTCATGGCGACAGTAAAACTCACAAAATCTACACAAATTTAGATTAAAAGGTCTTTTTTGGTCTTGGTCGTTGGTGGTTTTTCATAAACTGAGCAAAGAGCAAAAGTAAAGAAATGCTGCTGTAAACTCACTCACTTCTGTCATATCTATATCTGTCCAGAAATGTGTTTGAATAAATTATTAAAAAGCCCAGAGACAGTACATTTACACGAGGACAGACTATTCGGTTCTTCTGCTAAATTTATGAAACATATACCGTATTTTCCGGACTATAAGCCGCTACTTTTTTCCCACGCTTTGAACCATGCGGCTTATACAGAGATGCGGCTTTTCTATTAATTTTTCTCCAGCCCTCAGGGGGGCGCTCTAGCAGGAAGTGCAAAAACGAGACAAGCAGCAGTAGTCAGTACAAACAAGAAAGCGCCAGTTTTATTCTTAGCACATGCAACCCAAGACGCACAACAGCAAAATACGGTAATATTTTTACACCCTCACCCCCTCATAATGGAAAACAAATGAAGTGACAGTGGTTTGGTGTTCAGTAGTTTCAATGCTCAGGAGGAAGATGAATAGTGACTTGTGGTTTCAGTGCACGGGAGAATGAAGCC
Organism: Rhyacichthys aspro; assembly: GCA_036850595.1. Classification (NCBI taxonomy): domain Eukaryota; kingdom Metazoa; phylum Chordata; class Actinopteri; order Gobiiformes; family Rhyacichthyidae; genus Rhyacichthys; species Rhyacichthys aspro. Next base: position 935,845 of record CM072164.1, on the reverse strand, counting down.
ACTTTAATACTTGCACAGTTGCGCTTTAACAGTGCGCAGGAAGAAAAAGTGACAGTGGTTTGGTGTTCAGTAGTTTCAGTACGCAGGAGGAAGAAAAATAAAGCAACTTGGTTTTAGTGCACAGGAGGAAGATGAATAAAACCATCAATGACTTTTCTGTTTTGTTTGATCAGCACTTTTACTGCCGTGTTACAGGCACTGTTCAGAAACAATCAGTTCAGGTATATGAATAAACACTGATGGTACAAAATCTTTCTATGTAAATATATTATTTCTCAGCCTGGATATCGGCGGCTTATAGTCCGGTGCGGCTTATATGTGACAAAATATATATTTCTTTTAAATTTTAGTGGGTGCAGCTTATATTTAGGTGCGGTCTATAGTCTGGAAAATACGGTACAACGTTGATGAAAAGCAGCAACATAAACATTTCTAGAAAAACTACTTCTCATTTATTTCAGGATTCTACAAAATCCAATTAAAACATTACATTTTCTAAAATCACACCAAGGTTTTCTTTCTTCTCAACAAAATGGAAACACACCAGTTTTGCATTTTTACCTCAAAATAACTGTACATTTTGCACAAACTCCTCTCGTACCTGTTCCTCTTTGGAGGCATCTCCACGGGATAAAGGGTGGGCAGTTGTTATCTGGCCCTTCTCCACGATGACCTCAGGGAGACTAGAGGCTTCGTCGTCGCTGAGGTCGACGCTCTGAGACACAACCTGCGTCTCTTTAACGAAGCCGATCCTTCCATCGATGTCAGTCTTGGTGTTGGGCTTTTTCTCTCGGCCTTTTCCAAAAAGCCGTTTGAAACTGAACTTCGTGGAGCGAGTTGTTGGCTCCACTCCAGGTTCGGACCCCTCCGTCTCCTCCAGAAGCTCGTGGACGTAAACCGACGGTAGGATCGGTAAGTCCAGGTCTGAGCTTGGGGACTGGGCCCGGTCTGGACTTGAGGATGGTCCTGGAGTCACCTCCATCCTGGAGCTGGTCCCAGACTCCATTAAAGGAGAGATGATCTCCACCTGATGAAAGACAGAGGAATATATCACATTAGAAATGATTCATGGCAACAGTAAAACTCACAAAATCTACACAAATTTAGATAAAAAGGTGTGTTTTGGTCTTGGTCGTTGGTGGTTTTTCATAAACTGAGCAAAGGTCAAAAGTAAAGAAATGCTGCTGTAAACTCACTCACTTCTGTCATATCTATATCTGTCCAGAAATGTGTTTGAATAAATAATTAAAAAGCCCAGAGACAGTACATTTACACGAGGACAGACTCTTCTGTTCTTCTGCTGAATTTATGAAACATATAAAACGTTGATGAAAAGCAGCAACATAAACATTTCTAGAAAAACTACATCTCATTTTCTCCTGGATTCTCCAAAACTATAACTAAACATTACATTTTCAACAACATTTACAAGTTTTTTACTTCTCAATAAAATGGAAACACATCAGTTTTGCATTTTTCCCTCAAACTCTTCTCACATTTTACACAAACTCATCTCGTACCTGTTCCTCCGTCTCAGGGGTCTCCTCACAGGAAAAAGGGTGGGCAGGTGTTGTCTCACCCTTTTCCTCAGTTTCCAAAACTGAAATCATCTTAATCTCTTAGTTTCTTGAGTTTTAACTCAGTCACTTCTCAAAATGCTTGTGTCTTTGACGAGTGTCTCCAACAGAATAACTGCTCTGGCTCGGAATTTGTAAAACAAATGGAACAGAATCGTGTGACCTGTTGATGTCGGTCGCCGCGGTTACACATATTTAAACATAAACACATTTAAACATAAATATATTCACATATCTCTTATTTTACTGTTTGAAACAATAATTTGGGTTTGAGCTGCTCTCGTGTGGTGTCTACAGGGCTCCTGGTTGTAAAACTACATCACTGAATATGTCCTTTACACAAACAAATGTGAAGCAGAATTCACAGCATTCAGACGTTTTCAGACTCATTTATTATAAGCCTCTGGACCCAGGCCCTTCACTGTTTTAAACTGGTCTGGCTCCTCCTTTTATCTTTTATTTCATGTAAATTTGATCACAGTCCTGACAAAAACAATTTAGAACTGCATCAAGATCTGCTGAGTACGGCTGATAAAACTCTTTAAACAACACCCCTAATAATAACAAATAATCACCCATTTCCTTGGTTTATTTCCTTGTTCCTTCGTTGTTGACATCAGTGTCGACCAATGGGAGCGCTCCTTTTTACCTGAAGTGAGCTGTGATTGGACAAAATCCTGCTGTGGACTGATCATTCTCATCTATTAAAATCCTTCATTATAAAGACTAGATCACGTCTTAAGGTCTCATTTTTTCAGATGATTCCTGTTACAATAAACTTTAGGAGATTACACTGAAAAACTAAATGAAACTGGAAAAATATGGTAATGGAGTCATAAGAAGAACAGCTTGTTCATTTAAATTAAAATTAGTTTAATGATGTATGACCATAGACTAAAGTCTTGTGGATGCATGGTTGTAAATAGTTTAGTTTAAAAATGATTTATGATTGAGGTCAAGGTCTTAAACCGTGAAAATGCCAGATCAGTTTTGTGTTAAATGAGCAGCAGCTTGTGTTCAGTGATAAAGCGTTAGCGTTAGCCGCAGTTATCAGTAGCATCACTCTTCCTGTTTCTGTCTGCGTCTTCGATCCGTGGATTTATACCATCATCCTCTCAATCTCGGCCCATTTTTCACTGTCTTTGTCGAAGCTCGTCTGATAAAATCCCACAAACGCACCGTCACAGATGCTGCGTTCAGGGACACGTTCTGCATATCGCTCCATCTCTAAATGTTTATTTAACAGGGCACTCTGCAGCACAGTCACACAACCCCATCACTGCCCGGCATTAATGAAATGTTCAATGAAGATGGCGGCTTTTAATTAAACACTTGATTATTATGAATTGAGGAATATTGGAAAATGAAATAGATGTGATTTAACAGAAGGTCATCTCTGTTTGAGCGGAAAAGATGCCATTTGATTTAAAAAAGAGAAGCTGAGTAGTTATATAAAAATAAAATCAACAGAATATCTTTGAAAGGTTTATTCCTCATTAAAATAATTCTGCCCAATAGAGATCCAGCCTTTGTTAAGCCCCGCCCCCTTGGTTACTGTTGCTAGGTCACGCTCTCACTCAACAATTGAAAATATCTGTTTTAACGTGGTTATATGAAGTATGTATTCAAGTTGTTCTTGTAAATGTTGCTTTGGACAGTTTGAATGTCATTTTGGATTTTTAAAAAACTGTTTTTAAATCTGAAAATGATTAAATATGAAATCATGGTCGGCAGAAGTTATCCATGGTGTCATTTTGGATCAGACGAAACAAATACAAGGAGAGAGGGAGCTCTTGTTTTTGTGGATGAAATGTACTGTTTACATGGTTTAACAACATAACAGTCAAAGAAAAGTCCAACCAAATGGAAATCTTACTTTTTTCTGATTTAGTCTCTTCAGGTTCTCTCTGTAGATACATATATTTACTTTTGAACAATAGAAAGTGAAGTCACAGATATATTCATCCTCATCAGAGCTATTTATTCTTCTTTATGTCTGTAATGGCGTTTGCATTTTGCCTTAATGTAGGTGGAACTGCTTTAGCGATGTGTGCTAATCTCTTCAGTTTAATGAACTTTAATGAAGAAGCACAGGTCCTAAACCCGTCTGTGTGTAACTCTGTCTCCTCCTTGTGCTGTTATTTCAGATTCTGTAACAGTCCTAATGCTTCAGAGACAGTAGCTCGTAGCCTTTAGCTTGTTGTGGTATGTTTCAGTCTTTTTTTGTGCACTTTTTGTTCATTTTTGTTCACATCGTTGTTTGTTGTGGAGCTGCCAGTGCCTTGGTTCCGTCAGAGCTCACTTCCTCCTCTTCTGCGGAGGCTTTAGAGCTGAGCCGGTCCGGTCTTTAGGCGACACAGCGGAGCGTGAAAGGCAGCCATCGTGGTGTTATTGAGTCCAGAGCCACTCCTCAAAGCCCCTCTGTGACCCTTCAGCTGCTCAGCTCCGTGACACAAACAGAACAGGACTGACTCAGCTCAAGGTTCCCTCACGTCCTGCAAAACCTGCAAATTTAGAGAGAACTTTTTCAGTTGTGGAAATGACCTGGAAACAGATAAAAATGTATTGATAATAATGTGTATTAACCTGTACTTGTATATAGTTTTAGAAAAATAATGCAATATCACACTCACTCTTTGTTTGGAATTTTAAGTTTGTGTGAGGCTTCTGTAGTTGTAGTTTTGACCCTCTAAAGCTACTGTAGTTTGAGTTTTGACCCTCTAAAGCTGCTGTAGTTGTAGTTTTGACCCTCTAAAGCTGCTGTAGTTGTAGTTTTGACCCTCTAAAGCTACTGTAGTTATAGTTTTGACCCTCTAAAGCTGCTGTAGTTGTAGTTTTGACCCTCTAAAGCTGCTGTAGTTTGAGTTTTGACCCTCTAAAGCTGCTGTAGTTTGAGTTTTGACCCTCTAAAGCTGCTGTAGTTTGAGTTTTGACCCTCTAAAGCTGCTGTAGTTTGAGTTTTGACCCTCTAAAGCTGCTGTAGTTGTAGTTTTGACCCTCTAAAGCTGCTGTAGTTGTAGTTTTGACCCTCTAAAGCTGCTGTAGTTTGAGTTTTGACCCTCTAAAGCTGCTGTAGTTTGAGTTTTGACCCTCTAAAGCTGCTGTAGTTGTAGTTTTGACCCTCTAAAGCTGCTGTAGTTTGAGTTTTGACCCTCTAAAGCTGCTGTAGTTTGAGTTTTGACCCTCTAAAGCTGCTGTAGTTGGAGTTTTGACCCTCTAAAGCTGCTGTAGTTGTAGTTTTGACCCTCTAAAGCTACTGTAGTTGTAGTTTTGACCCTCTAAAGCTGCTGTAGTTGTAGTTTTGACCCTCTAAAGCTGCTGTAGTTGTAGTTTTGACCCTCTAAAGCTGTTGTAGTTGTAGTTTTGACCCTCTAAAGCTACTGTAGTTTGAGTTTTGACCCTCTAAAGCTGCTGTAGTTGTAGTTTTGACCCTCTAAAGCTGCTGTAGTTGTAGTTTTGACCCTCTAAAGCTACTGTAGTTGTAGTTTTGACCCTCTAAAGCTGCTGTAGTTGTAGTTTTGACCCTCTAAAGCTGCTGTAGTTGTAGTTTTGACCCTCTAAAGCTGCTGTAGTTGTAGTTTTGACCCTCTAAAGCTGTTGTAGTTTGAGTTTTGACCCTCTGAGGTTGCTGTAGTTTGGCTTGACTGTAAACCAGTAGTTTTTGCCATTTCACCCAGTGGCCACTTGAGGTATTAGTCCTGAAAGGATTTCAACATAGGCCACAGTGTAAAAAAAAAAAAAGTTTTTATTACAAGAAAAAATCCTGGAAAAATATTTCTTTAGTTAATTGTGATTTGTAGTTTCTTGGAACAAACGAGTGTGTTCTCTCTTTTATTTGAGTCAGTCTCTTGACACTCTTTTACTTTATAGCTTTGCTTCAAAGGTCACACCAATATTAGACTTTTGATGACTACTTTTCTCTGGAGAATCACAGCTTCATGTCATTTTCTACCAACCCTTAGACTTAAAACTATGTCTGTTGATATTACTTTTATATTTGTATATATTGTTCTGGAGTACACATTAATAATGATGTTTGATACAACAATAGGACTTTTCCATTTCACTGAAGGCGTACAGCTCGATATGTTCTGAGTGTAGCCTTCGGGGTTAGATGATGTCAGCTGTTTTCTGAAGAGGACATGTGTCTGTGTTATATTTCACACTGATAAACACAACGGTCTGTGACAGGTCACAGCTCTGGACTGATCAGGGTCTGGTTTGTTTTTACTTTGTAGGAAAAAGGTAATTATCTAAAAAGCTGTTTATTCCACTAAAAGGGAGAGAATGCAGAAGTGACTCTGACAAAACTGACAAAGACTACATTTAACAAGATAAAAACATCTCTTGCTCTTGTTTGGCTTTTTTAATTACACTGGCAACGTTGATATTTTACATTGACATTACATTGTGCCCAGTTTTCTAACAGTTTTGATTCATAGTTCTCATAGACTGCTGTTTGTTGACCTAAAGTGTTCTTGTGGAAGTGAAAAGCAGTAAAAGTGCACTGCTGGCTTCTGTGGGACTGGACTGAGAGCAGAGCTGACCTTTCGGGCGTTCAGATAAGGACGGTCCCTGGGAATTTCCTGTCAGAGTGGAGAAAGTGGAAAAGTCAGAGTCCCCCGCTGCTCCTTCATTCACAAAGCTGACATTTCTATTCACACTCACCGTTTGAGAGGAAAACGTGTTAATTACTTTCTGCTGCAGGAGGCCGTAGACATTTAACACCACGTCTCTGCCGTGACCCCAGACTCCTGCGTTTTTCACTAATTCTGAACAGGTTTGTGAAAAGAGAAGCAAACGCTCAGAGACAACGCTCAAAAGCCTTCTGTAGGTGTTTTTGAGGTAAATGTACACAATCACTGTAAAACAACCGTTTGAAGAGTGCAGCAGTGTAGCAACCTTTCCTGCTTCTTTTATTTAAAAAAGGTAAAACCAGACCAGTTTTTCACCACAAAATACTAATACATTACATTAAATCAAAGTTTAGATCTGAACTGAGACTTTTATCTTTGTAGTTTATCGTTGTAGACTGTATTGATCCTGTAATTATCTCTGTCTCATTAAACACTGAAGCATTAACATTTATCCATGTTTCATTTGCTGCTGTTTCTCTATTTTTATCTTTTTTGATCTGTTTCTCTGTAAAATAAGACGTATTTCCAACAGAATAACCCATTTCCTTGGTTTATTTCCTTGTTCCTTCGTTGTTGACATCAGTGTCGACCAATGGGAGCGCTCCTTTTTACCTGAAGTGAGCTGTGATTGGACAAAATCCTGCTGTGGGCTGATCATTCTCATCTATTAAAATCCTTCATTATAAAGACTAGATCACGTCTTAAGGTCTCATTTTTTCAGATGATTCTTGTTACAATAAACTTTAGGAGATTACACTGAAAAACTACATGAAACAGTAAAAAAAATCATGTTTGAAGCCAACACCAGGGGCTTGTTGCACCAGTTGAATGTCTCACTGTTTTCCTGGAGTCTTTGTTCTGAATAATACATCAGAGGTGCATTAGTTTGACTGATATCGCCGCTGCTCTCACGTATTACTCTTTACACTGAATCTGGGCTAAACCGATCTGGGACGGTCCTTTGATCAACCTCCTGGGGGTTCACTGATGGAAACGGGTCGCTCCTTTAAACAATGAACCTCGGATTCTCATCAAAGCTCATCTTTTCTTCTCTGTTTCCGTAGCAACCGCCTCACGCCCAGTAACCACGACCGGATACAGAAGCTGAGGCAGGAGTTCCAGCGAGCCCAGAACGTCCCGGACGAGCCGGACGATGCCAGGAACAGCTATAGTTTCGAACAGTCTTGGGTGAGTGTGTGAAAGAGCGACGAGCGGGAACACGGTCGACTCGGAAAACGACGGCGAAACGTTCAACTCAAAGCTTCTCAAAAACAGACGATAAATGTTTGTTTGGAAACGTGTGTCGTCGTGTTTTAAAGATAACTTCCTGCAGATTTAGGACAGTCATGTGATGTGTCTCGGAGCTGGTTTATACAGGTTTACGTGAATTCTGGCCAATGTTTGGAGATTTCTGTCATAAAAAAATCCATTCTCTGTTGGTTTTACAGAGAAGTAGGAATCCATTATTGAATACACTCAAAAATCTGAATATTTACGTCAGTTCCTCTCTTCCTTCTTATTTCAAAACATTAGGCCAGACTTCTGTGTACTTTAACTTGATAATAAGAATATTAATAATACATTTAATTTATTATTTAGTGCTAAAAATTAAAACTAGGATAAGAGCTAAAAACAAGTAAAAGTACAAAATACTAAAAACAGTCCTCACATAAAATTAAAACATAAACAAACTGTTTTTTATATTCGTACAAAACCATCATATTTTCTTCAGAGACATGAATACGTTTGGTGTAGGTTTCTTTGTGGAAGCCTACTCCACAATAACAATTTGAATAAAAGACATTATTTACTTTTACCTAAAATATAATTTGCCTTCTGCAGCTTTAATCCTGGACCTGGTTCAAATATGGATGAGTCAGAGCTCTTTTATCACTAGTTCAGTCTAATTTCACAATAGTTTTGGCGCATTATTCAGTAAAACTGCAGATTAAACGTAAATACCACTGGACACTTTAGATTAAAATGCAATTCACATATATTTATATAATAAATCTGCTTTACGACTCTTTAAATCCGACCACCAGGTGAAGCCGACTCATTAAAACATGTCCAGACACAACTCTAGTCTGTTTTTAAGAAGGTTTGAGCTGAAAAAGTCGTGGTGGAATGAACTTGTTGGACTCCAGCGCCCCCTACAGAGACTCCGGTGCTAACGTCACTAACCTCCTCCCCCCTGAGATCACCTGTGGGCGGGCTTTAACCTGTGCACCCCTAACCCCTGACCCCTGACCCCCAGTGATCTGCATGCAGGACCACTCCACCGTCACTAACCTTCATCCTCCTGTCACTCATCCTCACGGACTCCTCCTCCTCTTCATCACCATCGACTCTCTGTGCACTGTCTTTGGGGAACACCGTTGTATTTGAAACAGTGCCTTTGTTTTAGAGTGAAATAAAATCATGTGTTTTTTAATGTTTTAATGTGAAACGACAAAGATAACGGTTAAAAAAAGTCAGGTACAGCTTTGGGATCATGTAAAGGTCATATTTGTGGTATTTATTGTTGAGTGTTGCACTGAATAGAAGGTTTCTGCCACTGAGACGGATTCAGGAAGAAAAATATTGACTATTTAAAGCCGCCCTGTGTAACGTTTATCCAGCAGGGGGCGCATATCCCTCTCTTCTCCTGAAATAGCGCCATTTTTATCAGGAGAGACGTTCAAGACAATGGTCCGAACCCATTTAAAGTCATGGGCCTATTCAGCTACATAGGACTGACTGTAAAAAAATCTCATAATCCAGATTCAGGACGTGTCAATATGGCTAAAAATAACATTGCTTTTTTCAATTTCTTCAACAAATTTACAGTTTAATTGCTTTTCTTCCTTCACTCTATGAAAAAAGATGGAGTTTTTTGTCAGCAACAAGAACACGGCTCAGTAGATGCTTCACTGTCTCTATTTACGCCAGTTTCTTTCATAAAACCATGAACTCGAACTTATTCTTTTGTGATTATTAGTGTTTTTTTGCGTCTGAAGAGTCACTACGTCCATTATTCCAGCTCCTTTACAACAGCCACAACACAATACACTGCAGGCCATCAATTAGGTTTTATGATTTTGACTTTTTTGTTCTATATTTGTATTATTTTACATCAAGACAGTGGTGGAAACCCTTCTGTTTCACTGCAGCTCAACAGTTCTTTGGTTTCTTTTTGAATTATTTCCACAAACAAATGACACTATGAACAATTTCAGAATTTGAACATTTTGTATTGAACATTTTCCTCTTTGTATTAAAGTGCATCAGTGTAAGGTTTATGCTTCATTAAAATATCAGTTCCACATAATGAGGCTAATACTGTCCAACAATATAAACCAGAGCATTTATAGCACATTTTTTAACTTATTGCTTTGATATGTACATTTCCAGCCTTTTCCCACTTTTTTTTGTAAATTTCTTCCTACATTTTGTCTTTGTATCGTGGCAGTGTTTGGAGAACCTCTGATTAACGGATGATAAACTCACAGCTCATGAACAAACCCACCTCTCGAGCCTGTTTTGTAGCAGATAAACCGATTTTTTTTTAAATAAAACCCCAGTGTGAGTGTAATTGTCGGGACAGACCGTGGTGCATTCCTACGTTTACGGCTGAGCCTCGGAGACGAAGAAGAGCCCTCTTTGTCTTTGGCAGAAACAGAGCGTTCCAAACAACCGCCGCGTTGTGTTTAAAGACTGTCGTCGGAAAAGCTTTCCCACGAAAACGAGGTAAACAACAGCGAGGTCACGGAGGCTTTTAGGAATGAAGAGCTATGAACTGCAGTGAACTGGAATAATTCATGTAAAGACTAAGCGTTCTGATCAGAGTCTGTTTAATGTGGACCGTTTATTATTTCAAACACTATTTTAAATATTAAAATTGGGAGATATTTGAACTAAAAGCTGCCGTTAAAACAGAGAAGTTGTCAATTCCAGCGATGGATGTGTCTTTTTACAGCGATACATAAAACAGAGATAATTACAGAATCACATCGTTCTGAGGATGAACTAAGATCGGCTCTAAACTTCAGTTTGATGAAATGTATTAGTATTTTGTGGAAGAAAAGTTGGTGTTTTTAATAAAAGAGAAGCAGGAGAAATAAAATCAAAATCAGGCACTAACTGAACCAAAACGAGGAAAGTACCACAGACTTTTTTTTGCCTTTTTTTTTTTTAAACTCTTCTGTTTGCATTTTCTTTTCTGAGATAAAGTGTTTCTCCGTCGACTCTTGTGCGTCTCTTTTTGTTTCTTCCTGTCCTCGCCGTTCAGCGCTCGCTCTGAAACTCGCTCTAACGTGACTCCTTCAAACGTCTGATGAGGTTCGTGGCGTCTCATAAAACCACCAGACTGGACCGAAACCAAGAGGGAAGTCTGGCCGGTTTTTGCATCATTTGATCTGCGCTTCTGATCAACATTTTAGGCAATTGCCCTTAAAAATGCTCTTTAAAAACTCAGATGACCTTCCTGAGGCTGAGCTGACCAGACTTAGAGCTAATATAACACATGTAAATTCAAATATAAGGAGTTAAAACCACCACAAAGAATAAATGAATGACATTTTTAAACCAAATGTGATGCAGTTTTCCATCGTCTCCGTTTTTAAATCTCTCTTTTTAGTGATGGCTCAGTTTTAATTGATGTCCTTTAATATGAACAGATTAAATCCAGGGACATGTCGGAGTGGAGGCCAGTCAAACGTGTCTTTGAAATTCAATTAGCTCAGCTCTGCATACGTTACACGTGCTTATTTTATCAGAGATGTGCTGCAGGCGTCAGGAGCTGCTGTCCTTTCACTGGATTCACCTCGGCTCCTTCTCACTGCTCCACGTCCCATCCTCTGATCCACCGCCGCTCGACCCAGACCCAGACCAGACCCAGAACCAGACCAGAACCCGACCAGAACCCGACCAGAACCAGACCCAGACCAGAACCAGAACCAGTCCAGACCCAGACAGATTTTTCCTCAGAAATAACGACAGAACACACAAACTCTTTTGATTTTGTGTGAATATATGTGAGATGCTTGTTTTACTGGTGAATCTAAGTTATTATCAGTGCATTAAAAAAAAAAAGAAAACCTTTATATGCTCTGTTCTGTATCATTGATCTGAGACTCTCGTTTCCATGGCAACGATAAACGGCACAGCTTCATCTGTCGCTGATCGATAGAAAACCAACAGTGCTGCTCATTTTTTTGTTATTTTTATTTTATTTTTGCGTAGCTCTGACCATGTTTTGCTCAGTTAAAGCCCCAGTTTTCGATTGAATGGTCAGCAGCCTAGTTACCTTTGTTGCTTTACTTTTATGAGAGTAATATTTATAATAATAAAATAGTAATATATTATAAATTCTTCACCACAAAATAATAATACTTTACACCGAACTGAGGTTTAGAGCTGACTGTGTTCAGTTCAGAGTCAGACCAATACAATCCTGTGATTCTACTTTTCAATCAATTCAGTATTTTTCCACATTTCACTTTCTCTCTTCTTATGTTTTTCTTTTTGTATTCTCTCTCTGAGTGAACAGACAAATCAGTTCAATTCATGACAGAAACCACAAAGTTATTACAGAAGGAGCCTGAGAAAGAAACAAAAAAGCATCACATAAAACAAAATAATAACACGGCTAATTTACATCTACAATAAATCAAACTATATCTATAGCACATTTCATACAGATTAATGCAACTCAAGGTGCTTCACGAAATAAAGCCATTAAAAACAATGGTGGCTTTGTTTCACTGTATTTAACTCAGAAAAATAGAATAGAGTAAAACAAATGTATAAAATAAAAATAAATCAAATAAAAGCAGCATAATACACATTGTTTTTGTAAGATTTTATATTCTGTAAATAGAGGAAGTATAATACGCCACTTCCATGAACTGCATTTTAAAAATTTTTATCAGAAATTATTCATGGAAACAGTAAAATTGACCAAAAAGCACCAGATTTTTCCTGCTCTCTTCAGTTTAACGTCTGACTTTATCAATCTGTCGTTTGATGTGTCTCGAGTATTTCTTCTGTGTCGCCCTCTCTTCGTGGAGCAGAGAGGATTGTGGGTATTCGCTCCAGTTCCATCACAGAGACTGATGTTGCACTCTGGGCTCCAGCTTTTATTGCTCTCATTTATTGCTCGATGGAAACAGCGGCTCCTTCGCTCCGTGTTTGGTTTAGAGCAGGATAATATCACTGCTTATGTTTTTATGTTAATTCTGACATTATCTCAAGTGCTTTAGGCTATTTCCTGTCGCTCGGTAAAATCAGAGAAGAGGCAGATGAACCGAGAACATTAGACGAGCCTCGGCGGAAAATAGACGACAAAAAATATATAAATAATTAGAGAAACAAAGCGTCTCTTAAAGTCAGCTTTATTTTATATAAATGGTGTAAATGGTGTCAGAGGAAACAGCTGTGAAGAGAATTACAGACCCACTTCTCTTTGCAAAGGGAATAGGTGCAGCTGGCCAGGCCAAATCACAAAAATAATGAATAAAAATATTAATGAATAAAAATCTAAAACCATGACTTTTAGGGGAAAAAAATGAAAAATAAAAAAACAATAAACAAAAATAAAATATCACTAAAATAATCAAATGTAAAATATGCAATTTTTTGTTGTTTAAACACATAATAAAAACAATTTAAATCCAATGTAATAATTCATTTTAAAGACTTTTTGTTTTTTCTTTTGTAAAATAAAAATGCAAAGTAAAGAAACAAAATTTCCACACTCTTGGTTCTTCTTTTGCTTTGACATTTTATTTTGAAAATCCTGAGAGTAGAGAATAGAAAAAAATGATTTTCTCCATAATGTTAAATAAAATACCAAAATATCCTATTTGCTTTACCATGAATTTATTAAATACTGAAATACAGAGCTTTATTTTCCTGCCTGTTCTGTATTAAATATGAATGTGTCGTATATAAATAGGACATGTTGTTGTTGTTGTTGTTGTTGTTGTTGTTGTTGTTTGTGGGGGGGTCACCGTCTCTTCATTAACCCTCACTAACATCCATCACACGTCGTCACCATAACCTGGTCTGAGTCTGCAGCATGGCCCCTCCCTCTGTCTCTCACCTGCTTCACCTGCTTCACCTGCTTCACCAGCTTCACCTGAGGTAAGTCCATCCTCTTCATCCTCTTCATCCTCCTCATCCTCCTCATCCTCCTCATCCTCTTCATCCTCCTCATCCTCTTCATCCTCCTCATCCTCTTCATCCTCCTCATCCTCCTCATCCTGCTCCACACTCACAATCAGACACAACAGAGCCATGAAAAAGTATTTGCCCCCTTCCTGATTTCTTATTTTTTGCACATTTCTCAAAGTTAAATGTGTCAGATCAAATAAATGTAAATATTAGCCAAAGATAACTGAACTCGTCCAGGTCCTGAAGCATGACACTACCACCACCATATTTACTGTTGGTGCTCTGGTACTTTTACTCCAGATGGAACGGGACTCCTTCCAAAAGGTTCTACTTTTGTCTCGTCACAGAATGTTTTCACAAAAGTCTTGGGGATCATTAAGATGTTTTTGTAAAAGTGAGACAAGTCTTTATGTTCTTATTGGTCAGTAGTGTTTTTGCCATTTTTGCCCCGTCTCTTTCTTCTGGTTGAGTCATGAACTCTGACCTTTAAAGAGACGAGTGAGGCCTGCAGGTCTTTAGATGTTGTTGTGTTTCTTTTGTCTTTTGCTTTCCAAAAAATATGAGTAACCCCAGTTAATTCATGATTTAACAAGGGGGCCATGTAGGTTTGTATTTTGTATATTAATAAAAAATAAAAAAAAATCATAAAAACTGCATTTTGTTTACTTGAGTTATCTTTGTCTAATATTTAAATCTGTTTGATCTGAAACATTTAAGTTTGACAAATGCACAAAAAAAAAATCCCAAACACTTTATCATAAAGTTGTGTTTCTGATGACATATAAAGACAAACGCTTCTATAAACATAACACATTTAACATGATTAAAGTAGATTTTACTTGTATAAGCTGTGATCAAATGTCATTGCTACAAGATAATAATAAACCCTGTTTCTGTGACTGTCCTGTTGGTGTTTCCAGACGGCGAGCAGCTCTAACGGGGGTCCGGGGGGCTACAGTGTCCCGGGACGGCACTCGGTGTCGGTGGAGGTCCAGATGCAGAGGCAGCGTCTGGAGGAGAGGGAGTCCTTCTCTCAGGCCCAGAGACAGTACAGCTCCCTGCCTCGGTACACACCTTTACCTCTGCTCAGGGTCTAATGTGTCTCTAATGTCTCTTCAGTAGAATCTCTGCTGCTCGTCTCGTGTTAAATATTTCCGTTAATAACAGTTTTAAACCCAGATGTGTTTAAGGCTGAGCTCAGGACCAGACTCTCGTCCTGTTGAACGGACGGATCACGTTACGCTCGTGAACACGTCTGACACCGGCTCTTTCCTCCACCTTAATGTAATTACCTTTGACCTGAAGCAGCGCCTGTTGTTCCTGGAAGAGCTGGACACAACACTCTTCCTTCACATTTAGACATTATGGACTGGAATAGATGACAAACTGGAGAATTAACTTTACATAACAACATTTCAACATTATTTAAAGCTCCAGTCCCTGATTTTCTTGTTTTGTCCTTGTCTCAGACTCCACTCTCCTCCAAAAGTGTTCCAGGAAGTTTAATAGCTGCAGATAAAGTGTATTTTCAGCTGAATATGTCTTTTAACAGAGAAACAGCTGAAAAAAGAAAAGCATCAACAGAGAAAAGGGAGACAACGTAAAACACAGATAAATACTGTCAATTCAATCACGTAATGTTTAACGAGGAGGAGATAATTGTCGTCCTGACGCTGAAGTCACAGCTAAGCTAACGCTAAACTCTAAACTTCAGTTTGGTCAAATGGATTAGTATTTTGTGGTTTTATTTTTTTAATAAAAGAGAAGCAGGAGAGGTCTCTAGACTGATTTTGGAGGAGAGTCTGAGACAGGGACAAGAAAAGAACATCAGGTGGAGTTTTAATAAAGCTGTTTGTAACATAACTTCTCCTGTTGTTCTCTCGCTGAGGTTAGTGGAGTCAGATAAATCAAGATACCACTAACTCAATAAGAAACCTCCGGATCTCCTTCTGTTGACCTCATGATGCTCTATTGGAAGTACTTGTATTGAGCCTTGGTCTCTGTTAGTTCAATCCCAACAGCACGAACACAAACGAAACATAAAGCGCATAAAGTATGAAAACTTGAGTGTTTATGGTGAGTCAGTGTTGATAAAGTGTCAGTGGAAGTGTTGAATGCCCCGTGGCTGTGTGTAATTATTGAGTCCACTTCAGAATCAGCCCGAGGCCAGGTCTGATCTCTCACCAACATACGTTTATCTCACACGCTCCACATATTACCGCGCGTTACTGCAGCTCCTCTCTCTAATCCGCCGCTATCGACATAAATCCGTCTCTGATAAATATTGCAGGCAGCTTTGTTGAAAGATTAATGAGCCACTGTCTCGCTGCAGCATCCTGTTCACGTCCCTCTGATTCTGCACTAATTCCATTAAGAGTCCATTCTGTTTGGATAAAGCCGGCTGTGGGATCTCCTCACTCTGACGATCGTTTGACTGATGTCACTGGCTCCGAGGAACTGAAGGAAATGAAGGCTTCACACTTGTTGAAGGACTTTGTTTAACAGCATTTTCTCATGTCTCAAAGAAAAAAAGGAGACTAAACCGACCTGAATGAAGAAAATGATAGCTTTACCGTCATATCTTATTCAGTTATTACCGGATTTAGACGATGAGAGGCTTTAAAACATGGATCTATTAGATATGACACCTTTCAAAACAACATAAACACAATCTGATCTGTGCAGGTGAATGTGGACTGGCTCCAGCCTCACAGTAAAATACAACGGCTGTGTATCTGCAGCTCTGTGTATTTGTATTTGGAAGTATTTAGTTTTATGAATGAAAGCGTTGGACAAACTGCAGTGTTTTGTGACATATCTCTTGGTTTTACCGTGTACTCTTTACTCTGTACAAGTGTCTGAAAGGTTTAACTGTGTCCTCCACGTTTCTCAAATCCGTCTGAAATCATAAATTCTGTCATATTTCTGATCACGCGTGTCCAAATGTGTACAAATGTGTCCAAATGTGTCCAAATGTCCTTGTGTCAGAGCCTGGATCCTCTGCGTCTGATCCATTTTCTACAATAAAAGTAGTATTTTTTTCTTCGCCGTCTGAAATCCAAACAGAGGAATAAGTGCTTTTTCTTCACAGCTGACGATAAACCTGATAATTATTCACGGCTCCAGTCAAGAACCACTCGTATTATTATTATTATTATTATTATTATTATTGTCTGTTTTTGTCTCGGAGACAAACGTTTGAATCACTCTCGACGTGTTTCCAAGGATTTATTCGACGAACGGCAAAGAACATTGTGCATTTTATGGTTTTATTTTAGTGAATAACAATCAATAAAAACAAATTATACCATTTATTAAAACAAGACTTTAGGAACGTTATTGTCACAACACATGGAGTCTGGTCTAGTCCTGGTCTGGTCCTGGTCTAGTCCTGGTCTGGTCCTGGTCTAGTCCTGGTCTAGTCCTGGTCTAGTCCTGGTCTGGTCTAGTCCTGGTCTAGTCCTGGTCTAGTCCTGGTCTAGTCCTGGTCTGGTCTAGTCCTGGTCTAGTCCTGGTCTAGTCCTGGTCTAGTCCTGGTCTAGTCCTGGTCTAGTCCTGGTCTGGTCCTGGTCTAGTCCTGGTCTAGTCCTGGTCTGGTCTGGTCCTGGAGGTGCCTCTGAGGTTATTATGGGACGTCCTGTTCTCAGAGGGTTTAGTGATAGTGTTATACCCTCTAGTTCTGAGAGGACTGAGAGGAGCAGCGTCAGACCAGCTTCATTTATTCCTGTGTCTTTAGGGTTCGGTGGCGGGTTAAAGCAGAGGGGGCAGTTAAATCCATTAGCATTAGCATTAGCATCATTGTGTGCTGTAAAAAGGGACCAGCTTCTGAATAACCTACATTTATAATTTCCATAAACTAACCATATGTAAAAAGTCTTTAAAAAAAAAAAAGTTGAAGACTTATCAAGTTCTTCTATCTTTTCCATTTTCATTTCCCTGAGGCTCTTTGGTCGAAATATTTACACAAATGTACTGCGCCGTACATTAGTATTTGCCTCCTTCCGGATTTCTTTTTTTTTTTTGCACATTTGTCACACTTAAATATTTCAGATCATCAAACATTTTAATATGAAATACAGTTTTTAAGTGATGATTTTATTTAATAACTATCTGAACCTACCCTTTGCTTTGAGCATGAACTGTCTTTTTAAGAACAGGCCACAGCATTTCAATCAGATCCAAGTCCGGGTTAAACCTTCTTTTATTTAAAGATAGATATTTACATTTGTTTGATCTAAAACATTAAAGTGTGACAAATGTGTAAAAAATAAGAAATCAAGAAGGGGCAAACACTTTTTCACAGCGCTGTAAATCGGTTAAACCGCTAATACCTGGTTCCTGTCTTGTCCGGTGCAGGCAGCCGAGGAAGAACCCCAGCTCCGTCTCTCAGGACTCGTGGGACAAGGCCTTCCCGCCCGGAGACGTCTTCCAGACGGCCAAAGACAACCCCCGCTACTCCAGCTACCAGGGCTCCAGGAACGGGTACCCGGGCGGAGCCGTGAACGCCCGGGTGCTGCTGGAGGCCCAGGAGCTGCTCCGGCAGGAACAGAGGCGCCGCGAACAAGAGGCCGGCTACCACCTGAAGGACCCCTCGTCTCCGAAGGGCCCCTACCGTCAGGACGTCCCCCCGTCGCCGTCGCAGCTCGCCCGGCTCAACAGACTGGGCTCCGAGAAGGGAAGACTCTTCTATTCCTGAGGACGACACGGACAACGGAGCGGCTCGATAGATTAGAAATGCTCTTAGAAGTTTTGAAGTGTTCGGCACTTTCTGGATTTTGGCTCAACATGAAGGGAATACGAGGCTCAGGGTGATCGGATCTCAGCTTTGATTCAACGGAAAGGCCTCTCGAGGAAATCAGGAGATTATAAATGTACAAACTTAACGGCACATTTCTGATTTGCAGCTTTATGAATGAAGGGTTTATTTTACACTTTTGTTATATACTTTATGACATAATGCATCATGGGTACTCCAGATACTTCTGTCGTTCAAGGCCCTCAGATTTCGAGTCAGGAGGTCGTTCTCCAAACGTATTTAAACACTTTGGAAAGTGGATATGTTGCTGTTCACAAATGAATGAATTGGTTAGCCTTTAAAGTTTTTTGTTAGTGCTTAATACAGCTACGTTTGACATTGATGCTGTTTTTCATCAAGGCTTAATGCTAAAAAGTGCCTGAGTCCACTTTAAGAAACAGAAACATACTTTATTCCCACAAATGTAAATCCTCCTCTAAGCCTCTGGTGAAGGATGCAGCTCTAGTTTTAGAAACGTTCTTTGAGAAATGAGCTCGGTTAAATAAAGAGCATTTTCTACTGTTTCCATCAAGCTTTCCTCAGATATTCTTTGAACAGATCGTGAAGGAGTTCCACCAAATAATGAGAATATTTTTATAATCTCTAGGTTTATATTAAAATGATTTGCACAAATAAACAATGAAGAATAGATGTGATAACTGAGCGTTGTTACTGAAGTTAAAGTGAAAAGTGATTAAGAACTGTTTCAATTGGATTTATTTTCAACTCAAAAAACTCATGTAAAATGTTTCCGAGTTCACATCAGCAAAAAAATCACTAATTATTAATCTCACCCTAAAATAAAATGGTTCAAGAGATAAAGATGGACACTTGAGGGACTGGAACCTCGAGTCTTGACGGTCCTGTCCTCGGAGAGCGTCTGGGACCAGTCTGTGTCCCTCTTCGACCAAAGCCTGTCATCATCAGACGAACAGGCGTCTTTTCACTCAGCTGTTTATGACGCTCCTCTGAGAGCGCTCCAAACAAGTCAAAGTGTATAAAACCCAGAGCAGAGGGGTGTTATTAATAAAGCCCCGTCTCATGAATGATTCATGAGGCGTTCTCTCGGTGGACGCCGCTCTGATCCCGTCCTGGGCTCCTGTCTGTTTTACCAACCTCCAACGCGTCTCTTCTGCCATTTTTCACCTTCCAGCCTCTTTCTACTCGCTCTGTCTCTCGAGTCCGCCTTGAATTTTTCATCACAAGCCGCCTGCCGCCTGCCAAAGCCCGAGCCCGAGCCACTGGAGGCGTCGAATAAAAACAGCTCACATCAGAAAACCTCAATGAGATTAGCTCCAGCTTTCGATTCCACTTTTTTTAACAAAAGCCTAAATCGTCCTCAGGAGTTAATTGCCTCCAATTGCGGTAATAGCGTTTTTGTATTTGGTGTATTTTGTGCTCTTTACTCATTCAGACTGCGGCTCGGAGAGAGTTGAAAAGGCGGCAGTTTAGAAAAGACGAGCCGAGGAAGAATGGAACGAATTCACAGCGAAACATTCAAATTCAAAGCCCATTCACGCACCTTTAGAGTCAAATTAACAATGTGGGCTTTATCTACAGCAGCACAATGGAGCTGCATGATTTAGGGTTTCCATTAGCTCGGAATGTGTCAAAAATAAAGAGAGGAACAGGGTCAAAAGAGACGACAAAGTAAAAGCAGAAGAGCAACAGGGAATGTTCCAGATTAAATGTTATTTCACAAGATTAAAGTTGTAATATTCAGACTAAATGTGAACTATTGTGAGAATAAAACGATAAAGTTAGAAGAATAGTCTCTAGTTTTCTAATTTCTCTTTGACTTGAATGTCTTCTGTGATCTAAACTTTAAAGTGAGTCTGGAGGAGTTTCTTTTTCAGATACAGATGAATATCGTCTGTTTTTCTTGTAGTTTTCTGCAGCTGCTGAATGAAGGGGAAAAATCTGACTAAAACCTGTTCAAATCCACCTAAAACCAGTTTGAATCCATCTAAAACATGTTCAGATCCATTTAAAACCAGTTTGAATCAATCTAAAACCTGTTCAAATCCATTTAAAAACAGTTTGAATCCATCTAAAACCTGTTCAAATCCACCTGAAACCAGTTTGAAATCATGTCAAATCTGATCAAATCCAATTAAAACCTGTTAAAATTAAACTAAAACGTGGCACCAACAGGATATAAACCTCACATCAAACTGTAGCTCGTAATAAAGTATTTTAATGTATTCACAGTGACGGGGAGTCTGTTTACATTAGAACACAGTTTAACATTAGGACAGCCCTGTTTAACTATTGGTCTTCTTCAGAAACTCATGTTCTCTTAATCTCTGGATAATACTTTATGAATAAATCAATGCAGAAGCTTTATTTATTAGCACTTTTACATTACAGGATTAAAAAGTGAAAAAATCTACTCAAGAAATCCAAAAATCCATCTAAAACCTGTTCAGATCCACCTAAAACCAGTTTGAATCCATCTAAAACATGTTCAGATCCATTTAAAACCAGTCTGAATCCATCTAAAACCTGTTCAAATCCACCTAAAACCAGTTTGAATCCATCTAAAACATGTTCAAATCCATTTAAAACCAGTTTGAATCCATCTAAAACATGTTCAAATCCATTTAAACCCAGTTTGAATCCATCTAAAACCTGTTCAGATCCATTTAAAACCAGTTTAAATCTATCTAAAACCTGTTCAAATCCACCTAAAACCAGTTTGAATCCATCTAAAACCTGTTCAAATCCATTTAAAACCAGTCTGAATCCATCTAAGCCTGAAAGTCCAGTTTGAAAACACTTTATAATAACTCGCACAATAAAATATCAGTTAAGCATCAATAGATGTGTAATTAACAACTAATAAACTATAGAGACTGAAATAACATGTATATGGGTTTATTGTTAAAGCTAAAACACGTGCGGTGAGTATATTTATCCGTTTAGTGTAATTGCAGATTGCAGTGAAGCAGCAGCTGATTGGTTTGTGCAGCGGCTCATATTCAACCCACAGATCTAATTCTAATTGAGGCGACAGGAGGCAGCTAATCCTTCAGAGAAAACCTAACATCACTGATACAAAAGCCGAGGTCCGGCGTTAATGTCTGTCCAGAAAAAATGAGCTTCACGGAGCCGTGGAAACGAGCAGCGCTGCGTAATTAGACTTTAGAGAAACGACGGGACATACTTTATCTGCTGCTGCTTAACGAGGAGTCCTGCTGCGAAATGAATCAACCTGAGACGCACAAACGACAACTTACACTTTTAAGATTAACGCAAACGACGTTCTGTTAAACTAAATCTTCTTATATCATATTTCTCTGAGCGTTTGGAGAGTAAACCCAACACAGTAGAAAGAAAATGGACCAAGAGACTAGTGACTGTTGAGGAAGTGAGGGTCGGCTCCAGTAAATCAGAAAATATCCACCAAATACTAAATAGAAGCTTTATATAGTCTGTAGTGTTTGATTCATTAAACAGCATTTTTAATTAAATAATTAGCATAAATTGAGCAGAGTAAGCTAGCTGTTTGTTGCTAATATTTTAAAGTAAGTAAAAATTGTTGAACAGAAACATTTAGGGTCTTAGTTAAATACTCAACCTTTACATCACTAGCGTCAAGAAACTTTTTTTTCCAAATATATTAAGCATTTCTACGTCACAAAAATCCTCTGTTCTGCTTAAATACGCTACATTAAGTTAAACATGTTAAACCATAAAAACAATAAAAACAAACCATTAAATCAGACATAGTTCTTTAAAATGTAATTGAATGGATCAGTTTTGAGGCGGGTGCTTCTTGTACTGACTGTAGAAGTAAAAACAGTGAGAGAACCAGGTTTACACTAAAAAACACCTTAAACTCCATGTTTTTGTGTTAGTTGAATTTACATCTGCATCTTATTTTGAAAATCTACCTTACACAGTATTAATTAGAGCGTTTTCTTCCTGTTTATCTTCACTAAGCAGCTGGAAAACAGTCTCACTGGCCTTTATTCATTTATTCAGTGTAAATTCAAGCTAATATTTACCCTCAGTAAATTAATTTTCCTTGATTATTCAGTTTATTCACTTCTCTCGAGTTAAAACTCCTCTGTTATTTTTCTTCTTACCATTTTTCAACATTTGGCACTTTACATTCTGTCTCAGTAAGAGTCTGGTCATAAGATTATTGATGTTTTGTGTTTCCCAGGCCCTAGATTTCATTTTTTTTGTTATAATTCTCATTTCTTAACCATAATTACTACAGTGTTATCTGATTATCTTCTAATCCCGAGCTGGAATATAAAGTGCTGCTAATACTGCTTTTCTATTTGATGTAAACATGAGAGGTTCCTGACGAGGGCCTTTATCCCGTTGTGGTTTATTTCCGATCACACCTGAAGCTTCCAGCTGTGAACACTCGTCTGAAACAAGTGCCTGAGTTTAAACTGTGGCTCTGATGGACACCGACCACAGTGGATTTTTACCTTTTTTAGATTGAAACAGTTCGATGGTACTTTGCAGACGGTTCCAGATGATTTTTGTGTTGTTTTTTTAATACTCGATGTACCACAGACGTGTGCCGTTAGCAGTGTCTCGTATCAAACACGCTGTACCACATGTGTTTTAATGAAATGGAAACTCGTGCAATTGTTTTGTTTTTGATATATATTGTATACAGCCACTCTTCCTGTACATATCAAATTTAGAATAAAACGGAAGGCTGTTTTGTCCTGTTCATGAGCCGCCTCCAGTCCATTCTTTTTACCTCCTCAGACCTGGTTCAACTTTTCCAACGTATAACGTGACCCAGACGCGAGAAAAATATAAAAAGACTTGGAACTGGACTTGGACTTGAACCAGACTCAGACTTCACTTGGACTTGAACCAAAGACTCAGACTTCACTTGGACTTGAACCAAAGACTCAGACTTCACTTGGACTTGAACCAGACTCAGACTTCACTTGGACTTGAACCAGACTCAGACTTCACTTGGACTTGAACCAGACTCAGACTTCACTTGGACTTGAACCAGACTCAGACTTCACTTGGACTTGAACCAAAGACTCAGACTTCACTTGGACTTGAGTCTCTGAAAAGACTTGATGCTTTACTTCCTTGTTCCTTCGTTGTTGACATCAGTGTCGACCAATGGGAGCGCTCCTTTTTACCTGAAGTGAGCTGTGATTGGACAAAATCCTGCTGTGGACTGATCATTCTCATCTATTAAAATCCTTCATTATAAAGACTAGATCACGTCTTAAGGTCTCTTTTTTTTTTTCAGATCAATAAAACACACTGTGCCCTTTTGCTGAATTATTCCAAAGACAGTAAAAAATGTAGGCCTGAAATTTAGTTTGAATTTGTGGGAAACAGGATTAAAGGTGCTTAGTGTAAAATATTGTAAAGTTAAACAAAATGAAACACATTGATGTAATCTGTGGCTTTAGTCTTGGATTTGGTGTTAGTTCTTTGGTGTTGGTTCTGTCCTTTTTCCATTTTCTTCTGTGTTATCTGCAGTTTGTTTTCTTCTTAGAGATTTACTAAATTAGTGCAAATAAAAGTCGAGGAAAGACCTGGAAAAATCTAGTCTAGAAAAGAATGGCATGAGTTTGTGGAGGATTTTAAAACACACTGAGGTCACCTCCTGCTGTTTCCTGTCGTTAAGTCCGTCTCAGTCCCATTGTCCTTCACTGGGGACTGTTCAGCTACTGTTTGTCTTCAGGAGGTCAGAGGTCACGTCCGATCCAAACACCGGCCGAGTCCCAAGACCGAGAGAGAAGAGAGGGTCAGTGGAGGCAGATAAGACGGGTTTATCCTGAAGGAGCTTTAGCTTCATGCCTCAGAGACACATTAAGTGTTTTAAAGATGTTAAAACCAAGATTTCATGAAACTAAGACCAGTTCATGACACGAGGAAGAGATCCAAGCCCAGTCATATCCAATTATACGCATTAAACAGGGATTTCCTCGTTTATTTTTTACAGTTGCATGTAGTTTTTCAGTGTTTTCTCCTAAAGTTTATTGTAACAGGAATCATCTGAAAAAATGAGACCTTAAGACGTGATCTAGTCTTTATAATGAAGGATTTTAATAGATGAGAATGATCAGTCCACAGCAGGATTTTGTCCAAGCTTCCCTTTTTCTTCCAATCTTGTCTATAAATTTACTGTATAACAATAAATTAATTAATATTCCTCAAATAGATGTTAAAAAGTATGCATCTTATTGCCTGTTAAAGCTTTAATATGTAAGATTTTCAATAAGGAGCGCTCCCATTGGTCGACACTGAACGAAGGAACAAGGAAATAAACCAAGGAAATGGGTTATTCTGTTGGAAATATGTCTTATTTTACAGAGAAACAGCTCAAAAAAGATTAAAAAAAATAGAGAAATGTGCAGTAAATTTAACTTGGATAAATGGATAAATGCACTGGATCTTTAATAGGATTTTTTGATGTAAACGTCCTGCAGGAGGTGTGATTTCAGTTTTCTGTTCTGGTTTAAATAAAGTCTCCATGTTTTAGCGTGTAGCCGTCGACTGGAGCCTGCTGATCCAGATCCTGCCGTTTCAACAAATCAAGTAAAAATAAAGTTAGGACTAGGTTTGGTTTAAGGTTCTTCTGTGTTTATGGAGATGGATTTACTGCTGTTATTTGATCATATTTTGTTGTAAATGAACAGCCTTTTTAACCTTGACAGACCTGAGCCGTTAACAGGGATGGATTTTCCAGGCCTCGCTGGGACAGGTCAGAGGTCAGAGGTCAGCCAATAGCACGCTCTGCTCCCTCTGGAGAGTTTTAGTGGCTTTAATCTGAGAGAAATATGGCCTTCACTCACGACTGACCTCTGGACGAGGAGATCAAAGACAGACCAGGACACCAGAACCTGGACTTTAACGGATCTGGACCGAGACCGGGCCAGAACCTGGACTTGAACGGATCTGGACCAAGACCGAGTCAGAACCAGGACTTTAACGGATCTGGACGGAGACGGAGTCAGAACCAGGACTTTAATGGATCTGGACCGATCTTACACACAAGAAGGGTTTGAGACGGATGATAGCTTTACAGAAGTCTCCTACAGATGTCTCCTACTCAAGTCTCCTATAGATGTCTCCTACAGAAGTCTCCTACAGAAGTCTCCTAGAGATGTCTCCTACTCAAGTCTCCTACTCAAGTCTCCTATAGATGTCTCCTACAGAAGTCTCCTACAGAAGTCTCCTAGAGATGTCTCCTACTCAAGTCTCCTACTCAAGTCTCCTATAGATGTCTCCTACAGATGTCTCCTACTCAAGTCTCCTATAGATGTCTCCTACAGAAGTCTCCTATAGAAGTCTCCTACAGAAGTCTCCTACAGATGTCTCCTACAGAAGTCTCCTAGAGATGTCTCCTACTCAAGTCTCCTACTCAAGTCTCCTATAGATGTCTCCTACAGAAGTCTCCTACAGAAGTCTCCTAGAGATGTCTCCTACTCAAGTCTCCTACTCAAGTCTCCTATAGATGTCTCCTACAGAAGTCTCCTACAGAAGTCTCCTAGAGATGTCTCCTACTCAAGTCTCCTACTCAAGTCTCCTATAGATGTCTCCTACAGAAGTCTCCTATAGAAGTCTCCTACAGAAGTCTCCTACAGATGTCTCCTACAGAAGTCTCCTACAGATGTCTCCTACAGATGTCTCCTACAGAAGTCTCCTACAGAAGTCTCCTACAGATGTCTCCTACAGAAGTCTCCTAGAGATGTCTCCTACTCAAGTCTCCTACTCAAGTCTCCTATAGATGTCTCCTACAGAAGTCTCCTACAGAAGTCTCCTACAGATGTCTCCTACAGAAGTCTCCTACAGAAGTCTCCTACAGATGTCTCCTACTCAAGTCTCCTATAGATGTCTCCTACAGAAGTCTCCTACAGAAGTCTCCTACAGAAGTCTCCTACAGATGTCTCCTACAGAAGTCTCCTACGGATGTCTCCTACAGAAGTCTCCTATAGAAGTCTCCTACTCAAGTCTCCTACAGAAGTCTCCTACAGAAGTCTCCTACAGAAGTCTCCTACAGAAGTCTCCTACAGATGTCTCCTACAGAAGTCTCCTAGAGATGTCTCCTACTCAAGTCTCCTACTCAAGTCTCCTATAGATGTCTCCTACAGAAGTCTCCTACAGAAGTCTCCTACAGATGTCTCCTACAGAAGTCTCCTACAGAAGTCTCCTACAGATGTCTCCTACTCAAGTCTCCTATAGATGTCTCCTACAGAAGTCTCCTACAGAAGTCTCCTACAGATGTCTCCTACAGAAGTCTCCTACGGATGTCTCCTACAGAAGTCTCCTACAGATGTCTCCTACTCAAGTCTCCTATAGATGTCTCCTACAGAAGTCTCCTACAGATGTCTCCTACTCAAGTCTCGTACAGAAGTCTTCTACAGAAGTCTCCTACAGATGTCTCCTACAGATCTCTCCTACAGATGTCTCCTACAGAAGTCTCCTCTGTCCTCTGTCCTTTTGAGGAAGGGTCTAAACCTGTTTTTGATGCAATAATGAAGCCACTTCCTGTTTCCTGTTCAACAGCTTGGACCTAAACTGCAGAGAGTAAATATCTCATGTTTTCCTCTCGGGGTCGTCTCGTCTGAGGCCGAACCATAAAACCTCTTTTCTCTGAAGCGCGTCGTGTGAGAGCGACGGGCTTTTGGACGAAAGCATCAGAAAATTGCTCCAGTTCAGATAAAGTGGAACAGAACACTTTCTCCGTTATATTCATCTGTGGATAAATGGAGCAGGCTTTTATTGTGAAAGTGATGCATGTCAAAGAGAAAGGCTCTGAATCAGAAGTGTTTTTGACTCAAGTTAAAATCTACAGATAACTTTACTACATCAGACTTCAATAATACATTTAGTTTTTTAGTTTTTTTGGGTTAAATGTGGTGAGTTCAAGGAGTCGTGAATTTAACCAAACAAATGACAGAGGCTTGGTTCCAGTTCAAACCCAGATGTTTTTGGCGTTTGTTGAGCGTTTGGACGACCGTTCTTCAGCAGATCTGTTACATCTGGTTGAATAACACACACTTTTGAAATGACAACTTTTATAATGATTTAGGCTCCATATTTTGAGCTAAAACATAAGAATTATATTAGCTTTTAATGCTAACTCCATCTGTGTAGATTAGAACAATATGTAAAATGGGTGAGTGGTTTTACTGTTATTTCCTGTTAGATTATTCTCTGTTGTGATGTATACTTTATTTCTGTTTGATTTCCTGTGAATATGGTGGACCTCTTTAACATTCTGCCTCTGTCTTTGTGCCGCTGACGGAGCAGAGGTTTTCTTTACAAAATTATCTTTGCACTATGGGAATAAACCAGATCTAAAGTGGGACTTTTTTATAGAGACGCTCCACAGTTTGATTTATTGCTCTTTTTGGACGATGATGAACTGCACAGAACAGATTAGATGGAGCTCTGTGTTGGTTTGTGTTGGATTTATAAACTTAGTACGTTGTTTTTGGGGGGATTTTAATATATGTTGAGCCCAAATGTATTTACTAAGATGTTCAACATAACAAATATATACACCGTTATATATTTGATAATACACAGTCATCTTTTGCAGTGAAAAGCTGGGGACCGCTCCTGTTTTTTAAAGTAAATTTGACAAATACTTCCAGTCCCCAGAGTTCAGAGGCTCTCACGCGGCAGAGCAATGACAGAAAAGACGAGTTCATCCGTCGAGGCGACACGCGTGACGCAGAATCGATAAGATCAGCAGATTTGGCAGCTCGTCGAGTCGAGAGCAGCGGAGACTATCAGAGCAAAGGTCAAGTGTCAAAGCGCCGCAAAACATTTATGAAACGAGGCAGGCTTTTATGAGTCAGAGCCGAGAGTCTCAAAGGTCAGAGCAAAGCCAGTCACAAATAGATCTGTGAAGTTTCCACAAACCACTCACAGAAAGAATAAAAGCTCTGGAGGAACCGCTCTCAGTGAATGTATTAGAAATAAAAATACATGAAAATAAGGCTTTGTGATTAAAGATTTGAACTGAGAAAGGGTCTATTGTAGCACAGAAACAGCACAAAAAAAATTAAAACAAATAAATAGAATGAGAAAAAGAAAATAAAATTAATTACACACATTGCCAGAGAATTGATTAAAAACAAGACGAGAAAACTGTGAATATATCGTTCTGTCGATGAACGTAGCAGCAGCAGGTCATTATTTATAAGAGTGGGTTTTATCAAAGGGCTTTTTTTTTTTTACTTTATATTTCCTCAAAGCTCCACTCCCTGATTTTTTTCTTTTCTTCTTTTGTCCTTGTCTTAGCATTAGCTTAGTGTTAGCTTAGCATTAGCTTGCTTTTCTTTTTTCAGCTGTTTCTCTGTTAAAAGACATATTCAGCTGAAAATACACTTTATCTGCAGCTATTAAACTTCCTGGAACGTCATGTGACAGAGTTATGTCGACCAATGGGAGCGCTCCTTTTGGAGCATGTGATTGTCAAGGTTTTCTGTTCCTGAATAGAGGTTCTCATCTATTACAGTCCCTCAGAATAAACAGGAGATGGATCAGAAAGACTGTTTTACAAATGATTGATTTTACAATAAACTATTTGGGTTTAAACCATTTTCACAACTAGAAGAAAAATATCTGCTACAGTCTTTTTAATTGTAATGTGGATTGTTCTTGTTTTCTTCTTATTTTATGTCAGTTTTAAAAGATTATAACCAAATAAATTCTCATTTAACCTCAGCCTGTAATAAATACACTCTCTAATGTAAAGTCAGCCTCTGTTTTCAGACACAAACAAAACCTTTGCTGCGTGTAACCTTCGTCTGTTCAGAATTTGTTGAGAAAAACACTTCTCCTACAGAACAAAGCTTAACCTGTGTTGTG
>CM072164.1:842573-906822 GCA_036850595.1 Rhyacichthys aspro | reverse complement strand
AAGATACAAAATAAAGAAGTGATGGCCACATAAACTCATTCATTTTACAACCCACTTTGTTTATTTCCTTCTCTGTGATCTAAAAGTCAAATTTCACTGACATTTCCCTTTTTATTTTTATGAAAGCACATCTAGTACTAACTTCAGTGACAGCTTTAACGAACAGAACGGTTAATTGTTCCGTCCGGCGCTGGCGAGCCCCTCAGAAGACAGTATAATTAGGCGTTTTACTGTCATGGCCGACCGCAGAGGGCTCAGCGTTTCTAACCTGGCTCTGGGAACACGGGGTTAACTGGAGGAGAACTCATTACCGCAGCAGCAGAACATCCATGTGATTTACAAACATGCAAATGAAGGAGATGTAATTACTGCAGCTAATTAAAGCCCTGACGGAGGAGAGCAGTCAGAGGGATGTGGAACGAGCAATGATTAAAAACACAATCGAATCCAGTGACGTTATTTTAAAGGCATCGGAAAGTGAGTCAAATCAGAACTGAACTTTATCTCACAGTGAGTTGGAATGGCTTTGTGTAATTATTAAAGCTGAGTTTCATTTCCAAACATACTTGATTCAGACACTATAGACGTATGAAGGGAAATGTCAAACAAAACAAATTCAATATATAAAGATGAATAATGTGTGTGCACGTTTAGATTCTGATTCATTTAGTTTAGCACCAAAACTAAAAATGATCCATCAGCAACAAGTCAAGTTCACAGCTGGGATTTTAAACTTCACCAAACACAACAAAGATGCTCAGAAACACACTGTTAGCCCAGATGCTTCTCAGTGCTTTATGTTTACCCTCTGTTCATGTTTTTATTTAGACAATATCGTTTTGGTTTGTTTTTTAAACTAAACGAGTAAAGTAAGGATCTAACACTGTTTTTACCTTTTTCAAAATCATATAAAGAGTCTGTATTCAGCCCTTTCTTTCTTTTAATTCTGGAGAGAATATCTGTTTTTCTTAAATATCTGAGACTGGTTTAGGAAATGATTTAAAATGTCAAATGTTGTCCTTGCAGCAGCTGTGATCTGAAGGTGAACGAGGTTTGTTCTCGAGGTTGTTGAGGACAGTCTGCTGCTCTGGGAGAATAGTTAGTGCTCGCTCTGACTTCAGCCAAATCCTTCTTTTAGCCTTTGTTTTATTTGGTCTCTGCAGTGGGAGATAAGCTGGATGTCGGGGCTAAGCACAGCTAACCCTCTTAGCCGTTCCACGCCGCTCCCACCGGCTCAGCGTGGACGAACAGGAAGTCACCTCTGAGCAAACAGGAAACAGCAACACAATCCAAACCCTGCAGAGTCACTAAAGCTGTCAGCGCAGAAGACTCATCCTGCCGCTGTACGTTTATAACTACCACACACGAGCAGGTTCTGAGGTTTAAGGGAACATCTGGGCTCAAAACCAGGGGCGTTTACCAGAGGAGGGGCCGAGTCAAGACCCGAGTCAAGACCTGAGTCAAGACCTGAGTCAAGACCCACAAAGGCAAGTCCAAAGTCTTTCAGTTTGAGTTTCAAGTCCTTTTAAAACAGATTAATACAACCCTCAAAGATTGTGTGACATGTTAATAATAAATCATGTGCCTCACAAAGTCAGGATGGTTTTCATCGACTGAAGATAATCTGATGAAGAACTTAGATTTGTCCAGTTCTGACAAAAAGAGAAATATTGTCTCTGCAGTTGGTAATGAATCAGAAATATTCCAGTGGAGTCTAACTCTGAGCAGGTCACAGCTGCTGAACACACTGGGTTCATTTAGAACAAACAATGGAAAAGAAGATAAAAAAAAAAAAAAAAACACATGAAGGATTAAGGATTGTATTTGCCAAAAAATAAACAAATTGTCCAAAAGTCGATTTATGGGGCGTTTTTTTCTTTTCAGAGTTTTCATTATTACATTATTATAACGTTATAACGATCAAGTCAAGTCTGAACTCATTAAATGTTGACTTCGCTGGAGTTTAATTCTCAAATTGAAGTTATTACCAACGTTACTGATTTCTGCTCTGTTCTGACGTCTCTTCTTTGTTCCTTTTGCAGATGTTCATTTCTGTTTCTGAAATGACAAAAGGCCCTTCAGCTATCGTCCAACATCTCTATAAGAGTCCTCAGCTCCAGGAGGGGCCCCTCGGACCGGGCCCCAGACCGACAGCTCTGGCCCCGGGTCGATGACCTCATGTTTTTCATTTAGAGCCCTCTCCGCTCTTCATTTTCTATTAAGAAGAAGAATGGCCGACAGCAACAGCAGAGCCTCACTTTTCTCCCACATTTCTCCTTCATCGGTTTCTTTCTCCTCATTTATTTTCTTCCTTTCATCTTTTGTGGGAGACATTGTGCTGCATTGTTCTTTTCCATCAGATAACAGATGTTAGTACAGATCCATGATGAGGTTGAATTGGATGGAAATGTGAAGAAAGGCAGATATATTTCACCAGAATACAACTGGTTGATTGAGATATAAAAATAATCATTGCACTGGAGCTCTTATTAATACTACATTAACTTTAATGTTCAATGATTTGGTCCAAAACAACAGAAATTATTATAAAAAAAACAAGTTTAGGCTTATTTTTTACTCTATTTAGACACAACTCAAGCAAAAAGCTGCAGTATTTTCCATTTATTTATTTACCCACAAGTTAAATCATTGAGTTTTTCGAACAACAGAGCAGAGAGGAACGGAGCAGGGTCCAGGAGCAGGGTCCAGGAGCAGTATAAGGAGGAGGGTTAGGAGCAGGACAGCCCCAAAGGCCAAAGGTCGTAAGACTGTCATCATTAGCTCAGTTTTAATCATTAGCTCCTTTATTCATGATTAACAAACAGAGCCAGGATGAAAAGAACCTTTCCCTGAGTTTAGGTTCAGCTGCTTTAACAGTTTATCAGTCTTTGATGAGGAAGCACAGGTCCTAAACATCTGTGTATAACTCTGACTCCGTGTGATGTTATTTCTGGTTCTCAGTTGGTTCATTTTTCATATTTGGAGCATGTTCATTTTTCTGTGGCTAAAGCCTTTACAGTGTGTTGTACATGAGCTCTACACAATAACAGACTTGTTTTTTGCAGAATCTTGACCAAACTTGGACCGTGTGACAGATATGAAGTGTGCTGGAGCTCACGGAGGAGGCTTATGCAGAGCGTGCCTTTAGAGCAGGTTTGTGTTGGGTTTGTTCCGACGCCGCGACAGTGATGAATAAGCATTATTAAAGAAGAGACACGGGCTCCGGGCTGTCGTTAATCTTCATCGCTGCTGGCACCTCCTCACTGCTGCCCACCCTCGGCTCTTCTGCTGTCACCCACCACCCACCAACCAGACCCTCTGCATCTACCGTATTCAACCTGCTCCAGACCTGACGGTGCTTCGATCTGAATTCATTTACAAAGAGGAAGTCAGGAAGACTACAGCACAACCAGAAGTTCTGCAAAACCCCACGGCTCGCTTCAGTGACCTGTGTGAAAGGTTAGAAAAGTCTCTGGGTGTTTTAAAGATCGCTTTTAAAAACATTCTTGCTGTTTGTTTTTTCTTCAGAGTCTGAGTTCAGACTTTTGTGACTCTTTCTTTTTATTGGGAAAGAATCACAACAAATCACAAATATTAAAAATAATTGGAGAGTATTCCTGAGATTATTGGGGCTTTGCATCAGAAATTCAAATTAAGATTATTTATTTCAGCTTAAACTGGGACAAAAATAGTGCAGTACATTAATGTTACAGAAATACAAAATGCTAAACAGTATGTACTTGTACTACGCAGGGAACATACTGAATCATTCATATCTTATTCATACTCATATATACGTTTTTCCAACATGAGGCATAAGTGCAGTTGATAAGCCACAGACCATGATGGACACGTTTTGTTTTTTTGAAAAGAAAAGCATCTTGTTGATCCAGAAATGTCCATTTTTGCAGCTTTCATCCACTGATGGTGTGGCCTAACTTCTGTTTCCATAATGTGCACATAATCTCCAGTATTCTGATGTTCTGAAATACTGTAAGTTAACTGTATGTTGTATATAAAGATACATGGACTTTTAGAAAATACCTGAAAGACAGGAGTACCCCAGACGTAAAGAGAGAAGGTGCTTCTGTCTCTGAACATCTGCTCCAGACCTGAACATACACTTATCTGTGGCTCGTAAAGCTGCAGCCTCAGGTCAGTGGCTTTAACGCAAACGTTTGAAGTGTCGTTTAGCTCTTTTACAGGTTTGGAACGAGGACAGGATGCAGCGGGACGTCCCGAGCGGTGGAGCGGGGCCGGGGCACATCTGAACCTGTCTGTGTGGGATTTAACGGCAGGAGGTAACGGTGCGTAACCCGTCGCAGCAGGACGGGTCCAACAGAGACGTTCAGAGAAGCTAAAACCATAACTCCTGTTTAACACAGCGTCAAACAAATATGAGCTTAGTTTACTGCCTCCAGAGAGTGACCGAGGTTTGTCCAGA
This sequence comes from Rhyacichthys aspro, assembly GCA_036850595.1. Lineage (NCBI taxonomy): Eukaryota > Metazoa > Chordata > Actinopteri > Gobiiformes > Rhyacichthyidae > Rhyacichthys > Rhyacichthys aspro. Next base: position 902,378 of record CM072164.1, on the reverse strand, counting down.
AACATAACATAACTTCTCTTTATGTCTTACACACAAGACACATGACGTTCCAGGAAGTTTAATAGCTGCAGATAAAGTGTATTTTCAGCTGAATATGTCTTTTAACAGAGAAACAGCTGAAAAAAGAAAAGCATCAACAGAGAAAAGGGAGACAACGTGAAACACAGATAAATACTGTCAATTCAATCACGTAATGTTTAACGAGGAGGAGATAATTGTCGTCCTGACGCTGAAGTCACAGCTAAGCTAACGCTAAACTCTAAACTTCAGTTTGGTCAAATGGATTAGTATTTTGTGGTTTTATTTTTTAATAAAAGAGAAGCAGGAGAGGTCTCTAGACTGATTTTGGAGGAGAGTCTGAGACAGAGACAAAAAAAGAACATCAGGGAGATTTAATATTTAGCACAGGTCATGGTTTGGTTATAAATGTTTTAATATGTGACATTAACATTTCCTAGTGTCCCTCTCACCTTTAGCCACATGTAGCTCAGTAGGTTAGGTTTGTGTTTGGGTTCAGCCAGTCATTTCTATTCATTACTACATACATAGGGTCCGGAGGCAGGTGTCCCATCACTCTGAGATCCCGCCAGACCCGGCTCAGTGTCCAAAGTCCAGGAAGTGTTTTCAGGCTCAGTGAGGCTCAGTGGAGGAGAGCAGCAGTGTTAGACTCATTTCATGGAGCATTTGTCTCAGGAAACTCTGACACAAACCTGTCTGAGCAGCATCTGAGGAGCATCTGGACTGTTCACTGAGGCTCTGAAAAGATAAAGTTCGTTTTTTTGTCCCACTCTCCTCCAACAGCAGCAGTAACCTTTCTGTCTTCTTTTATCTAAAAAAAAGATCAAGGACCAATTTTTTACCACAAAATACTAATACGTTACATTAAGTTGAAGTTCAGCTCTGACCTGAAACTTTTATCTGTGGAATGATCATTCTCATCTATTAAAATCCTTCATTATAAAGACTAGATCACGTCTTAAGGTCTCATTTTTTCAGATGATTCCTGTTACAATAAACTTTAGGAGATTACACTGATAAACTAAATGTAACAGTAGAAAAATCAGATAATGTACTTTGAAAGGAGGATTTATGAAACATGAAAGGATTGTGTTAGATTGTTTTCATCGTGGCTGTTGTCTGGAGAATAGGAAGGAAATACACTTTTATCTTTGTCCAATAAGACACTTGTTATCATTTATTTTCTGTGTAGTTCTTGCTTCGTGCTTTAGACAATTGTCCTCTTGATGTCGACACAAAGCTCGAGCCGGTCCCGACATCCTGGCTCTAAACCCTCCGCGCAGATGTCTGACAGCGGAACATCCTCAGTGCTTTTCCTTTTGTCGTCCGTCGTGTGATTTATGCCCGGTCCTTCCTCCGTCTGTGCGAGCGCTGAATTCCAGAGGGATGTGGTCATCTCTGAGCCCGACGTCGGAGAAAAACCAGGCCTGAAGCAGGTGTGAGCGACCTCCCGGAGCTTCAGCGCTGACACGACGCAGAACAACAGGCTCCGTTAGCGTCGAGGCGGCTCGTCGGTGGAAATGACCCGTGACTTTAGAGAAACACACAGGACTCGGAGATAATTGGCCTCAGCAGCAGAAGCCTGGGTCACGATGGGAGAATATTATCTAATGAACTTAAAGCTGCAGAACCTGGTTTAGTTTTTTTTGTCCCGGTCTCAGACTCCACTCCAACAGCAGCAGTAACCTTTCCTGCTTCTTTTATTTAAAAAAAGATCAAACTGGACCAATTTTTCAACACAAAATACTAATATGTTACATTAAATCAAAGTTTAGATCTTAAACTTTTATTTCCGTCTCATTAAACACTGCATCGAAGCATTACCAACATTTACCCCGTTTAATTTTCTGCCCATTTCTTTATTTTCATCATTTTTGAGCTGTTTCTCTTTTAAATAAGTCGTATTTTTCAACAGAATAACTCATTTCCTTGGTTTATTTCCTTGTTCCTTCATTGTTGACATCATAGATCATAGATAGACAGGATGTTTAGTTTTATTTTTAGCCCAATGTCACAACAACTGAAGACTATATTAAAAGAGATTCTGGTTTGGTTTTGAGTTAAGTCCAGCTTTGGTCCTGGTTCAAGGTGGTTTTAAAAACAAGAAAAGGTTTCAGAGAAGGCGTCTGGACGTAGGTTTGAAGGTTCTGAGTTCAGGATGGCAGAAGAAAGAGTCTGAAACAGTCTGGACTCTGCTTACAGCTCCAGTCACATGATAAAGTAAATCTTTTCACTCTGGAGCATCTACGGGACGTTCCGCTTAGGTTTTATCAGGTTTTTCCAACAGAATAAAGTCAAGATAATTCTTCTTGTTTGGAAAAGGCTTCATTTATTTCACAAATCGCTGCTGTTCTTAGAGAAATTAAAAACTCTTGCCACTGTCTCACTCTTTAATCATTTCGTGTAGAATGTGATTAAGTTACGGCGTCAAGAGGCTGTTCTAACGCCTGATTGGATGGAGAAAAAAAGGTGGAGCAAATCTGATGAAAGTTAAGATGAAGTGAAGCAATAGGTGCGTTCGACTTGAGTCAGACCAGTTTCCATCAGTTTTAATGAAGTGTTTAATGTTAAATACAGAGAACACAGTCATTTAAGACATTTTAATAATGTATGCATAATACACAATGACTTTACGAGATGTTAAATGTGTAAACTTAATAAATCCACAGCTCCACATTGTGTCCAAGAGCAGCTCATTTACAAAGACACTGCAGTAGTTTCAAACAGAACAAAGCCCTTATAATAAGAGTTCAATGTATTCACATCCAACACTCGCCAGAGCTGCACTCGAGACGTAAACTTTAACACAAACGGCTTTAAAAGTATAAGATATTAATGAAGAGGTAAAGGTTTCATGTGATTACGTCCTTATTCTGTAAGAAACGTAGTGTTGACAGGTTCTGCTCAAAGAAAATATAATGAAAGTCGTCTTGTGGAACGTGCAGTGGGTATTTATTGAGAGATTAAAATAATTAATTTGTGTTTTTAATTAGATTTTTAATTAACTTATTTGCATAAACCTTGAATTAAAACACAATGTGGATAAAGTCAGAGCTGCATGTTGCATTTTAAAGAGAAGCTTTGTCTGTTTTCATATAGTTTTCCAAGATGGCCGCCGTCTATAAAAGGCACATTTTATGGACAAACGTAAATGCAAAGATCTTAGTTTCAGTTTATACATTGTTTTCAAACCTAAGCTTGATTTAAATCTGAAAAGTGTCGTCTGTAGTGGAGTCAGAACAAGGTTTGGCTGCTTCTTACATGTTTTAGCAGAATTTTAATTTGAATAAACAGCAGTTAATCATGATATCTGGCACATTTACAGACAGTAGCAGGTTTATAGAATCGTTTTTTCGATCTTGGCTTCAGCAGAAACCTGTGGAGCTCCAGGAGAAGGACCCGAAGAGAAACTGAGTCTAAAAATGAACCTGAAGAAAGAGGAGAAGAAAAACTTGGCAGAAAGAACAATGCGTTAATGAGCCTCACTACTTTTAGATCAGACACATTCAGCCAAGAACACACTATCCACCAACTGTGAATTATCTACATACAGACAGTTTATATATGGATTAGATTTATCTCATTAAACCCTTTAAAAATGAACTGCACTGAAGGTATTGTCCTCTAACAAATGCAGAAGTGAAGAGCTGCGTTAAACTATTGAAAGATCCATTATTCACATTTAATGTTCTGTGATTAAACAGATTGATGGAATCAAGACGGCAGCGTAGTAATCTTTCCTGCTTCTTTTACTTAAAAAAAGATAAAAAAGAACCAGTTTTTCACCACAAAATACTAATACATTACATTAAATAAAAGTTTAGATCTGAACTGAGCCTTTTATCTTTGTAGTTTCTCGTTGTAGACTGTAGTGATCCTGTATTTATCTCTGTCTCATTAAACACTGAAGCATCACCAACATTTATCCATGTTTCATTTGCTGCTTTTTCTCTATTTTTATCTTTTTTGAGCTGTTTCTCTGTAAAATAAGACATATTTCCAACAGAATAACCCATTTCCTTGGTTTATTTCCTTGTTCCTTCGTTGTTGACATCAGTGTCGACCAATGGGAGCGCTCCTTTTTACCTGAAGTGAGCTGTGATTGGACAAAATCCTGCTGTGGACTGATCATTCTCATCTATTAAAATCCTTCATTATAAAGACTAGATCACGTCTTAAGGTCTCATTTTTTCAGATGATTCCTGTTACAATAAACTTTAGGAGATGACACTGAAAAACTAAATGAAACAGTAAAAAATCAGGTTATGGACTTTTATGACCCCATCACAAAACATGAAACCAACAGTAATTATAGTTAAAACAGACAACAGCTGTGTTCTTCAAAGCCATGCGTCTGGTTCGTCCAAATTTAAAAACAAAGATACAGTAAATACTGTAATAAAATGAAAAGCCCTTGTATTTTGTGACAAAGCAACAACAAACACAGTAAATTTGAGTTTATTTTCCACAATGCTTCTGTCTTTGGCCGGGGCCATGTTGCCGGGCAACAGTCGATGGAAAATAAGATCCAGGAAGGCAAGGTCAAGACTGAACGCTTCACACATCTTTCTATTTCCTCCATTTCCACACTCACAGCTGTGGCACCGGAGCAAATCCCCTCAAATCCCCCTCGACTTTTACTTTCCATCTGATCCCAGCCTCAGACGTGTTTTCGTCGAGGAGGCTGTGAACGCTGCAGAGGTGAGGCGTTTACTGTCCTCGGAGCGTTCTGCAGCGGACACACGGGTCACAGGAGTTACCACCGGTTCAGACATTAGTGGAGACCAGTGTTTATTGGGGTCGTGGGGTCAGTACGTCTCAGGTTTCTGCTCATATTTAGGCACCTTTCAACTAATCAACAAATCACAGAGAGACACCTTCAAACCTGTCGCCGTTCTCCCAAATGTTCCATAATCCTAACTGGACATAACAGGGAGTAGAGAGATGTTGTGCTCTGTGACTGAATGTTTTTAGTCCAGTCTGATGCAAGTTTTATTTCACAACAATGAAGCCGCTTCAACCCGAGGCTGGCTGCAGCGTTTCCACGGCAACCATCAGAGTCACTTTCACATCAACTTCCAACAAAAACACAACAACAGTGTTTTTGTGAAGATGGAGCCAGAGAAAAGAAAATGAGAAAAACATGTGTTTCTCTTTTACTCAAGAAAGAACTTCTGCTACAACACAACAATAAACCTGCAATTCAGGTATTTGTATGTGTTGTTGTTAAATAGACATTTTAAAGATATCCTTTAATCAGATTCAGTTGAACTAGTGTCTGTTTTATGACTGCAGCCAATCAGCATCAGGGATAGTTCACTGCAGCAGTCAATTTAGTTTTATTATTATTTCATTCTTACTCTCATAAGATAAAGGAGGACTTTGAAAACAGAACGACAGTTTTATGGCAAGATCACAGACACAGACAAATATACAGCGGTGTGATGAAAATATGAATTAAAAATATTTATGCTGCTTATGTCCATTTTAGTTTCCCTTTTTACGACTGGCAAGAGGACTACTGATAAAAAAACTGAAAATTAGCCTAATTCATCGAACTCATCATCTAATATTTGACATAATTTAATGTTGATTAATGTCCACTGTCCCTTTTCAAAATAAAATAAAATAAAAGCTGCAGAGCTCACTTTAGAAAGCACAGGTTAAAAGTGACTGATGCAGGTTCAAGCCCACAGCTTTGGTTCTTAAATCATCAAATTGAATAGAATCAGACTTAAAAGAAAATAAAAGCAAATTTCACACAGAAATGTATTGAGTGAACCCAAAATGTTAGTGTCATGCTGCTCTCGTGAAGAACGACTCACATGAAGAGTTCATATGATTTAAATTCAATGGAGGGAAAGTGTTTTGAGGAAAGCAGCTGTGATCTTGGCTGGACTTGACTTCAGATCCTGAAATCTAACGTCAGAGACTGAGATCTTTGATGAATGATCAAGACCTGGACCAGTCTCTAGTTTTATGTTCCATTAATGAAATCCCAGCAGAAGTGAAGTATTTTAAATGTAACTGTATATAACCTTCAGCCACAGTTGGTGTGAGTCTGAGTCAGTGAAATCAAAGCTTTAACCACAGTCTATTTTGATCAAATTGGCCCCTGGAGTGTGTTACATACTTTTATTGAGGCCAGTTTCTGTGCAGCTTCGAAATGAACCTCAACAATTTGACTCGAAGCCGGCGACGCAGAACATCAAAGTTCAAAGATGCGCTCGGCCTGTGATTCCTCGGCGGCCGGAGCGGGGCTTATTTTCCGGCGCAGGTGTTAATTTGCGGCAGGTACGCGGCGGGCTCCGGGCGGCGGGTAAACAAGCTTCAAAGGGCCCTGCCTCAGACACGACCCGGGGTCAAGAGACACTCGTTAGTTCCACGTCAGGCAGCCCACTCCACTCACTTTCCTTTTCAGAAACACGAGATAAGAGACGTTATTTATGCCACAGAAGAGAGCTCAGGTTCACGAGGCACAGACCGACTGGAGACAGATCAGAACCAGCAGAATATTACAGTAATATTACAGTAATATTACAATACAAAAAGATTATTGAAGCTAAAGTGACATGTTACTGACTTCACAGAGAAACAAAACAATATCATACTTTGATCTGACTTTTATCTTATATTCTATTAATATATGTTTTTATCAGTTACAAATAGTGTTTTTATACATTTTTAATTGTGGAAAAATCATTTATCAATCATTTATGCCATTCATTCCTTTTCTACCGCTATGTCCCGTTTGGGGTCCCGGGGCTGGAGCCTATCCCAGCAGCTCTGGGCCTGAGGCGGGGTACATCTTGGACAGTGGACAGTGGACAGTGGACAGTTTGTCGCTGGGCTAATTTATGCCATTTTTAACATTAAACAGAGCAACAACTGTATGAACTTCATCCCTTTGAGCTCAGAATACTGCAGAGATTCCTGGGAAGCCTCAGTGTTGTCCTGAAGAGCTGGAGGAGGTGTCTGGGGAGAGGGATGGCTGCCCGGATCAGAGAAGAAATGATAGACTGCAGCCAGTGAGCCTCATGACATTGAGAAGAAGAAAATCCTACTGGAATAACTGTTGAGCTGCTATTATTCAGAGAAAAAAACAAGGAGCTTTTTCTCAAAATAACCTTTGTATTTTCTAATAAACCTATTAGTTCTTATTATACAGACGTCTACAGCTGCATCTCATTTATTATTACAGTATAACTCTAACCTTTTCTTTTGGAGAAACAAGGACTAAAGAGAGAAATGGGCTAAAAGTCACTTTATGTCCATTTTGTCCAAAGTTATTGATCATAGAGTAATTGATAAATAATGATAAAGTTTACAAACATCTGTGAGTTAGAGTTGAACTGAAATCAAAAGTACTACTACATTAATATTGTGGTATTTGTAGTGTATTCTTCTCTGGAGCTTCTTCAGAGGAACATAAATCCAGAGGCACGTAACTCATTTCCTTCCATCTGTGGGTTTATCTTTATTGAATATTTGAGAACTCGTCGCTGATCCATGCAACTAACATCACTTCTCACCTCAAAGCGTCAACACAGCACATTCCCAAATTCATTTTTCATCTTGTAAATGAGATTTTTGTCAAGAGTTTTAGCTTTATTGAGCAGACTTCCCCGGGATGGGCCTCCATATTTCACTGGGATCAGATAAAAGGGCTCGGCGGCGAGGTTCTCCTATCGCCCCGACCCATCTCTGATTTATTACAGCTACAAAACACTGTCCTTGTCACGGCGTAACCACCCATCGCACTCGTGTAATGACAAAACGCTCTGATGAAAAGCTCAGAGGTGTCGCCGCTGTCCGCCTCCTGTCGCCGTTCTGAGTCGAATCTCAGCGAACGGCGGCTCCGAGCTCGTCCGATGATGGATAACCGAGCGGCAGATGTTTCAGGAAGTAGCCCCATTGATAAAAGCCCCGTCGGAGGAGGGGCCGCGTTGGAGTTCATCCACCTTCCTCCGCCTCAGCGCCACATCCATCACGCGCTCAAAATGGAAACTGCCCTTTAACGTCAGCGGCCGAGCGTTTGATGGAGAAGCTGCTGATGAGACACTGATCTGAATATTCCCGGAGCCTCACGGTCACAGGTGGCTTTTATTACGCTCATAAATACAGAGTGCATTAAACAGACATTAGATTAATTACACTTAAAGACATTAGTGTTCATTAGGCCCGCACAATACATCGTTTATTACAATATCTTCACACTTTTTATGTCAAAATAATCAGCTAATAAGTGCTTTAAATCAAAGTGTTACAAGAACAGGAATAACTCAGGCATAACTGTGCAGACAAGGGCTTTTACATGTTCCAATCATAATATTACTGCAGGGTTTAAGAGAGTTATTGCATTGTTACCTAATATCTTGCAGCTGTAGTGTTCAAACAAATCAAAATCAAAAAGACTGGAGCAGTGTCTTTAATAAAGAATCACAATGATAGCATCTGGGCATAGTTTAGAAGAATATATTGTTCTTCATCCAAAAAACGTATATAGCCTTCGTTATAATCCTTCCTTGTACGATGGCCTCGATGACGGAGAACATCCATGAACAAAGCCTGTTGTAATGAGTAATTTTGTCTATTAGCTTATTCAAACTGACCTGATCATAGCAGTTCAATCACATGCTCCAAAAAGGAGCGCTCCCATTGGTCGACACTTGTCACATGACGTTCCAGGAAGTTTAATAGCTGCAGATAAAGTGTATTTTCAGCTGAATATGTCTTTTAACAGAGAAACAGCTGAAAAAAGAAAAGCATCAACAGAGAAAAGGGAGACAACGTAAAACACAGATAAATACTGTCAATTCAATCACGTAATGTTTAACGAGGAGGAGATAATTGTCGTCCTGACGCTGAAGTCACAGCTAAGCTAACGCTAAACTCTAAACTTCAGTTTGGTCAAATGGATTAGTATTCTGGAGGAAAAACTGGTCTGGTTTTATTTTTGAGTGGACAAAAGTCTATCCTGACACGCTTTATCAGTTCAAATGAAAACTCTGAACTGATGCAGAAGTCTGTTTATCCTGAGGATTACATAAAAGCCCTCAGTCGATGGTTGAACAGTGGAGGGTCCTCCAACAGAACAGAGGTGGGCGTCTGACAGAACAACAGCGCTGGCTCCAGAGGCTGTTGTTCCAGTGACTTTAATGAAGAGCGAGGCTTTTCATTTTCATCTGACGCTCATTAAAAAAACAACAGCAGAGTCAGGAACAAACTGAAGATCTCAGACGTTTGTGTTGAACTTTTGATTGGACGAACTAAACTGAGGTGAAGTAGGTTCAGACACATGCTGCACTACACTGTATCATGTAATAAATGTCATCAGAAGATGTTGAAGAATCGCGTTTGGACTGTTTTTATTTGTTCACTTGAGCACACTTCAGGAACAGTCTTGGTTAATGTTCTTGGCTTTAAAAAGAGGCTAAAATCTTTTTGTTTACAACATTATGCTCAAAGACACTGAGCTGGATAATATTTACTTAAATGAAGAGTGACAAAGTGAAGAGAGTGATGTTAGGAGTTCACATGTAATCTACTGTAATCTTATCTTATTTAGCAAAAAGGTATCATTTATATTACATTTGGGTAGAAGCCTGGTAGTAGTATGGTAATAGGTAATACTATAGTAAATAATAATTAACATGTAGTAAACACTATTAACTCAAACTTGGTTAGAACATGATAAATATTTTATTTAAATGTCTTTATTGTCAGATTTCTTTGGTGTCTAAAGAGTTAGTTTAACGGCATAAAAAGATCAGTGAGAATACTACAGTAATCTATAGATATTCAGAGTATTTCCTCCAATACTGCATTCATCAGTGGTTTGTAGGAATAACATAGATATATTTTATTAGACTGTGTCTCTTCTGTTATGTTTGAGGCTGGTCTGTGAACACAACACTCTGGACGTGACCCACTGATGTTGGGAGCTGTGTGTTTATCACCACACACTTCTCTGAAACACCAACAAACCCAGTCCTGGAGTGTTTTATTGTGAAGCCTCTGCTGCTGCTGCTCTGTTCGTTGGAGGATCACGTCTTTGGGGCCAAAGCATCGAGCGCTGAACAATCTGAGGTTCTGGATGTAAATGGGTTCAGGACCTTTCTCGCTGCAGCTCAATAGTTCACAGCTGCTCTCTCTAATCGCTCCTTTTCTCATTGCAGTCTTTTCCTGCTTCTTTATCACTGCACACAATTCACAAATACACAACGCTTTTTATTTTCATTCCCTGCCTGTCTCTCTGCTCGTTTTTCTTCTCCGTTCTCCAGCTCACAGATAAAGACGGACCAATCAGGTCGAAACAGTTACACAAAGAAGAAACACTCTGCAGTTTGTACGTCTCTAACACGTCGTCTTCTGTTCGTTTTCAGACGCTAAAGAACGAGATAAAGGAGTCACTTTAAGGTAGCTTCAACTACACATAAAATGGTTTAAACCCAAATAGTTTTTTGTAAAATCAATCATTTGTGTAAAAACAGTCTTTCTGATCCATCTACTGTTTATTGTAAGGGATTGTAATAGATGAGAACCTCTATTCAGGAACAGAAAACCTTGGACAATCACATGCTCCAAAAAGGAGCGCTCCCATTGGTCGACACTTGTCACATGACGTTCCAGGAAGTTTAATAGCTGCAGATAAAGTGTATTTTCAGCTGAATATGTCTTTTAACAGAGAAACAGCTGAACAAAGAAAAGCATCAACAGAGAAAAGGGAGGCAACGTAAAACACAGATAAATACTGTCAATTCAATCACGTCATGTTTAACGAGGAGGAGATAATTGTCTACAGTATTTGGCTTCATCTCCAGACTTGTTTCCTCTCTTCTTTCTTTATTTTTAAAGCTTGGTTCAAATATTATTATTATACATTATTATGTTTATATCTGACACAGCTCAGTGGAAATACGGGCCTTATTCAGAAGTTATTAGATTAGATTAGTTAGTTTATCTTTTAGCATGACATTTAAAACATAAAGGACTTTCATATTTGACCAATGATTAATGGCTGGGAATGTTTTGGATGAAATGAGGCTTTGAATATCTGCATTTTGTGTCACCCTTGGTTCTGGTTGATGGTTTGAAGTGTATTAAATGACAGGAGAGGCAGGTTTTTCTTCCTAAAGCTGCAGAAAGTCGCCTGTTGCTGGATTCTCGGTCGTTCGCAGCACATCTCAGTCACGACTCGAAATATTCAGGACGATGGTACAAAGCTCCTGTGACTGGTTCATCCTCAGTTTTATTCTCTGATGGTTTCACCTGGAAACATCTGTCTTCGCTGCAGAACAGAGGCGTCCAGATTCGTCCCGTTTCTCTAAAGATAATGCACCTGGACGAACATTAATAACTGTAATTGGGAGCTTGGTGACAGATCTAGAGTGAACAGAAGGACCCTCCTGGAAACCCCCTGAGACCTGTTTGAATCCAGTTCACATCTGCTGTTTGTCAAATTAGACGAATATGTCTTTATCAGACTCTCTATGTCTTTTTCTCATTCACTTTCTATTTTTAAATCTAACATTCTAACCTTTCCAAGAGTGTTGTGGCAACCTTTAAGAAACTCATAAATAATAATAAAGAGAATGCCTTTTTTACATTTTATAGAAGCAGTATTAAAAAGCACTTCACAAACGTTCAGACTGATTTAGCAATTTTCCATTTTAACAAATAAATTAAATGTCCCCAAACTGAACATATTGCCACCAGTCAAACCTGCTGACCTTTAGTAAACTGTAAATAAAAGCAACAAAACACGTCCAATGTGTATTTTCTCACGTTCAGCAAAGCTCTAATCCCTGGATTTCTGTTCTGTCTCAGACTCCACTCTCCCCAAAAGCAGTTTTTTCACAAATGATTGATTTTACAATAAATTATTTGGGTTTAAACCATTTTCAACTAGAAGGAAAAATATCAGCTACAGTCTGTTTGAGAGTGGTGTTAGTTATTAGACGTAGAGTTGAATCTAAGACTTTGACATCATTTAAATATGAAATAGTGCGGGATCATAGTTAGTCTCGTTTTTTCACAGATTATTGTTGTTACCATTAAACAGTACTACGTTAATTCACATCTGTCATGTGACCAATAGCTTTTCATTCTTTTGAAGCCTATAAATGTGGCTGTCTTTTAGCACACTGCAAATAAAAGCTAAAAAAACACATCCAAAGCACATTTTCTCATGTTTATTACACTTTATTACATTCAGAGTGGACATTTTGACGCTGATTCAGCCTGAAGCAGCCTTAGATTATCTGAAATACATTCTCATATTTGATTGGTTGTAAGACAAACTACAAACACTACTCTCAGGCTCAGGGTGCATCACTGATCTTATTGTCCTTTGAATGCACTCAAAGCCAACTTAATCCACCCTTTTTCGTCCGTTTCCTAAACTACAGTTGCCTGATCCTTCTGTTTGTGGCGCCTCTCTTCTGATCTAATATAAGCCTTCATTATTTTCCTTTTATGGGCCTTTTCCCGGAGGTTTTCCAGGACTCGTGGGAATCCAGTCCCGCTCAACGAGACCTGCTTACATTCCCTCCAACATTTATTTTCTCAGCCTGTAATTTGTGAACAAACTGCAGAGTTCCACAGAATGAAAACAGAGTTGATCCAGAGCAGGAACGTGAGAGTTTAACGCCAAAAAAACCCACAAAAAACCCTCAGCAGATTAGAGAGAATTCAGAGGCAGTGAAGACTTACAGAGGAGCTCCATCTGACACGACGACCACCCAAACAACGAGAGCGTCTGAGGACTGTTCTCACGACGACACGGACAAAACCTGCTCTGAAATAAAAGTACAGGAATGTTAAAGTCAAAGTCAGCTAAATATCTTGAGAACAGTTTGATAAAGTCATTCTCCTTCTGACCTGAAACTTTTATCTTTGGAGTTTACCATTGTTTCTCTGTTTTTTTGTTTTTGTTTTTATCTTTTTTGAGCTGTTTCTCTGTAAAATAAGACGTATTTCCAACAGAATAACACATTTCCTTGGTTTATTTCCTGGTTCCTTCGTTGTTGACATCAGTGTCGACCAATGGGAGCGCTCCTTTTTACCTGAAGTGAGCTGTGATTGGACAAAATCCTGCTGTGGACTGATCATTCTCATCTATTAAAATCTTTAATCCTTAAACTTTAGGTAATCACACACACACACACACACACATTCACACACATAAACAGACCAGTTCTTCTGAGAATCTCGACATGTTTTGATGCTAACTTCCTGCATTTCTCAGAAGATTTAATAAAACTGTTAAAGGCTGCTTCATAACGGCACAAAAGCTGAGATAATCCACTGCTCTATTGTTGTTCTTTATTCTAATATTGTTATTACTGTTATTATTGTTATTACTGTTATTATTGTTATTACTGTTATTATTGTTATTACTGTTATTATTGTTATTATTGTTATTACTGTTATTATTGTTATTATTGTTATTATTGTTATTATTGTTATTACTGTTATTACTGTTATTATTGTTATTACTGTTATTACTGTTATTACTGTTATTATTGTTATTATTGTTATTATTGTTATTACTGTTATTATTGTTATTACTGTTATTACTGTTATTATTGTTATTAGACACAGCTTCAGTCAAACGTCTTGAACTGAAACAAAAGCGTTTAATAAAAGCAGTGTGTGTTTTTAGAACCACTTCTGAAGCACAACACAAACACTCAGAGGCTCTCAGCTCCTCTGACCCTTAAACACAACACAGAGACTCAGACCAGGACCAGACCAGGACCAGACCAGGACCAGACCAGACCAGGACCAGACCAGGACCAGACCAGGACCAGACCAGACCAGGACCAGACCAGGACCAGACCAGGACCACTTGTCCCTGATTTAGTGACAGGACCTTCAGAAGTGTCCCAACAGCCTCGTGATCTAGACACTAATGTGATTCCTTTTAAGGCTTTAAACACTGTTCATTGTGAATGTCTCTGGTTTGGTCTGTGTTCCAGCCACAGAGGAGGACCTTTTGACATTTCTAATTCCTCTGTTTGGTCTCAATGTTTTCACTCTGTCGTCTAATCCAGAACTAATGAGGACAGGTTTTTGATGAATATGAATATGAATATGAATATTATCCATCTATGGTTATAGATGGATTTAAACTGGTTTTAGTTGGATTTGACCAGGATTTAGTTGGATTTGACCAGGTTTTAGATGGATTTGAGCAGGTTATAGATGGATTTAAACTGGTTTTAGTTGGATTTAAACTGGTTTTAGTTGGATCTGAGCAGGTTTTAGTTGGATTTTAGCAGGTTTTAGATGGATTTGAGCAGGTTATAGATGGATTTAAACTGGTTTTAGTTGGATTTGAGCAGGTTTTAGTTGGATTTGAGCAGGTTTTAGATGGATTTGAGCAGGTTTTAGATGGATTTGAGCAGGTTTTAGATGGATTTGAGCAGATTATAGAGGGATTTAAACTGATTTCAGTTGGATTTGAACAAGTTGTAGATGATTAGATGATTAGACTCTCATGATTACTTTAAAATAAATAACCCACCTGAGGAACGACTGCTGCAGGTAAACGTTGGATCAAACACTTGCTTTGGCCTCGATTTGTCTCGTTTTCTTCGTCGAACAATCAGCGTCTCGTTTAACACCAGACGCTCGGCTTTAGCCTCGACGCTGTTTTATGCAAATACGAGAACACACAGAGCTTTTCTCGTGGATTTACCTCGGCGTCGTCGCAGAGAAAACACGAGGCTGGTACAGAACAGACGGCTTTTAATCAGAGCTGCTGCTGCTGCTGCGGAGAACGTCGAGACCCACAGAGAAACAACAAACAGATCAGTGAGTATTTACTCTGAGACTGTCAAACGCTGACGAGGATGTGGGGAAAAGATAATGGTGTTATACAATACGACGGCTGTGGGTTTCTAATACATCGTTCTGAGTGTTATTTATCTGTCTGTGATTAAAGTATGGAAAGGCTTTGTAATAAAATACAGCCTTTCTTATTTGTAATTACTGACTTGAGGCCAGCTTTAACAATGACGGCCATTTTGTTTTATTGTTGATATAATTCCCAGGTTTTCCTTCATTTCTAGTTTTTGAAAATCTGGAAATTACAGTTTTAAATGTTTATAACTTGACTCTGTTTTTTTTTTTTACCAGAGCTGCTTGTTATCTTGACATAATTCCTTCTTTTGTTCATTTATTCATGAATGTTTTTGTGGGAGAATAAACAGACTTCTTTAGCGGCCATTTCGTTTGTTAAAAGAATCACAATCCCCAGTTTTTCCCTTTAATTTCTCACCTGTAAACACATCATCTTCATCAAACGAGCGAGTTATTCTCCTGTGATTCCTCGGAGTCTCTGGAGACATGTTGATGACGAGCGCCGCCTCCGTCAGAGCTCCGCCTCCGTCAGAGCGAGCCATACGCCGGGATCTGGACGAGGAGCTTCAATCAGCGAACTTCTGATCCTGGAGTCTGTCGGAGCAGAAACACTCGGAGGCAGACTGGAAGTGTTTGGACTGGATTAAAGTGTAAATGTAGAGTTCAGGCGGAGGAACAGGTGTCTGTGGAGGGTCCACACGGATCGGTTCAAAGAGGCCTCACATCCGACATAATCAGGACGGATTATGAGAGAATTATTCTGAAAATGGAACCGTTCTGCTCTGATCAGATCGTCTCAGGGAAATACAAACGACATGAGCACTGCATCTGTTTCTAGAGTTGAGTCAGATCACAGAAATATATCCCAGAAAGTGCTCAGTTTATGGGACTAGTGTTAATGCCACTGTTTTAATGTTTAAAGCATGTTGTATGTTAGGAGCCACATCTGAGCTTTGATATTAACACGTACATTAAACGTGGTGTGTTTTTGTGGACCATTTATTCAACTCACGGCTGTGTTTCACGTGAAATGTTCAGTGCACTTCTGTGATCGACGAGCTAACGCTAGGTTAATGTTAGAGCTGCGTCAAAAGAAAATAAATCCACACATCTGAGAGTAATGATGAAACCAGAATAAAGCAGGTATCTAACGGTTATTCTCATAAAACCAGATGTTTCTGTGATTGACTCCATCAGAGACAGAGACAGAAGGAGGTTTAACAACATAAATCCAGTCTTTCCTCGTCTCTTCTGAGGTTTCTCTTTGAACAAACACAGTCCAGTTGTGTCTCCTGCTCGTTTATCGTCAGAGCGATTAATAATTCTCTCTCTTCACGAACGACAGGAGCAGAGTAGTTTTGCAGGAAACGGTTCACAGAGAATGAGACGTTACGTGAAAACTATAAATAATTAAATTTAAATGACGTGACATTTCCTTAAATGAAGATGATTAAGAGAAGCACCTCTGGATTATGCTTTGTTTCTTTACATGACTCTTCCAGAACCTATTCAAGTGCTCATATGGAGATAATAAAGGTAAAGGTAAAGGTATTGTACTTGTTTAACATAAAACAGAGAGCGTCTCTGTTCTGGAGATAATGCAGCGTAAATGCTGTGTTTTGAACCGTCACATCAGACCGAGCCCTGAGCAGGTAATATTCTTTCAACTCATTTTTATGCAGATCATTGAAGAGCGAGTCGAGCGGTGATCAACAGTTGCCACGGTAACGCGGCGAGAAAAGCGATGAAGGTGGATGGAGGCAGCGTCGACGGAGGCCAGACTGCAGCAGAAAACAGAGCGCCGAACCTCTGCTTTAAAATCAAGAGGTTAATAAGAGACGGCACTTGGAAATAAACTGAAATAAAGGCTCAGGCTCCAATGAATCAACAAGGTTTACATTTAAAACAGGTTTAAAGCATGAATAACTCCCACTTCACCAAGAATGAAGTATTATCAGAATTTCAAACGCATTTTAAACCTTGATCTACGTTTGACTTTAAAGCAACTCTGAAAGATTCACAACAATTATCACATTAAAAGTATTCATGCAGTGAAGAAAGTACAGTCTTTGCAGATTTGTGACGTGTTGTTGTGGAGTTTTTTGGAGGAGTTTGTCTTTTAAATGCCTCCTTTTTCAGATAAATTCAGTTATATGCTATTATTACTGCTCTACTGCTCCTGTAGGGGGCGCTCTGAGGGATTGAGAGTTACTAAATGCACAAAAACATGAAAAGTTTGGGTTGAATTCTACATTAACCTTTGGTGCTTTATGTTTTCACTTTTGTGGCTTGTGCTTAATCTGTCACAGAAGAAGTATTTTTACAGAACAATAGAACGCAGCGTAAAAAGAGACAGCGACTTGTCTTTTTGCCGTGTCACTGGTGGAGCATAAATGGGACACAATGCAGACTGTACTGTTATAGAGAGACCCAACAAATCAGAAATCATCTAAAGCCTTTCTTTTGTCACCTTTCAGGACTCGAAACCGCGACTAACGAGAAATACCAGCAACACAATCAAAGTTTGAGCTGAACCTGAACAAACTGTGGATTCACTGTTTAGTCCAAAGTGTCTCAGACTGTCTCAGACTGTCTCAGATTGTCTCAGATTGTCTCAGACTGTCTCAGACTGTCTCAGAGGACAGGAGTCCCACTGAGTCTCTGTCATGTGCTAATGTTTCAGAACAAAAGTGAGCAAACAGTATCTGATGGAAACTGATTGAAACTGTTTAAAATGTGAGGTTCTGCACAGGGTTTTACAGACGTCTATGAATCTGAACATGACCAACAAACACACTGTTCCTGTAAGAATATGCACTACATTTGTTTAAATGGAATCTCAGGAAAAACCTCACCAACTCTGTGGAAAATGTTTTGTGATGAAAATAAGGAATGCCTCAGTGGCTCGTCTGTTTGAACGTGTTTTCTTTAAGAGACTCACGAAGGTTTGATGCTGTTTTAGTTTTTTTGTTCCATGAAAATAATCAAAAAACAAACAATAAAACAATACAAGTTTGAATTTGACAGCATCTTTAATAATGAGAAGTAAAAATAATTGGTGTTAATGCTATAACAGTGAGCGCTACCGTCTTCCTACTTTGGGCGATGCCACAGAAAAGATCCTTTTGTGAACATTTACTAATTCATGAAGTCCTCGAGAGTCTTTCCAGAGGCGCCTCTGTTTTCTCCACTTTATTCTCCTTTTCTCTGATCAAACTGTTCTCGTAGAATTTGAGGGAACACATTAAAATTGAATGTGCTTTGAACGAAACCATCTGTAAAATGAATTGTGTAAAAGCCCTGGAACAAAACAAAGTGAAGTTAAATGTATTCAGATGTACTGAATAAAAATGAAGCCCGTGAGAAGACGTTCCTTTACTGTTACAGCCTCAGGGTTCGGCCGTACTTTTGTGTTCTCGATTGTTAATGGTTTGAATCCATGGTGTGAAGGCTCTGTTCAGTCGTGTTTTGTTGCTGTGGGTATTTGTTTCGCCGAGTGCCTCGCAGACTCCTGCTATTCATCAAAAGTTCGGCTCTGTCTAAAGCTTATGGGAAAAGTTACTGCGAAATATTCATCGACTGCAGCCTTTTAACTTAGTTTAACAAGTTTATTTACACAAGACTTATATTCATTAAATAACATTTGACTGTGTCCACACCTGTAGATTTGAGTTTAGTGTTTTATTTACGTTCATGGAGCATTTTTGAACAGGTTTCTAATCACGGTTTTGTTCTTGAGACGATGGACTGGTGCAGTGTCCTGTGTGGTTCTGATGGGCAGGACTAAAAACTGGAGGAAAACTGAAGCATCAGCAGCAGAAGAGTCTCAATTGTTGATTAACTGTGTTTCAATAAATAAATGGGGAATAAAGATCAATGTTTTTCACTATAAAAGTCTACAAAGTTATTGGTGCTGCTTTAGTTTCCAACTGAGCCATAAATGTGACATAACGTTCAAATGTTGGATTTTTCAGACTCTGATTTGAACTGCTCCATGTTCGCTGACATGTCTGTTACGTCTGTGGATGTATAAAGAGCTCTAATAATAAATCCATGTTTACGTCTGTGGCTGATCTGCTGCAGCAGAGTCATGAGAGTCATGAGAGGTGTAGGCACCAGATGGACTCGGGTGGTGCTGCTCAGCGACGATGAGTAGAATATGGTTTGAGCAAAAACCCTTTGTTATCTGAACGTTGTAGGGGAACAGAGGTTTTATCTCGAGCACATTTTAACAGTTCAGAACAAACCAGTTTGAGTTGTTTTAACAAACGGAGCTCGTTCTAAACTTGTTACATTCTGGAAAATGTATATGCCGTTATCTGAAGCCTACACTGTTGTTGTTTGTTATTAAAATAGAAGTAAATATTCTGTATTTGTTGCAGGAATTTCTCCAGTTAAGCCTTTAGCGTTAGCGTTAGCATGTTGGAGCTACAGATTGTCTTTCAGTGAGAAAGACCATTTCAAACACATTTAGTTTGAAAACTAAATCGTCAGTGTTCATTCTTCCTTCCATTAACAGTGACTCTTAAGTGAAGACCCTGGTAAATGCAGTGATCTGACGTCATCAACAACAACTTGAGCTGATCTGAATCTACAACAGCTTCTACTGACGCCATCGAGTGAAACTTCAGTGTCTTGTGTTTAGTTTCTCTGCAGTGACACAAGCTGTGAGCAGTGAATACAACAGAGACAGAGACTAGCTCAGCTCAAAGATCAGTAAAACATTAGCAAGTCACTGAAGTTTCAACGTTTATTGATCCAGCTCCAGATGAACCTCTGTTTATGACAGTAGCCTCGTTTATGAGTGAACATTGTGTATTTCTACAGTTATTCTGTTGAACCAAGCTAAGCAGCACTATACATGTTGAAAATCAAAATTACTCACATAAATCCATGTGTCATTAATAAAAACACTGCAGACCGTAAGTCTTTGTGGTTTTAGCAAAACACAGACTAATATTTAAATCAAAACTGAAGCTCAGTTCCTTGTGTTTGTTCAGTGGAGTTTATTGTTGGAACTGTTTGATGAAGAGTCTCTTCTTTGTGATTCTCTGTGTTTTTTATGTCATAGACCAAACACATATATGAACTGTATTATTTTGTATGATCTTCACCTGATGCTCTTTTACACCACATGCACATGTTTCCTGAGGTGTTTTTACAGACACAGGAGACAGAGGCAGGACTCATCCCTCACGTTGCCTCCTGAACAACGCTCCATTGTGGAGCTCACACAGACTGACAGATCCAATAAACGCTGCACAACACAAACCAGATTAAGTCACTGCATCATCGCTAACGGCTCCGTTCGGACGCCATTAATTGCCTTCTTCATTGGCAGCCGTTCTTCAGCTGCGAGTAAAGAGGTTTAAGATAAATGAAGACTTTGGCAACAGAAGAGATCATTCTTTCAGACGCCGTGACTGAGCTCATTAAAGACCAGCCGGCTTTTGTTTGGACTCTAAATAATATCATTTAATGTGAAGAATAGACTCAGTGATGTATTAAAAATAGAAAAATTATGCTCTTGGACTGAAAGAAAGTGGAGTTATTTAATGTTTGGGACAATGACAGCTTTCTGTTATGAAATTATAGTAAGACTAATATTGCCCACAGCCATCTGTCCCAGTTAATCCTGCAGTTATTTGACATTTCCTGTAAGTTATAGCATCTGCAGAGAAATAAAGAATAGAATGAGTCACTGAGTTTGATACTACGCCTCAGAGTTCAGAGTTATGGTGTGGTCCCAGGACAGTTTGATCAGTCTCTGAGTCCTGTAGATAATCATGAAAACACAACGAGCAGGAGACCCTCTCATTTCTACTTTAGCATGATTTGACTCAATATATTTTTGCTGAAATTGGCGCCATTTTGCACCTCTTTATCACTTAGCAGAGGTGCATGCTGGGAATTTATCTTACCTCTTAGTTTCAAGTGTGTACAGGCCTAACTCTCGTTCCAACCGAGGAGTGGGACAGTCCTTCGTCTCGTGAACGAACAAAACAAGGACTAAAGGGTAGACCTGGGTCTGGGCCTTACTTCCTGTTTCGTTCTTGTTTAAAGCCTCTAACACACTGTAGCTGCTAAACACAACCACACTGTCCTTAAATAAAGGCCTGTGCAGAAACAGGAGAGTGCTCTGCCCACTTCACTCTCACAGAGACGTAAACGTGGCCGGATTCATTACTGCGCTGCGTTCAAAGACAGCGCTCCAGCGGCTTAATTGCTAATCTCTTCTTTTAGGACAGTGTTTATTTCATTAGCCCCGCTTCACGCCGATGCTATCTCCTCGATAATTAACTTGTTTGGATTAAATGTCTGAAGTGAATGGACCGTCGTGACTGGAGCTGGAGGAAATCAGACGGAAACAGCAGTTTGTTTACTTTTAATGGAAGTAATAAACATCAAGTGTGAGGAAAATAGGAAGTAAATATAATACAATCACAGAACAAACAGCATTAACAAATAACTTTGTTTCAGGGCATTTTCACAGTTTTCTTTAATTGATTTTTAAATTGATTTACAGCGACAAATGGGAGAGAGTTAACACGAAGAAAAACATGAAATTACATTAAACTCCTGCAAATGAACAACACCAGAGACTGACTGAACATGGCACATACTCACCACGAGCTAAAGGCTAACGACAACAGAAGTAAAAACATGTATTTTGATTGCCTTTCTGTCATTTTTACTCGTGTTGAATTTAAATATAACAGAATTATCCGACACCAGAGAAATATTTGGCGTTTACAGAATATGCAAATGAACAGAGCAGAAAAACAGAACAGCTGCTTTTACAGAATCTAAATGTTTAGCCCTCGTCCAAGTTACTGCTGTGATGTTGGAAGTGTATTTTCTGGAGAAGAGCTAATGTTTTCTGACAGCCTGAACACAATCTGAAAATGTTAGCTTTTATTAGCGCGGTCTCAAAGGCACAGCGCTGACATACATCACTGACACAAATCCATTTCCTTTTGAAACACCGATGTAATGAAGCACACAGTGACACGGAGTTAATGGCTGGCTCCGGGCTGCGCGCTCATTTTCTCTCATCGTGACTAATCCTAACGACTAATCCCGGAGTAAAGCTCAGACTCGTCACTCTTCTCTTTACACCGGGACTATTTCTGTGGCGCGGCGGCTGTGGATTCCAGATATCGCTTTATTTTGATGTTGTTAAAGTAGCACTAAGACATCAAACACATTTATATTGTTAGGGAGCAATCCAATTTAGGCTAAAGTCTATCTCTGAGAGCAGCTGTGTTCACGAGGTGAGTCTGACACACTTCATAACACTACAACAGTAAATAGAAACTGGAAAAGTAGTGTTTGGGTTTTGACTTGTCACATGAGGTTGTCAAACGAGACCAATGCCTTTTTCACTCGCACTCAGAGAAATACTCTCTAATACTCTCAATTTAATTAAATTCAAATTAACTTAAACTCAGAGAGAAGTTATACTATATACTATAAAAAGCTGCTTCTCTAAACTCACACAGCCACAGCCTGAGGTGCAGTGGATAGATCCAGGACTGTGCCAGGACTTAACCTTGGCTAAAACAATGACTAAAGTCAGACTGAACCTGAGGCTGCTGCTTGAAACAAACTGTGTAAGTCACATGTAAGTTCGGAGAAACAAATCCAAACTCGGTAACCTTGAGTTAATAGAAATAATCCACAACCAACTTCTGCATTGGGCTAAAAAGTAAAAGCTTTTCTGGTCTTACAGCAGTGAGCAGAAGGTGAGGGGAATAAATCACCTCCAAATATCAAACATGGCTCTTATTTACTTACAATTCCTTCGAGTCCAACTAAAAATATCTATTTTGAACTGTTACTGCATCAGCAGCAAGAAATCCAAATTAAAATCTGGTTAAAGGCTTCACGCTTTACACTTCATCTTGCATTTCCAACATATAAGTGCTTACTTTATAACTTTAATGCCTCCAAGCTGCAAATATTCCAGAAAAGGTGCCTTCAGACTAACACTTAGATTATTTGCTAATTGTTAAATGTGAAAGTTGCTCTGTGCTCTTTTCTGTCTCATCTGCCGCTCAGTCTCAACGAAGAGAGTAGGTCAAAAACATAAGGCTATACTATGGCAAAATGGCCATTTTCGGTCACCTCCAACTTTGGCCCAAAAAGGGTTAAAATGACTTCCTGGACATAAATAAATGCTCCCAGGGGTATTTCAAGGTGTCTCTAAGCATTTTCTGGGGGTCACAGTTTGTCCCAAATTTGGTCAAAAACATAAGGCTATACTATGGCAAAATGGCCATTTTGGGTCACCTCCAACTTTGGCCCAAAAAGGGTTAAAATGACTTCCTGGACATAAATAAATGCTCCCAGGGGTATTTCAAGGTGTCTCTAAGCATTTTCTGGGGGGTCACAGTTTGTCCCAAATTTGGTCAAAAACATAAGGCTATACTATGGCAAAATGGCCATTTTGGGTCACCTCCAACTTTGGCCCAAAAAGGGTTAAAATGACTTCCTGGGCATAAATAAATGCTCCCAGGGGTATTTCAAGGTGTATCTAAGCATTTTCTGGGGGTCACAGTTTGTCCCAAATTTGGTCAAAAACATAAGGCTATACTATGGCAAAATGGCCATTTTGGGTCACCTCCAACTTTGGCCCAAAAAGGGTTAAAATGACTTCCTGGGCATAAATAAATGCTCCCAGGGGTATTTCAAGGTGTCTCTAAGCATTTTCTGGGGGTCACAGTTTGTCCCAAATTTGGTCAAAAACATAAGGCTATACTATGGCAAAATGGCCATTTTGGGTCACCTCCAACTTTGGCCCGAAAAGGGTTAAAATGACTTCCTGGGCATAAATTAAATGCTCCCAGGGGTATTTCAAGGTGTCTCTAAGCATTTTCTGGGGGGTCACAGTTTGTCCCAAATTTGGTCAAAAACATAAGGCTATACTATGGCAAAATGGCCATTTTGGGTCACCTCCAACTTTGGCCCAAAAAGGGTTAAAATGACTTCCTGGGCATAAATAAATGCTCCCAGGGGCATATCAAGGTGTTTTCAAGCATTTTCTGGGGGGTCACAGTTTGTCCCAAATTTGGTCAAAACATAAGGCTATACTATGGCAAAATGGCCATTTTGGGTCACCTCCAACTTTGGCCCAAAAAGGGTTAAAATGACTTCCTGGACATAAATAAATGCTCCCAGGGGTATTTCAAGGTGTCTCTAAGCATTTTCTGGGGGTCACAGTTTGTCCCAAATTTGGTCAAAAACATAAGGCTATACTATGGCAAAATGGCCATTTTGGGTCACCTCCAACTTTGGCCCAAAAAGGGTTAAAATGACTTCCTGGGCATAAATAAATGCTCCCAGGGGTATTTCAAGGTGTCTCTAAGCATTTTCTGGGGGTCACAGTTTTTTCCAAATTTGGTCAAAAACCTAAGGCTATACTATGGCAAAATGGCCATTTTGGGTCACCTCCAACTATGGCCCAAAAAGGGTTAAAATGACTTCCTGGGCATAAATAAATGCTCCCAGGGGCATATCAAGGTGTTTTCAAGCATTTTCTGGGGGGTCACAGTTTGTCCCAAATTTGGTCAAAAACATAAGGCTATACTATGGCAAAATGGCCATTTTGGGTCACCTCCAACTATGGCCCAAAAAGGGTTAAAATGACTTCCTGGGCATAAATAAATGCTCCCAGGGGCATATCAAGATGTTTTCAAGCATTTTCTGGGGGGTCACAGTTTGTCCCAAATTTGGTCAAAAACATAAGGCTATACTATGGCAAAATGGCCATTTTGGGTCACCTCCAACTTTGGCCCAAAAAGGGTTAAAATGACTTCCTGGGCATAAATAAATGCTCCCAGGGGCACATCAAGGTGTTTTCAAGCATTTTCTAGTGGGGGTCACAGTTTGTCCCAAATATGGTCAAAACATAAGGCTATACTATGGCAAAATGGACATTTTGGGTCACCTCCAACTTTGGCCCAAAAAGGGTTAAAATGACTTCCTGGACATAAATAAATGCTCCCAGGTGTATTTCAAGGTGTCTCTAAGCATTTTCTGGGGGTCACAGTTTGTCCCAAATTTGGTCAAAAACATAAGGCTATACTATGGCAAAATGGCCATTTTGGGTCATCTCCAACTTTGGCCCAAAAAGGGTTAAAATGACTTCCTGGGCATAAATAAATGCTCCCAGGGGCATATCAAGGTGTTTTCAAGCATTTTCTAGTGGGGGTCACAGTTTGTCCCAAATATGGTCAAAACATAAGGCTATACTATGGCAAAATGGCCATTTTGGGTCACCTCCAACTTTGGCCCAAAAAGGGTTAAAATGACTTCCTGGGCATAAATAAATGCTCCCAGGGGCACATCAAGGTGTTTTCAAGCATTTTCTAGTGGGGGTCACAGTTTGTCCCAAATATGGTCAAAACATAAGGCTATACTATGGCAAAATGGCCATTTTGGGTCACCTCCAACTTTGGCCCAAAAAGGGTTAAAATGACTTCCTGGACATAAATAAATGCTCCCAGGGGTATTTCAAGGTGTCTCTAAGCATTTTCTGGGGGTCACAGTTTGTCCCAAATTTGGTCAAAAACATAAGGCTATACTATGGCAAAATGGCCATTTTGGGTCACCTCCAACTTTGGCCCAAAAAGGGTTAAAATGACTTCCTGGACATAAATAAATACTCCCAGGGGTATTTAAAGGTGTCTCTAAGCATTTTCTGGGGGTCACAGTTTGTCCCAAATTTGGTCAAAAACATAAGGCTATACTATGGCAAAATTGCCATTTTGGGTCACCTCCAACTATGGCCCAAAAAGGGTTAAAATGACTTCCTGGACATAAATAAATGCTCCCAGGGGTATTTCAAGTTGTTTTCAAGCATTTTCTAGGTATTTACTTCATAGGCATTTAATTCCAAAATGATCATATTTAATATTATGTAGCCATGTTTTCTTTTGGTTGGATGTGAAAACTCACTGTGTTTACTTTCTTTGATAAAGATATGTTAAATTAGGTTTTTGACAATCATTAATTGATCAAATTAATCTGTATTTGAAAAGAAACTGATAATTATCCGTACCAAACTCCTTTGTCCCCTTTTTTTGTAAGTGATTGAATGAACAGGACTAAAAGTACACATCAGGTACCTTCCTAACTGGACTCACATAAACCAGAGCAGGTCCTCGGCTCCTTTAGCAGCAGCAGTGGAATAGCATTAGCCCGGGGTGCTGCAGCATGTGGGTCTGTGTGAACCTGTTAGAACGAGAGCTGCCAGCGCCTTCTCCATCAGCGCCGTGTGATGTTCCCGTCGAGATGGGCTGCTGTGGCTCTGCAGATGGAGCCTCTGAGGTGAGAATGTATTCACTGATGGAGCTCCTGGGCCGGGGGCTCACAGGGAAGGACCCGGACAACACATTCTGCTTCCACAGAATAATAAACACTCATCACTAGGTCACACTCACATTTTAGGTTTTAGACCGGTTCAGTTAATGGATAAACATAGAATTTCAAACGAGAATCAGAGCCAGTAGAAAGACATTTGATCTCAGGGCTGATGGTTCTATACATTTACCTCCAGATTGGGCAAATATACACAAAAACCTATATATTTAGATAAATGGATGAAGTCTTTTCCTGCTGAGGCTCAAACAGACTACAACAGGTTGTGAAGACTTTAATCATGACGATGTAAAAATCATGATGGATTTTGTTCAGTGAGACATACATAATTCTTCTTATTGATTTGTGGATAAATGTACTTTCCCATCAATAGTTGTACTTTTATACACAGACGACAACACAATCATAAAGTCCAGTCCATTCTTTACACACTCACGATTGGTCCAAAAGGTTTTCAAAAAGAAGAGAAAAGAAGCGAACATTAAACTTGACTCTGGAGCGCTCAGTGCTGTGTCCGACCTTAATCTGAGTAAGCCGTAAACCTGCAGTAGTTGTATGTAATGCAGCTTTAATATTAGCTTTTTCATTAGCATTTCAGCTTTTTATTTCCAGTTTTACATGTTGTCCCACCAGTCTCACATCAGCCATCTTTTCTACCTGTACACAAACCTAATCCTACAGTTATAACACGTAACATTAAATATGGACGATGTCAAAGGGGCTCCAGACGACGGGCTGTTTGTCAAAAGTAAAAGAAAGTGTGCTGCATTCACTGATGGTTTAAGCTTCAAACTAAGCAGTGAGCTACATTTTCTGTTTATTTCTGTCTCCTTATAGAATAGTCTGAAGTGGTGGTCATTTCCTTTGTGTGTGATTTCAGAGTCTCTCGTGCCTTTTCAAAAGCTCCTGCAGGAAGGAAGTGTAGTATTCATCGGCCCAAAGGGACTTCAGCTGATTTCTGAGCCTTTTCTTTATTTTATAAGGTCCATTGTGGGTGATGTCGTCAACACTCAGCCTTCGGACTCTAACTCTCACAATGTTGTCTTTGCTAAAATTACCAGAGTTTCAAGGCAGCGCTGAAGAAGGAAGCAGTGTTGACAATGTTATCGCAGGACGTTCCAGGAAGTGAGTGCATGCAGTAAACAGCTCTATCGCACTGTTCCCAGAGTCTGACACTAAACCTGGGCTCGTAAAGAGAGTCAGTTCTGTCACAACTCACAAAAATATTCAACTCAGTGGGGAACATGCAACTATGTCTTGCTTTGATTTAAGTAAATTTTAATGTTAAAAAGCTCTCGTTTGAAGATAGAAAACTTCATGTTCTGCATAATTCTTAACAGATATTTTCATCGACATATTAGACTGACTTATGTGGAAATAAAGGGAATCAAACTATCACTGCTTTCCATTTACTTTAATTCAATGCTTCCATCTTGGGAACACAACAAGACGGTTTCTGGGGCCTTTGTAGACAGTATGTTTATGTGGTCTCTGTTCATCTCTTGTTCTCCAGATTCTTGTTGGTCCAAGTCATTTCAAATAGACGTTAAAGCGGAGTATGCATTTTTATGGATGTAAAGTGTAATCACTAACTGGATACTGTAACAGGAATTATCAGAAAAAAACAAGTATTTTTAGTCCTGAACAGGAGCTTTGTCCAATCACAGAGAAAGGAGCGCTCCCATTGGTCGACACTGGTGTCAATAAGGAAGCAATGGCTGCTGATAAAACAGAGAAAGTGTATATTCAGCTCTGGATACATCTTTTACAGAGAAACAGCACAAAAAAGAAAAACAGAGAAAAGGGAGACAACGTGAAACAGAGATAAATATTGAATTAAATCACACAGTGTTTAAAGAAGAGTTCTGACGCTAAAGTTGGAGCTAAAGGTTAACTCTAAACTTCAGTTTGGTCAAATGGATTAGTATTTTGGAGGAAAAATTGGTCTGGTTTTATTTTTTAATAAAAGAGAAGCAGGAGAGGTCCCTAGACTGATTTTGGAGGAGAGTCTGAGACAGAGACAAGAAAATAAAATCAGGAAGAGGAGCTTTAATTTACTAAAACTGAAAGTGAGTGGAAAAGAGCAGATCCTTGTAAAGATGTGGTGTTTTCCTGGCAACATGGTGGAAACGGTTTAATTCTGTGAAAAACCCGACATTGCCTAAAGTGACTTATTGAAATGGTTATAATTTAACTACAGGCTTGATCCTGTCGCTGCTGATGTCTTCAATCATAAAATAAGGACGAGCAGATTTTGAATATTTGACGGAGTGTGTCGATGCCTGTTCGGACCAACAGGAGCATCTCTGGAGAACCATCAGCTCTGACTCCAGCTCTTGTGTTGATGGGTCTATCAGGGTCTGGCCCCGCTCCCACAGGCCCCTGGCTCTGAGCTGGGACCATATTGTCAGCTCAGTGTGAGTCTAATCCCACGAACACAACCTCACGCTGAGGGACTTAATGAGAGCCTCAGGACTCAGACCAGGTCCAAGAGCCACACCAGGACGGTCCAGGTCAAACCAGACATGTTTCATACAATATTCTGTTGGTGTTTCCTTTTTACAACATGTTTTTAATGTGGAGACCGCTTTCCTTTAGGGATCAGCTGTTAGCTCTCAGCAGCAGAAGGAAAACTTATTTACTAACCTGTTCCCGGCTGGTATTCAGGTTCCAAGTGTTAACATAGTTTGTATTTAAAGTGGTTCTCTTTTGGTCTCCTGTCGTCTTCCCGAGGCTCTAACAAATGTTTGTGTCTGACATCACTTCAGCGACGCTCAAAAACCTGAGTCTGATTGATCTCTTCTCAACTCCTCTCTGTTCATTGGATTTTGTCAATAAATATGTTGTTGATGAAAAATATTACGGAAATTGTTCATCAACAAAATAAAAACTGGTCTGGTGCTGAGGCCTGTTTATTAAATGAGTTGTATTTTAACTTTCTGCAGACTTTGGGGAGCTGCTGTTGTTCCAAAGGTTTAAATCCACTTCCTGTTTGCCTCTCGGGACAGGAAACAGTTCAAAGACCAGAGTGGGCTCTTTTCAGGGTCTTTTCAGGGACTTATCAGGGTCTTATCGGGTCTGCTGTTGTGGGACAAAGAAAAATGAAGCCTGGAACAACAAAGCACTGAGATAACTTCTGTGAAAACAAACTGAGCGACGATGAAAAATAATGAGTAGAGCACAGTCTGAGTACGACCTGAAGGAAGCTTTTATCTATGGATATGCATTTTATAATATACAACTAAACAAATATAAAACAACTGCAAATGTAATAAGAGTTGTTCATATCATATCTTTCCCAAAACCATGACATCCAAAAGTCTTTTCAATAAAATCAATCAGAGGAAACTAAAATACAGAGTTTTTCGAGTGTCAAAGGTTTTTGTTCCAGCAGGAAATGAAGTTAATAAAATAAAATATTAATTCAATCATTCTAATCTTAGTGATGTACTGCTTCAGACAGAGGAGGACTAATCACACTAAAGTCACATGAGCAGTGATATTTACAGGTCGTTTTCCTGGTTCTTAGAAAATGAGACGATGTGAAGAAAGTAATAGAAATAATTGTTCAAGTTATTTATCTGCAGAAAACTCTTCCAAGTGCAGTGTTTTCAGATTGGAAGGAAGACACAAACTAATGCGTGTTCTCAATGCCAATAAAAGTTGTAGGTGAGAGGAAAAGATGAGATTCTGGTTGTCATGGTTACAGCTGCAGCACATGTAGTGTTTTCTGACAATATGGACGACAGAGAGACTTCAATTATGCTACAGTCTGTCACATTTCCACCTGCACCTGCGTTCCAGATGTTTATTAATGCGTGTTGTTTCTTGTCTGTACATAACACGTCTAGAGCCGGGTCAGTATCATCCTGATGTTAATAAAGTACAGTTTAAACAGTGCATTAAACGGATGTGATTGATCCACACTCGTCTCAGCGTCTCGTCTGAGTCTCGATCGTCTTCAGCAGCTGTTTCTCCAGAACCTCTCATTATCAGCTGCTGTCACTGAGTATAATCTGTGTCCCTCACATCTGTTTCCTCCTGAAACGGCTCCGAGAAGAAACCGACGGCTCCGGCAGCGTCGCGGCTTCTTCCTCGTGTCTGCGCTGTTTTACAATGAGAAGAGGATCAGTTAATGTGCAGCGTTTTCACCGAAACGTGGCGTAAAAAATGTCTGCTTTTATAGAGAAACAGAGATCAGACCAAAGAAAAGCAAATAAATAAATAAATAAATCGGACACTCGCAGGACGTTTTCTCATAAACAGCCGTAGTTCACAGTGGTCCCAGTTTTATTTCTCATTCGTTGTTTCCCTCACTTTATTTTTTGTTTGTATTTAATCCATTTCTTGATCCTCTCTTCAAATGTCAACAGAAGACGATAGAGTCAAAGTGTCCCCCTTAAATCCAGCTTGACAGGTCTCCATCTTGGTCTCTGGTCCTAGTCTCTGTCCCGGACTCTGTCCCAGTCTCTGCCCCTGCCTTGGTCTCTGTCCTCGTCTCCTTCTCGATCTCCATCCCAGTCTCGGTCTCTGTCCCAGTCTCTGCCCCTGTGTCTGTCCTGGTCGGTATCTGTCCCGGTCTCTGTCCTGGTCTCCATCTCGATCTCCATCTTGGTCTCCGTCCCGGTCCCAGTCTCTGCCCCTGTTTCGGTCTCTGTCCCAGTATCAGTCTCTGTCCCAGTATCAGTCTCTGTCCCAGTCCCAGAGGACGCTGTCTCCAGCTCTGAGTCTGACAGCGTCTGATGACGGTGCGGCTCATGAATGATTCAGGAGCCAGCGCTGACCTCTGCTCCGATACCATCTGAGCGAGCTGTGCTGCCGCACGACGACCGCCCGACGCCCGCCCCGACAACCGCCCGACGACTGCCCGACGCCCGCCCTGGCGACCGCCCCGACGCCCGCCCCGACAACCGCCCGACGACCGCCCGACAACCGCCCGACGACCGCCCGACGCCTGCCCGACGACCACAGGGTTATGTTAGTTCACCGATAACAGCGAGAGCAGAGTCGGACAGAATGAGACACAGTGATGTCAAAGAATAAATCTGGTTGAATCGCTGTAAACAACCAGCCTCCATTTTGATTTGAAAAGAAATAATAACACCCAACAAACATTAACAAGAAAACTGGTTCAATAAACTCATTTTTAAGAAAGGCAGGGTGTCCTTCTGTAAAACACACATGACTGAACAACACAGAAAACAATACTAGGCTTATTTTCCAGTGAATATTGGCAGAAGAGAAATAAAGATGTGTTTCTAAATGAGACATAAATCAAACTGGAAGCAGACGCAGAGAGAAGCACCAAGATCCAGCTGTAAACGACTCGGGTTTAATCCCAACTTTAAGAACATCCTTTCCCTAACCTCCTAGTCCCTAGCCTCCTAGTCCCTAGCCCCTCAGTACTGCTCTATAGAGGTCTACAGTGACTCAGTGACAGGTTCAGACTCTACACGCGTGTTTTCTGATGCTCACATGGCTCTGGTTCAAGTAAAAACTCACTGAACTCTCATAATGGACTTTTGTAATGATCTCTGTGAGACTTCAGTGAAATAAATCGTACTAATAATGTGTTTTCTTGTGGATTGTTGCAGGTTTCTGTCTCAGAGAAGCGTCTGGATGAGGCTCAGGTTCAGATAACGTCACTGATTTACACAGAAACACTTTAATAATAATAATTTACTCCGAATACGTTGCACAGGAGCTCAGTCTCTGACACCTTTACTTCACAAAATCCAGATTATTATTATTATACAAGTCACAGTGAGGTCTATATCCAGCTCTGTTTTAATAAACCACATAAGTGTCCTGCAGAAAGATCTTTATAATACTTAATATCTTTAATAATACGTTATTCAAACCTGTCCCATTACACCTTTAATAAATCAGTGCAGTGTTGTTTATCACCAACTCATATTCAGAGCGTTCTACATATTTATGAAATGTCAAGTTGTTCAGTTTGCTTTAATTCGAAGCCATTAGCCGGTGTTTGTCGCAGACTGTTTGTCATCCTGTTTCCTAAAGTCCTGAAAACACTTACTTAATCACTCACTTTATACAAATATGAAAGGTCTCCCACATCTTTAAACTCCATTACTAAAACAATATGCCAAGCTAATGGAAAAATACGGACTAATTCATCATAAAGCTGCCTCCTTTAATGACTGTGCATTTTAAAAACTCTTAATGAAGGCTGTAAATGTGGAGAGGCCACGGAGCACAACGTGAAGTGTAATTACTGCGTCCACAGATGAAAAATGATGGGCAGGGATTTGGAAACAGAAGCACAGCATCGACAAAAACCAAAGAAGTTATTTCCCTGCAGCTTTTAGAAATGAAATCCACTTTTTTTTGATGACTTTAATAAAGTACAAGGACTGGCTTAAGAGAGTCACATGCATTCATTACAAACCAGTAAATAATGATTAAAGAGACTGAACTTTTAGTTTTGGTTTAAAAACGTCAACTTCAAAGCTGCAGCATCTGATTCTGCTTCTTTTATTTTAAAAAAGGTCAAACCGGGCCACTTTTTCCACCACAAAATACTAATACATTACATTAAATCAAAGTTTAGAGCTGAAACTTTTATCTTTGGAGTTTACCGTTGACTGTAGTGATCCTGTAATTATCTCCGTCTCATTAAACACTGAAGCATTACCAACATTTATCCATGTTTCATTTGCTGCTGTTTCTCTATTTTTATCTTTTTTGAGCTGTTTCTCTGTAAAATAAGACGTATTTCCAACAGAATAACCCATTTCCTTGGTTTATTTCCTTGTTCCTTCGTTGTTGACATCAGTGTCGACCAATGGGAGCGCTCCTTTTTACCTGAAGTGAGCTGTGATTGGACAAAATCCTGCTGTGGACTGATCATTCTCATTTATTAAAAAATGAATTTACTCAGAAATCCTGATTGAAGCTAGCTTTTTGCAACTTCTAAATTGTCTAATTGTGTGTTTTCAACTTGGTTTAATTAAGTTACAATAATCTGATATGATATAATATTATATAATGTACTTGTTTGTGTTTATAAATGAATAAGAAAAAGCAGTGTTTAATTGATTCAGTTTCATACTAAAACCAAGGAAATGTTTGTATTTGTGGTAAATAGCTGAGCCACATTAGAACAGACTATCACAGGCCAAAGTGTAAAGTCTCACTCTGTTAATCTGGCGAGAGTCTGGAGACAGATTTGAGATACCTAACTGAGCATTCACACACAGGCTGCGTTCCCACCTCCGCCGAGGCTCATATGGGACGAGGAACGGCGAGTGTCGAGGCCCGCTGTGCTCGAGAAGTCACGCACCAGTCACAATCTGTGGCTCTTCTGCTGCTACCGCCACAGATGGGCCTCGGAGCCAGGTCTGGTCACGACTCAGACTCTGGGGGTTAGAGACCCAGAGACCTGTGGCTGTTCACACAAGAAGTACAGAAAACACTGCCTCAAACGCCTCATGGACAGTATTCTTACAGATAAATGTGTCACTGAAACAGATTGTTTTCTTCTAGTCGTGAAAATGGTTTAATTGTAATTATTGGGATTGTAATAGATCTATTCAGGACACACATGATCGAAAAAGGAGCGCTCCCATTGGTCGACACTTGTCACATGACGTTCCAGGAAGTTTAATAGCTGCAGATAAAGTGTATTTTCAGCTGAATATGTCTTTTAACAGAGAAACAGCTGAAAAAAGAAAAGCATCAACAGAGAAAAGGGAGGCAACGTAAAACACAGATAAATACTGTCAATTCAATCACGTAATGTTTAACGAGGAGGAGATAATTGTCGTCCTGACGCTGAAGTCACAGCTAAGCTAACGCTAAACTCTAAACTTCAGTTTGGTCAAATGGATTAGTATTTTGTGTTTTATTTTTTAATAAAAGAGAAGCAGGAGAGGGAAATCAGGGAGTGGAGCTTTAATGAAACTGTTTTTCTTTATTATTACACAATATTTTTTGGTTTGTTTTTTCTTGTGAAACCAAAATGTACTGAACCAAACAAATACGAGATCAAAGAGCAGCTGTTTGGTTCAGGAAGAGGAAAGTCTTTTTACTCCTAAAATTAAATTCAGTTCATTTATATAGTGACAAATCAAAACACGTGTCTCATGACGCTTTAATAATGACTCGATCAGGACTAAGCTTAAACAATATTATTTAAGATAATGGACCAAGTCCTGATTCTATTGGGTTTATTTTTTTCATTTCAGTCTAAAAAAATAAAACTGGATGAGACGATTCACTCACATTAATTCACATTAATTCACTACAGAGTCCGATATTCATATAAATGTGTTATATATGAATAATACATACATGATTGATACAGCACTGATCTAATCTAATTTATCCTGTGGCCACATAAATCTGTTTTTATGAGGCAGCTTTTAAACCCCTGACGTCACCTTTCACCGCTCTGTTGACTCCTGTCGAGGGTCTGATTTGGGTCTGATTTGGGTCTGATTTGGGTCTGATTTGAGTCTGATTTTGGTCTGATTTGAGTCTGATTTTGGTCTGATTTGAGTCTGATTTTGGTCTGATTTGGGCCTGATTTGAGTCTGATTTGGGTCTGATTTGAGTCTGATTTGAATCTGATTTGAATCTGATTTGGGCCTGAATTGAGTCTGATTTGAGTCTGATTTTTGTCTGATTTGGGCCTGATTTGAGTCTGATTTCAGTCTGATTTTGGTCTGATTTGGGTCTGATTTGGGCCTGATTTGAGTCTGATTTGAGACTGATTTGGGTCTGGGGGTTGTCGGGGGCACTGAGGGCCCTTGTACATGTGATTAGACCCAGATGGGATGGATCTGTGGAGGAGCTCGCCACTGCATTATGCATCGTGGAGCGTCAGCGTGTGAGCGGTGCATTATGGGTAGGTGTCAGGGGTGTCACTCTGCCTCACACTGTGGATGGGCCCGTCGCCATGGCAGCAGCGGCGCAGCTAATTAGCAAAAATTATCCTTGGATTGTATTAGAGGGAGGGCGATGAGTTTGATGTGCAGCAGAACAAAGGTTAAAATACAGTGGTTTTATGGTTTTCTACACATTTTAATTCATATCTGGTCATTTTTTATGATGAACCTGCCTCTGTGACATTTAAACCCCCACAACCTGATTGTCTTTTTTGTCCCTGTCTCAGACTCTCCTCCAAAATCAGTCTAGGGACCTCTCCTGCTTCTCTTTTATTAAAAAATACAACACAAAATACTAATCCATTTGACCAAACTGAAGTTTAGAGTTTAGCGTTAGCTTAGCTGTGACTTCAGCGTCAGGACGACAATTATCTCCTCCTCGTTAAACATTACGTGATTGAATTGACAGTATTTATTAGTTTGTTTGTTTTTGAGCTGTTCTCTGTTAAAAGAAATGTTCAGCTGAAAATACACTCTTGAATAGAGGTTCTCATCTATTATATATATCCTTGTAATAAACACTAGATGGATCATAAAGACTGTTTTTTCACAAACAATTGATTTTACAATAAACTATTTGGGTTTAAACCATTTTCACAACGAGAAGAAAAAATACCAGGTACAGTTTGTTCTCGTTTTTGTGCATTTGCTGCTGATCCAGACCCAATGATTATTGTTTACACAGAACAGAAGCAGAAATAAAATCATTTACTTTTGCATAACCTAATTATAATGTAATATAGAACATGACTGGAGCAGATTGCAGGAGTCAGTGGCGTCCTGTGGCTCCCGTCGTTGCCCTGGGAGTGTTGCTCTAATGAAATGGCAGCGAAGGTAAGAGCTGCGCTGATGAAAAAGGCTGGAGGTGACATTTCAGAGCGACGTCTGGAGAGAGATGACATTTACTGAGCTTCACTGAGCCTCAAGTCTTTAACAAAACCTCAGAGTGGATCAGATCTGAGACCGGACTGGAACTCCTCTCAGTTTACTCCTGAGACTGGACTGAGACTGAGACCAGACCAAGACCGGACCAAGACCAGACCAAGACCGGACTGAGACTGAGACCGGACTGAGACTCTGGTCCATTAGTGTGAATAGACAAATGAAATAAATCCTACTGCAATGATGCTATGGCACATTTTGTCGTCCATTGAATTCTGTGATGATGCGTTTAGTGTCGCTGCACGAGTGGCACACCCAGTACTGCCCCTAGTGGTGGAGTATTAGTTGGCAGTGTTTTGTTTCACAGAGAGGCATCTGGATGAAGAACACCTTGAGTCCATTTATTCAAGTCTGTTTTCAGTCCTACTCCACCTGCTCCTCCAAAAACCCCAACCTGACTGTATTTCAGTTTGGACTGAACACTGTCACATGTTCTACTGGTCTTTGAGGTGAACGTGAAGAAATAAGTCCCGTTCTCTTGTGTTTTAGAATGAACTCTGTAGTGTCTGATAACATCACGTCACTTCTGAATCATTTAGGCCACGTTTACTCCACATCCACCTCTCACTCCACCCACTGCTCCTAATCTCACAGCGTCAACACCATTATCAGAAGAAACTCTCACCTCCATTCACCTCCATTCACCTCCATTCACCTGCTGACGTTAAACTAAAGACTCAGCCGGACCGAGACCTGCTGAATTCACCTGTAATTATGGCGTGTTATGGATGAACTATATTCTGTTCTCGTGCCTAAATCATTATTCTTGTTAAGGTCAGAAGGTTATATTCTGTAAGAGCAGAGGATAAATGAAGCCGTGTAGCTCGGTTCATAATGTGAGCTGTAGGTCAGAGCCTGTCTCCTGCAGAGCAGCGGGAGGTGGAAAAGGTCATCGTTAGGATCAAATGAACCGATGCAGCTGGACACGAACAGGAGGAGTCCAGGGTACGACCGGAGCAACAGGAAACACACCAGTCAGTAACTCTTACAGACGACATTTACTTTACTATACAGGGTTTAGGGCTGAGCTGATGCTTTATCTCAATAAATACTTTTTAATAAAAGAGAAGCAGGAGAGGTCCCTAGGCTGCTTTTGGAGGAGAGTCTGAGACAGAGACAAGAAAAGAACATCAGGGACTGGAGCTTTAAAGCATGTGTTTTATAATCACTACAGTTGTTCCCAATGGAAATAGGTTTGATGGTGATTTGAAAGAGTTTAGAAATGTCTAAACCCTCAGAAAAAGAAACATGAGAGTTCTTCTGCTCAGTTTCCTTGTATTTACGTCATTTACGGTGATTTACTGTTTGCTGTGAAGACTTTAACAGTGTGTTCTGACCTGGTTCTGTCCTGAGCCGTGTGACTCCTTTGAAAACACTGCTTCTGGGGAAATGTCAGCGCAGCCAGAGCACTTTTATTGTTCAGGTTTACTCCAGATAAATGTGGCCTGGACCTGATGAGGACAGTGGTTCTGGTTTGTTCTGATAAAGTCTTTCATTTGTACAGAACCAGTGCAGCTCTTTTGATTTGACTATTACTCGTAGAAACTGGAGCAGAAATGTCTTGTTTTACCATAAATCCAAGTGTTCCAGTGAGCCTCTTATTATCTACACTTTAATTGATTCTCAGTAAAAACCGACTCCAGTCTCCGCTCTAACCTTCGAGGAAAGTACTGCATGGCTCTGGACGTAGAAAACATGTCAAAGCTCTGACAGCAGCGTCGGAGCAGAGCTAAAGGTGAGAACGCTCTGTGACCTTTACGTCTGAGAGCTCCTCTAGTTTGTGCGTTTCTATACTTTCTGTTTATAAGGTCATATCTCTGTCTGCTCTGACACTGCACCAATAAAGGCTCTGTCTTTAACCTGAGTCCAACAAGACCTTCAGCTGGTTGTTTCTTCCACACTGCACTAAACTGTGAGGACGCTTTTTCACATTAAAACTTTCATTAATCTGTTAAGTTTGTGTGAATGATCTCAGTGGGTTTGTTACTGGTTTGATGTAAATGAGCTTCCAGTTTCTTGCTGATGTAGTTTTCAGTGTTTCTTTGTTCCTGAGGACACTGTCCCGTCACCGATCACATGTGAAGGAACTCATTGATGTGTGTGACTGTTCTGGTTTAAATCAGCAAAAAGGTTTTGAAGCTGATGTAGCAATACAACCTAGATTTGATCATTTATTAAGGATCGCAGTTTTATTGTATAGCTAATTATAGGGGCTCAAACTACGTTTCCCAGAATGCTTTGTTACAAAAAAAAAAGGCAATTTTAATAGAGATGTGAGTACTTCTTTGGAAAAACAGTGAATATTATCAACATACTTCTACTCTGAATGTTCAAAGCTACTGTAGTTGTAATTTTGACCCTCTAAAGCTGCTGTAGTTTGAGTTTTGACCCTCTAAAGCTGTTGTAGTTGTAGTTTTGACCCTCTAAAGCTGTTGTAGTTTGAGTTTTGACCCTCTAAAGCTACTGTAGTTGTAGTTTGACCCTCTAAAGCTGCTGTACTTGTAGTTTTGACCCTCTAAAGCTGCTGTAGTTGTAGTTTTGACCCTCTAAAGCTGTTGTAGTTTGAGTTTTGACCCTCTAAAGCTACTGTAGTTGTAGTTTTGACCCTCTAAAGCTACTGCAGTTGTAGTTTTGACCCTCTAAAGCTGCTGTAGTTGTAGTTTTGACCCTCTAAAGCTACTGTAGTTTGAGTTTTGACCCTCTAAAGCTGTTGTAGTTGTAGTTTTGACCCTCTAAAGCTGCTGTAGTTGTAGTTTTGACCCTCTAAAGCTGCTGTAGTTGTAGTTTTGACCCTCTAAAGCTGCTGTAGTTGTAGTTTTGACCCTCTAAAGCTGTTGTAGTTGTAGTTTTGACCCTCTAAAGCTGCTGTAGTTGTAGTTTTGACCCTCTAAAGCTGCTGTAGTTGTAGTTTTGACCCACAGCAGGTGATGGCTGGCCAGGTTCTGCTGTTAAAACAGAACATCTCTGCTCAACAATGTTTATTGAGCTTTTTTATTCTGAAAAATCAAGGCATGTGTTTTTGGTTATTTCCAAGTGTTATTATCCACATCCTCCACTAAAAACATGTGCCAACATAAAAACAATTTCACTCATTTGTTCCCATCTTTATTTAACATTTGAATTTCAATGTGTATTCCCATTTACAGTAAACATAAATGGCTGAATTAGCAAAATACTGTATAGACATATCAACATTTTCTGCAATAAGTCAAGTTAATTGCCGTGAAATCTCCAGCTGCAAGAGTTCTGCTCCAGAGTGAATTCTGATTACAGTTTTTTCCAGTGTGTGGAGTCAGATGAAGAGTCCCGCTGCCTCATGAGGGACTTAATCAGGACAGACTCAGGCCTCGATGAGACTTTGAAGTGGCTCCAGCGGGACAGACCCACATTTTCTTGGCGATCGATGAATGAAGCGTGAAATGACACTGGCCTGAGACCGAGTCATGTGACAGATGTTTCCTTAAAGCTGCGATTGTCGACGCAGACCCAGAACGTGGAAACGAAGATAAAAGAAGAGGATTCCAACAGATTATTCAAGAGCGATGTGTGTTATTGAAATTCACGCACAGTTCATCAGCTGATTTATTTATAATCAGATCAGAGCTGAAAATCAAGAGTGGAATGTTCAAAAGGAAAAGCAATAAAAACCTGTAAAAATCAAACCTATGGCAAATGCATGACTAACCTGATCAAAAACATGTGTAACGTTATTGATTTACCAAAGAATTCAAAAGTTAAGCTGTTAAAATCCAAGAAAATTATGATGTGACGTAATGTTTTTAATATATAATTAATTTAATTATTTAAAAATGAAACAGTGACATTTAAATGGCTGCATTTATATAACACTCCTCTATCCTTCTGCTCAAAGAGCTTCCATTCAAACAATAATGAGAAAATCCAGTGACATAAGCAAAGATTTGGAGTTTTCATCTCAATCCTGTGCAAATGAGGACAAAGCATGATTCAATTTGACTTTATTAAATCTCCAGTCCCTGATTGTCTTTTCTTGTCCCAGTCTCAGACTCTCCTCCAAAAGCAGCCTAGGGACCTCTCCTGCTTCTCTTTTATTAAAAAATAAAACCAGTCTCTGTTAAAAGACATATTCAGCTGAAAATACACTTTATCTGCGGCTATTAAACTTCCTGGAACGTCATGTGACAAGTGTCGACCAATGGGAGCGCTCCTTTTTCCATCATGTGACTTTGGGAGCATTAAAACCTCTAAAAGTCCTGTTCCTGTCCTAGGTTTGATTGTCTCTGGTTTTTTCTTCACATTAAACTCTCACAGACGATGAACATGAAGCAAAAACAAATGGGTTGAACACAAATTTAAATATGAGGCATTACTTTATAAATACTAGTCTTTTTGTGTTTTATTTTTCCATCAAATCAAAAATCAAATGCATTTCCACACATTTATTTGCCACGTGCATAATCACACATTCACAAATGAGTCTTTAATAAGGATTTTAAGCAGACGTTTTATTCCAGAGACGTATCATCAAAGTGCTTTAAGTGTTGAAAATGATTAACATAATCATATGGTAATTATATTATAATTATTGCTCTTCATTTTTGTTGCTAGAAATTCATTACATGGCTGTGATATTTGGAGCCCAGAGGTGCATTTTGTGCTCATAATGCGTTCTGTGTCATAAATTATACATTTTGTCGTAAATTTGAAGCATGAAACATTGTTATTTCCACTTGAAGCAAAGGAATGTGGTTTGAGCCGCTGCAGGAGTCCTGGAAATGACCTGGAACACTATTAAAATGAACAAATGTTCTGGAAATAATGTATAATTAGAGTCTTGACCCTCTAAAGCCTCTGTAGTTGTTGTTTTGACCCTCTAAAGCCTCTGTAGTTGTAATTTTGACCCTCTAAAGCTGCTGTAGTTGTAGTTTTGACCCTCTAAAGCTGCTGTAGTTGTAGTTTTGACCCTCTAAAGCTACTGTAGTTTGAGTTTTGACCCTCTAAAGCCGCTGTAGTTGTAGTTTTGACCCTCTACAGCTGCTGTAGTTTGAGTTTTGACCCTCTAAAGCTACTGTAGTTGTAGTTTTGACCCTCTAAAGCCACTGTAGTTGTAGTTTTGACCCTCTAAAGCTGCTGTAGTTGTAGTTTTGACTCTCTAAAGCCTCTGTAGTTTGAGTAGCTGACAACTACAGAAGGAAAAAGTGGGTCGGCTGTAAATGATTTTAATGTCAATAGGAAAATGTCTTCCTGAGTTGTTTCTTCAAGAGTCTAACACATGCCTGAAGTTATTGAAAAGGTCATTGAGCCTTATTTTATGCCTGTTTTCTGAAATACATCTGAGGATAATCTAGGCTCCTGACATTTCCTTTTATTCCTTTGTTAGCCTTCACTGAACGTATGAACCAAAGAGATGAATAAATTCTTAATGCGTTCCTTTGTTCCACTCAACAGTTGATGTGTATGACGTGGAGCAGACACACTTTTGGCTCGAAGCTGCTGTTTTTAGACGCGTTTTTTCATCCGTCAGTGAGTATCAGCACGTTTTAGCGTCAAGATCCCCTCTGGGACGTCATTACTTTAAACCCTCCTGCAATACATCAATTTCTAATTAACATTTGCATACTTCGACGTCGCGGGGAGTCTGCGAAGGGGGGAAGGGTCGGGATGCACCAAAGTCGTACATTTATGTTAATTAATTGAAGTAAAATGAGCCCGAGGTGGAGGCGGCAGAGGGAGGGGCCTGATGTCAGCAGAGAAACACATCTTCTGTTTCTCTAGGGTTTGGAGCTGGAAGTGGAAATAACATTTTGTCCCTCTAAAGCTGCTGTAGTTGTAGTTTTGACCCTCTAAAGCTGCTGTAGTTGTAGTTTTGACCCTCTAAAGCTGCTGTAGTTGTAGTTTTGACCCTCTAAAGCTGCTGTAGTTGTAGTTTTGACCCTCTAAAGCTGCTGCAGTTGTAGTTTTGACCCTCTAAAGCTACTGTAGTTGTAGTTTTGACCCTCTAAAGCTGCTGTAATTGTAGTTTTGACCCTCTAAAGCTGCTGTAGTTGTAGTTTTGACACTCTAAAGCTGCTGTAATTGTAGTTTTGACCCTCTAAAGCTACTGTAATTGTAGTTTTGACCCTCTAAAGCTGCTGTAGTTTGTGTTTTGACCCTCTAAAGCTGCTGTAGTTGTAGTTTTGACCCTCTAAAGCTGCTGTAGTTGTAGTTTTGACCCTCTAAAGCTGCTGTAGTTGTAGTTTTGACCCTCTAAAGCTGCTGTAGTTGTAGTTTTGATCCTCTAAAGCTGCTGTAGTTTGAGTTTTGACCCTCTAAAGCGGTTGAGAAATGTTTATTTAGAATGTAGTAGGCCTAAATAGAGGCCTGACACTGTTCTTACAGCAGCAGGCCTTTGATCATAAATAAAATGCTATAATATATAACCACAATAACATTCACTAAACAGTATATAAATGGCTTTTTCTCAAATCAAGCCTGACATAAGTGGACTTTATATGATTAACAAGAAAAGAAAACAACAAGGAATAGAGTCTAGACAGGTTTGTAAAAAGAGTAAAACATGCAGTGTTTAGTATTCAGGAGTCTATGATGCTCAGAGATTGTTGTGAGTGTGCTGTCGAGAATAAATCACATCCAAAAGTACAACTTTCGAGTATCTATTTTAGATGTGGAATCACTTTTTGCTGCAGCCTGGCTCTGTTTGTTCTCCAGTCTCCAGAGCAGCCTCCGGTTCATAAATAACTCCTGCCACCTGCTCCGAACAGCAACGGCACAAAAAGAGGTGAAACACATTTGGAAAAACAAGGTGAGAGTGTGCTGTGACTTTAATTAGCCTCCAGCAAACTTCAGATTTCAAACAAACACAACTCCGAGAACAGATAATACAAAAAGTGCTGCTCTGGGCCAATCAGCGTCGAGTGGAAGAAGCACAACATTTACGCATCACATATTTTCATTAAAAAATCCAATCAGCGGCTGTTGGCTGATAAACAGACAGACCGGGCTCATCCATAATAATCCGGTTAGTTTCACGTCACG
Organism: Rhyacichthys aspro; assembly: GCA_036850595.1. Classification (NCBI taxonomy): domain Eukaryota; kingdom Metazoa; phylum Chordata; class Actinopteri; order Gobiiformes; family Rhyacichthyidae; genus Rhyacichthys; species Rhyacichthys aspro. The sequence goes on along the minus strand of CM072164.1, from coordinate 859,242 downwards.
ACTGTCCGGCAGCGTTTCACTCGTATTATCTCTGGTGAACTGAGTTTGGAGAGAGGAGCGTTCGGAGATGACAAAAGACGAGTCGTGACTTTGCTTCGAGCCAGAAACAAACAGCATTTTTCTTCAAGTGTTTGTGTTTGCTCCTGCGACTATAAATGGAGTTGAAAATAAAGCACAAGCCAGACTTTGTATGAACCCTGAGGCACTGATATAAAGTATTCATAAGTCAAAGATGGCACTGGAGGCAATCAGGTCCAATGTGAACCGAGGACGCACAAACAAATGGGTTCAAATCCAACACAAAAACACACTTTTAAAAGGACACTGCTTCAAACTTCTTGGCAATTGACTGTTGCATTTATTTCTGTGTAATCACCTAAAGCTTATTGTAACAAATGAGACCTTAAGACGTGATCTAGTCTTTATAATGAAGGATTTTAATAGATGAGAATGATCAGTCCACAGCAGGATTTTGTCCAATCACAGCTCACTTCAGGTAAAAAGGAGCGCTCCCATTGGTCGACACTGATGTCAACAACGAAGGAACAAGGAAATAAACCAAGGAAATGGGTTATTCTGTTGGAAATACGTCTTATTTTACAGAGAAACGGCTCAAAAAAGATAAAAATAGAGAAACAGGAGCAAATGAAACATGGATAAATGTTGGTAATGAGATAATTCCAGGATCACTACAGTCTATAACGATAAACTACAAAGATAAAAGTTTCAGGTCAGAGCTAAACTTTGATTTAATGAAACATATTCGTATTTTTAGTGTTTCCCCTGTAAATTACCAACCGGATTTCGCCAAGCAATATTGTATAAAAATAACAGCATCATCAATGTGTTTCTTTAAAAAGGCATGTTTTTGTGTTTGTTTAAAATGCAGCTGTGAACGCTCTGGACCAGGGCTTTTTACTGGATCGAACTAAATGGACTGGTGCAGCCCAGAAATTCAAACTGTTCTGTTGAATGTTCCAAATAAAAGTGGACTCAACATCGCCGTCTGTCTATAATAGTTTCTCAAGCTCCACATCACATTTTCATGTCTGATGAGAGTGTGATTAAAAACTGGTATTTCTAACAATGTCACTAAATACAGTGAATTAAAATACAACAGATTTAGTCAAAGCCAAAGTATTTGTTATAGATTATTCCTGTATTCAGACTGTTTCCTGATTCTCACGTTTAAATGACCTTGAACACCTACAGCACATTTTTGTACAAACTCATCCGAAACCATTGAAAACAAACATATTTACAACAAAGCCATTTATCAAACTGTGGCTCTGCCGTAAAGACGACGCCGTTATGATATTCCTGGGGTCGACCTCAGGCTGCTGCGAACTATCAATCACTTTAACAAGGCAGCCGTATCAAGGGTCGGCGTTTAATAACAATATCAGACGTTCTGCCGGTGTTAGCCGAACAGCGGGGATCAGACGGTTCAAGGACGAGCCCTGCCTTCAGATAAATATTACACATTTCTTGTCGTGAGATGAATCCAGTCTCCGTTGGGATAAAATGACGTGTTGCGTGTGGAGCTGGAGCTGAGTAACACGCTCCGATTGTGAAGAAAACGCACCGGAGCTGGGTCTCTCGCAGGAATGCTAATCAGTCCGGTATTGGATTGTGGTGACGTCTGCCGTTAATCTGGCCGAGGTCTGCTCTGATGAAACCCGGCGTAATTAACTCCCTCGAACCACACCGAGCGCTCGGATCGAGAGGAATGACACGAGGCCGACGCGAGTATTTAATGGACCCATGAGTGTCAATTAATGTGGAGAAGCTTTTCATTGCTTTCTTTTCATGTCGGCTCGGCCAGGTTTTATTAAAAAGCACTTAGCCCCGGCTCCGGTTTGTGAAATGAGCGGCTTCAGAGGCGTTTGAATAACCACGTCCCGTTGTGACGAGCCTCAGGGCAGCATCACCGACGCTGCTCTGGTCTCAGCGTCAGAACTACACCACACTCATTTATATTCTGCTCTTTTAGAGGAGATGATCTGCAGTGTATTCTTCAATCAAATATTTCAGTCAGTGATGTTGGGTGAGCTCATAAATCAAATCAATCAATTATTCACATTAAAGTCACATCATATCACAGTATTTCTACCTTCACTTGATTCTGCAACTGTTTTTATCAAAGACACTTAGCCATGCTAATGCAAAATGTAACAAATAATGCTAATGCTAACTGAATTATGATGATAGCCTGTTCTGTCATTTGACCTTTACAGTTCAATGTTCCTTCATTCGTCTTTGTTTTTGCCCAAATTCAAGCCTCAGGGCTGAACCAATTTAGCCCCAACAGCAGGAAATACAAGGGGGCGGGCCTTGACACCTGTCAATCACCAAATCAGGACGACGATTGGAGCATTTATACAGAGAAAATAAAACATATGGACATTAGAAATAAACTGAGCTCTTTAGTGGGACAAAACAAAAGGGAAGAGGAAACGGGACAGTGTTTATAGGACATTTTGGGAAAAATGTAGAAGAAACAAGGTGGAGCTGAAGGACTTAAGTCAACACACTCTACACAGGAGACAGGTCTGAACCAACAAATGATTTAGTGTAATTATTGACATCAACAGGGACCGGTTCCACCAGGTTCAAGACGGATAGTTTTCACCAACTCAGTCGTGTTTTGTCTAAAGAGCTCTCCTTAGTTCTGTTAAAAAACGTACAAGACCAACAGAAAACAGACTGACTCCGTGTCTGCTGCTATGTTCTTTCTTACATGTTGCTCAATAGTGTCAATAATTCAATTTTACAGGAAAACAAGCTTTATCCACAGTTTAGATTCACTGTCCTTTGTATCAGAGCATGCTAAAGCTAACTAGCGGCTAGCAAACATGTCAAAATGTGATGTTATTAATGAAATTCAGACAGAAGACAGACTTGAAACTGACTCAAACCGTGTTAATACACAGCAACACGTGTGAAAAAGCAGTAATTATATTTTAAATGAAATCCTGCAGATATCATTTATGACTTAAACGAGAGTAAAGCAATGTAAATGAGATAATCCCTGGTGTAATGGTGTAAATATTGATTTTTAATAAGAAAACACATTTGCATCAGATTGTGTAGCTCCCATCTGCAGACAAGACTCTACTGCAGTGTTTTCAGGTTCATCTAATGTGTCTGCTCATATTTATGATCCCAGTGATGAGCGCTGACATCACAGCATCTGGAGCAACAATTACTCCTCATCCTCCTCCTCCTCTTCCTCCTCCTCCTCTGGGACCGGCCCTTCCCTCGAGAGCAGCACTAATTCAATCCACGCTTTCAGACGGAGGCAGTGCAGACCTGACGCAGAGGGACAGGCTGCTGTTTGAATCTCTCTGGTTATCACTACATATAAACATAATGAATAATACAGAGCCAAATCTGTTCTTAGAAAATTAAAGTACATTACCTTAAACTAACTCATAGAAGTTGTAATTCGAGTTATTGAGTTAAGAAAAGTGAAATGAACACAGCATTAACACTCTGACTTTATTACTCTAAATTAAAAGTGAGTGTTATCTGCAGCTATTAGACTTCCTGGAACGTCATGTGACAAGTGTCGACCAATGGGAGCGCTCCTTTTTGGAGCATGTGATTGTCCAAGGTTTTCTGTTCCTGAATAGAGGTTCTCATCTGTTACAATCACTTAGAATAAACAGTAGATGGATCAGAAAAACTGGGTTTTTTTTTCACAAATGATTGTTTTACAGTAAACTTGGCTGTGGTTTTACACTCGAAGGTGCAGTCTCTAAAAGGTGGAGCTAAACACTACAGGTTGTTGATTAAACGACAGAGATGCAGTTATACCTCTGTCCTCCTCCACTTTAAACTGGAATTTCCTCTTTCTTTATTCTAATTCATGAGATTGAGCAGATCTGTTCCAGAGTCAGACCAGTCTCTCAGATCCACATTAGACTTCTCACTGATGCATAACTAACGAGGGATGATTAATAACCCTGCTCCGTTCACACATGTGACTGATGCAGAGAAGAGCAGCGTGAAAACAAAGACCCGGCGATGTTCTGTGACACGTTCAAGGCCCTGAAGGTTGTCAGGCCGTCAGTCGAATAAAAGCCGTCTCATTAGTGAAGAAAAGCTGTTAGTGAGTCGGTGTTAATTAGCTCTGTCCAGGCGTACGGACAGGATTAGCATAAAGACAGAAAGATTTCACTGGTTACAGGATCGGGAATATCGTTGTACGTTGTTCTCAATAATAATGGGCTTCATTCACCAATATTTTCTAATAAATCTGTCAGGTCTATGAAGTTTCTTTGAGCCATTCGACTTGACAAGTGTGACCTGTGTTTGGAGGCACTGTGTGTTTAATCTGACAATATGCAACTAATTGTCACGGTTTTCTTTTGCAGACACAAAACCGGTAGCAGTTCTAACAGGTTTATTGAAGTTGTGCAGCTGAGAGGTGTCGGACCGGAGCAGGTAAGGAGGCAGACAGGTGAGCAGGTAAGGAGGCAGACAGGTGAGCAGGTGGGCAGGTGGGCAGGTGGGCAGAATCTGGAGACACGAAGAAAAGTTCAGCAAAAATCTCCACAGGTAAGTATTGGGCCAAATGCTGTTACTAACTGTTGTAGTTGAGCAAACAAAGCGAGGAGTGGTTCTGAAGCTGCCTCTAATACTGCTGTTGATTGTAGATGGAATCCAGGTGAGCCTCAGAGTAGCCACGCCCACACAGGTGAAGACACACCCACACAGGTGAAGACACACCCACAAACACACTGAAGGGAGGGGGAGACAGAGGACAAGACAAGACAAGACTGAAGACTATGACACAAATAACACTTAGCATGTAGCATGTGCTAGCGTATCTCCAGCCCACTCTGCACTAACGATACAGCATGTTAGCCTGTTAGCGTTAGCATACATTATTGTCAAAGCTAAGTAATTAGCATCAGCAGACACCAGTGTTAGTATAAAACATGTATCAGTGCATTAACCTTTACACAGAGATAATAAAAATAAACTTAAGGAAATTAGAAATAACAAACTGACCTCTTTCAGTGGGACATGAGGAAATGAGACAGGACAGAATTTATTGGACATTTTGGGACAAATGAAGAAGAAACAAGGTGGAGCTGGACTCAACCCAATTCACAGACCAGTGTGAGACCAGTGTGAGTCCAGTGTGAGTCCAGTGTGAGACCAGTGTGAGTCCAGTGTGAGACCAGTGTGAGTCCAGTGTGGGTCCAGTGTGAGACCAGTGTGAGACCAGTGTGAGTCCAGTGTGAGACCAGTGTGAGTCCAGTGTGAGACCAGTGTGAGTCCAGTGTGAGACCAGTGTGAGACCAGTGTGAGTCCAGTGTGAGACCAGTGTGAGTCCAGTGTGAGACCAGTGTGAGTCCAGTGTGAGACCAGTGTGAGACCAGTGTGAGACCAGTGTGAGTCCAGTGTGAGACCAGTGTGAGTCCAGTGTGAGACCAGTGTGAGTCCAGTGTGAGACCAGTGTGAGACCAGTGTGAGACCAGTGTGAGTCCAGTGTGAGACCAGTGTGAGACCAGTGTGAGTCCAGTGAGTCCAGTGTGAGTCCAGTGTGAGTCCAGTGTGAGTCCAGTGTGAGACCAGTGTGAGACCAGTGTGAGTCCAGTGTGAGTCCAGTGTGAGTCCAGTGTGAGACCAGTGTGAGTCCAGTGTGAGACCAGTGTGAGTCCAGTGTGAGACCAGTGTGAGTCCAGTGTGAGTCCAGTGTGAGGCCAGTGTGAGACCAGTGTGAGACCAGTGTGAGTCCAGTGTGAGTCCAGTGTGAGACCAGTGTGAGACCAGTGTGAGGCCAGTGTGAGGCCAGTGTGAGGCCAGTGTGAGACCAGTGTGAGACCAGTGTGAGTCCAGTGTGAGACCAGTGTGAGACCAGTGTGAGTCCAGTGTGAGACCAGTGTGAGTCCAGTGTGAGACCAGTGTGAGTCCAGTGTGAGACCAGTGTGAGACCAGTGTGAGACCAGTGTGAGTCCAGTGTGAGACCAGTGTGAGACCAGTGTGAGGCCAGTGTGAGTCCAGTGTGAGTCCAGTGTGAGTCCAGTGTGAGTCCAGTGTGAGACCAGTGTGAGTCCAGTGTGAGACCAGTGTGAGTCCAGTGTGAGACCAGTGTGAGACCAGTGTGAGTCCAGTGTGAGACCAGTGTGAGTCCAGTGTGAGACCAGTGTGAGTCCAGTGTGAGACCAGTGTGAGACCAGTGTGAGACCAGTGTGAGTCCAGTGTGAGACCAGTGTGAGTCCAGTGTGAGACCAGTGTGAGTCCAGTGTGAGACCAGTGGAGACCAGTGGAGACCAGTGTAGTAGGGAACCAGTGTGAGACCAGTGTGAGCCAGTGTAGTCCAGTGTGAGTCCAGTGTGAGACCAGTGTGAGACCAGTGTGAGTCCAGTGTGAGTCCAGTGTGAGACCAGTGTGAGACCAGTGTGAGTCCAGTGTGAGACCAGTGTGAGACCAGTGTGAGTCCAGTGTGAGTCCAGTGTGAGGCCAGTGTGAGACCAGTGTGAGACCAGTGTGAGTCCAGTGTGAGTCCAGTGTGAGACCAGTGTGAGACCAGTGTGAGGCCAGTGTGAGGCCAGTGTGAGGCCAGTGTGAGACCAGTGTGAGACCAGTGCTTTGTGCAGAGACAGATGGTCCTCGGAGACTGAAGAGTGAATCCGGATCTGGACAGAGCTAATATTAGTCACAGATAAGGATGGCTGCACAAGAGGACACTGGCATCAACCACACACACACACACACACACACACACACACATTTATAAATAAACAACCTGCAGAAACAGAGCTGGACCTGCTCCTGTTGCTTGTGTTTTAACAGAAACCTGCAGATTTTATTTAATGTGAATAAAAAAAGATATCTGCTTTTGAAAATATGTGTATTTCTATGTAAAGTATCGAGTGTATTTTGTTGTTATTGTTCTTAATGGAGTCATTGTTTGATTTAAATATGATCACTTTTTTCCCTGAATGTTATGTTATTAAAATATGTTGTTTTAGTTCATTTCTGAAAATGTTTAGATTCACACCAAAAGCATTATTGTCTCGTCTAAATTGATTTTGGGACTCAGTTAAATCTTCTGTGATCCACGCTTTGAAAAGGTCGCTCCCCACTTGGATTCAAACTGGTTTTAGTTGGATTTGACCAGGTTTTTTTTACCCAACACACCTTGAACACCAAACTTTAAAACCCCAGTGGGATCAGAGTCTTAGTTCATTACTTTTACAACATTTAATCCTTTTTTAAAATAATGCATGAATTAATGATAAGGTTTAATGTCAGAACAGAGGCCGCCCCTGAACTGTTTCCGGCTTCGTCCTGATCCGAGCGTCGAGTGTAATTTATCAAACGGCTTCACGGAAACGTCAGCGAGTTTCCCCTGAACCTGTAATCACCGAGCTCATGAATATTCACCGAGTCTGAATAAAACAATCAGAATCTGACGGGTTTGAGGCGAGTTCACAGTCTCGTTTCTCCTGAGTTCAGAGGAAAATACAGTCAACGCTTCAGGTTTATACAACTGGATTGATTTTTCATTTCTGAGAATAATAAAGGTTCAAAGGTCTCTCTCTTTTTTCTGTTTTACTCTTCATTGATAGAGATTTTACCAAACAAGACAAAAATAAGTCCTCACATCCACCAAGATTCAGGCAGCGACTGTATCAGGATCAAAACGAGACTTTTTAGGATCGAGACCAAGTTAAGACAAGATCCCAGAGAAGTTAAGGTAAATGTGTGGATAATATAAAGAAAACCTAAATCTTAATGCTTATGTTCCTAATAGCACAGAGAAACTATACGGAAACCTCTCAGAAACATTTTGACACTAGCATGTTTCACTTTTAAAGCTCACTGCTGGTGTTTGAGAGCTCAACAAAACTATAAAGTGTGAAGAATAAGAGTTAAAAATGCTTTAAGTTGCTTCAGAAGTCTTCACCTGAACAAACCACTGGGAACAAGATGGAGGCAGCGAGGGTTTATTTGAATAAATGCTGAATATTCTGGACAAAAACACACAGAATATTTGAATGACACTCTTGGAGTATTCCCAGATTTAAAAGGAGCAACAGGGAAAGGCTTCTGTGAAGAGTTTTTAATAGAATAATGTTTATAATGTTTATGTAATAGTAATAATTAAGACTGCAACAACTAATCGGATTAAGTGATTATTAAAATAATTGTCATAATGGATTTATGTCTGGAGCATTCATCCTGAAACGAGCTGAGAAGAGGTTTTATTAAAGACGCAGCAGTAAATCCACAGAAACAGAAAAAGAAAAGTACATTTAGTGTTTTTGATCTAAATCCATCTTTGTGTCTATCCTCAGTTTGAGTCTGTGTTTGTTTATTATCATCAGTTTTAAACAAGAACAATAAAACACACAGGTTTTGACTCTTGTCTTTTTTAATCCTCCAGGTCCCACACATTTACACACTTCATTATCGATTATTTATCAATTCATTTAAAAATAATCAGATTAATTGAAGACATAATCGTTAGTTGCAGCCCTAATAATAATAGATTACATTACACACTTTGTTTTAGTCCATTATTCATTCAGGGACAGATTGTGTTGGGTTCAGAGGGTTTTAATGAACTGGTGTGAGTTTGTCCACTGCTCTTGCTCTGGAGTCTCCCCTGATTTCAACATCGACACTAGGCTCAAGGTCTGAGCTCAACTCACACACATTCATTTCTGTGGAAAGAAAATAAAGTTGCACAAAAACTAGATACAAGTCTGTGTTTAAACAAGAAGAAAATGCTCTTTCAGAGTAAGATCCAGGGTGAGTTAAATACTTACAGCTGTTTTATCATAAAATAGTCTAATAACATCAAAGCACATTGCACCACTTTTGTTTCTTTTTATGAAACTGTTCATGTTTGGCTTTTTATTCTGAGTCCACTGCTAAAGGCTCCTGACAAAACAACTATTCACTGAACTTTCTGGAGAATGGTTTTTACTGTTGCTTTGTGCCTGTGTTTTGCTGTAAATACTTCTGTGGCAGTGCAGAGCCACACACTCGTCAGGTGTGGGCGGATTTAAATCCTCTTGTGATAGATTTAAATCTGATTGAAGACACTTGACATTTCCCAGCTGCTAACGCCTGTCACTCTCACGTCAGAAAAGAAGCGTAAACCTGACACTTTCTGAGTGTTTTACATCGAGGTCTCGTCTGAGGAAAGAGTAAATGATGGATTATAATGACACACAACTGGATGAATGCAGAACGACTGTGAGAGGTTTTATAATGATAATTTATGATGTTTACACAGGTTTTGATCCGTGTTGGGTCAATAATCTGTGGAGCCTCTAGAGTTGTCACTGGGACTATTAGGTCTGGAATCAATACCACTCTATTTGCCAAGACTTAAGGCTTAATTAGAGAGTTATCTCACTTAGGACCGTCCCAGAGTGTGACATTTAAGAGATGCACTGAACAAAAGGAGACTGTTGGATTTGAAACAGCAGTGGTCTCGTCGTCTGTCAGCTCGTGTTTCCTCTCAGTCTGTGGAGCTGTAATCTGAGGAGGCTACTCTACAGCAGCGCAGTGACACTGTAATCCTGTTACACGCTGAATAATCCCGGCCCGAGCGTCACTCACCGACGGACATCTGGATCAGACACGGACCCTCACAGAGTCTCTGTTCTGGAGACTGCATCGTGTTGAATGAAAGTCAAAGAGGAACTGGACATAAACAAATACAAATACATACGAAGCACCGCTGACAGCTTCTGGTCGATCAGTCACGTTACTTTGAGCAGATTACAGTGAACTTCTCTCCAGAGATGAATGAGTGAGGCTCTAACACACGACGCAGAGAATAAAGAAAACAGACCAATAAACTGGAGCCTACAGTGTTATATTTGGACTAAAATGACCCAGTGTTTCAGAGACACAGCTTGGATAGTCTCTACTTACTGTTGTAACACAGAGAGTTTGGAGAAAAGTTACACAACACTGCTTTTATTGATCAAAACCAGCTCCACTCATTAAACCTTTGAAAATGAATGTATTAACGGAGAAGTTTAGTTACTGCACTTCGCTGGACAGACACAGGACAGTATTCAATGGAGCCTAATACAAAGTAATGCAGATAATAGTAGTGTATGTAGCATAAATGAGCAGGTTTTGGGTCCAGCAGCAGAGAGCACACGGTCATACTGTTACACAACGAAGTAAAAATGGTTAAATTAAAAACATTAACACGTGCTACTGTTGTTTTTGTGAATTCGCTGCTGCTTTAGACGTAATACATCTTTGATTTTCTGGAAAACAAAACAAGATGCAACTATCAAAGGGGCTTTTGTTTGCTCTGAAATGTAAATAAATAAATAAAAATCAACATCAACAGGATTTATTTCCACCATCACTTATTCAAACCTCATTATATCCCACAGCTCATTTTAATGTTTGTATTAAAATGGTAAATGTCATTGTAAAAGCCTTATTTTATCCTCACTTGTGACATTTGAGGCTTTTCAGATGATAATCCTCTTTAAAGCCGTTTAATTATATGTTGAATGGATCTTTACATCACGAGGGAAATCAATTAAAGCTCTGAGGATTTGTGTTAATATTAAAGATGGGGTTTTAATTCCAGCGTCTAATGAAAACCAATGAGAGCGTCCCATTCAGAGTCAGGACTCCCATCAGCATTTCAATAAAACGTTTAAACATTATCGCCTTAACGCGCTGCATGTGTCTTTGATACGACGGGGGTTTCCTTCCAACAACGTGAGCTCTGGAAAAGAAAAGAAATGAGGCTGTTTCTCGTTTATTTATTTTCTCTGCTTCTTTTAAGCCTCACAGTTTATTGTGTTTAGTTGTTTTAGTTTTAGTTTGGTTCAGTTTTCGTCTGAGTTCTGTCAAAAACAACACGGACAACGCAGTGATACTCCCCGCCTCTGGGGGCACTGCAGCAATAAATCAAGTCTCTCTGTAGGAGACACGAGGAGGTAGGACGGAGGAGGCTTCTGTAGGAGACACGAGGAGGAAGGACGGAGGAGCCTTCTGTAGGAGACACGAGGAGGAAGGACGGAGGAGGCTTCTGTAGGAGACACGAGGAGGTAGGACGGAGGAGGCTTCTGTAGGAGACACGAGGAGGTAGGACGGAGGAGGCTTCCGTAGGAGACACGAGGAGGAAGGACGGAGGAGGCTTCCGTAGGAGACACGAGGAGGTAGGACGGAGGAGGCTTCTGTAGGACACATGAGGAGAAAGGACTGAGGAGGCTTCTGTAGGACACACGAGGAGGAAGGACGGAGGAGGCTTCTGTAGGAGACACGGGGAGGAAGGACGGAGGAGGCTTCTGTAGGAGACACGGGGAGGAAGGACGGAGGAGGCTTCTGTAGGAGACACGGGGAGGAAGGACGGAGGAGGCTTCTGTAGGAGACACTAGGAGGAAGGACGGAGGAGGCTTCTGTAGGAGACATGAGGAGGAAGGACGGAGGAGGCTTCTGTAGGAGACACGGGGAGGAAGGACGGAGGAGGCTTCTGTAGGAGACACGGGGAGGAAGGACGGAGGAGGCTTCTGTAGGAGACACGGGAGGAAGGACGGAGGAGGCTTCTGTAGGAGACACGGGGAGGAAGGACGGAGGAGGCTTCTGTAGGAGACACGGGGAGGAAGGACGGAGGAGGCTTCTGTAGGAGACACGGGGAGGAAGGACGGAGGAGGCTTCTGTAGGAGACACGGGGAGGAAGGACGGAGGAGGCTTCTGTAGGAGACACGGGGAGGAAGGACGGAGGAGGCTTCCGTAGGAGACACGAGGAGGTAGGACGGAGGAGGCTTCCGTAGGAGACACGAGGAGGAAGGACGGAGGAGGCTTCCGTAGGAGACACGAGGAGGTAGGACGGAGGAGGCTTCTGTAGGAGACACGAGGAGGAAGGACGGAGGAGGCTTCTGTAGGAGGAAGGACGGAGGAGGATTCTGTAGGAGACACGAGGAGGTAGGACCGAGGAGGTTTCTGTAGGAGACACGGGGAGGAAGGACGGAGGAGGCTTCTGTAGGAGACACGAGGAGGAAGGACGGAGGAGGCTTCTGTAGGAGACACGAGGAGGAAGGACGGAGGAGGATTCTGAGTAGGTTCAGAGACGAGTGAAGGAGGTAAAGATGGTCCCTTTCTCTGTTTTATCTGCAGACATTACTTCCTTATTGACGTCAGCATCGACCAATGGGAGCGCTCCTTTTTCCTGAAGTGAGCTGTGATTGGACAAAGCTCCTTCAGACTGAAAACTCTATTAAAATCCTTGATAACAAAGTCTCTATGGCGTCTTAAGGTCTCGTTTTTCAGATGATTCCAGTCTGAGGCAGGTGGAAGCAGGTGGAGGCAGGAGGAGGTGAACTCTGTCGGTGCAGCGCTGCTTGTTAATAAACCTCTAAATGTGGCCTGAGAACATCAAGGAGCTGAGAATAATGAGGCCAGGCTCTGACGCAATGACCTTCAGTTTGTTTCTCTCAGAATAAAGTCTCCATTACCTTCTGCTCTCACTGATACACACTGGGTTCACTAAACACACACACAACAGACACACAACACACTCACAACACACAACACACTCACAACACACAACACACACACAACACACTCACTTTAATTTAAATAAAAAATTGAAAATAAATCCATACAAAATAAAAATAAATAAATACAAAATAAAACTAAATAGATGAAAATATAAGTTAAAAAAAATGTAATTTATATAGATTTTGGGGTAAATGAACAATAATAAGGACTGTGTCGGTTTTCGATCCCGGTTGAGGACAGTTCTAGCGACGGCCTCGAGGTGAACCTGATCCTGATCTCTGCTGCAGATCCACACTCCATTATTCTGATGTTATTCCGACTCCTCCGTTACTCTGATGTTGTGACAGAACGGAGAGTCTGCTCCGGTGAGATTAGATGATGTGTGTGAGCTTTAACGAGCGCTCAGATCATGTAAATGGGATTTCAAACATGTGTGTGGGTCAAACATCAAAACACGTGAACAGATATGATCCTGACTGACAGTAAACAGGCCTCATTTGTCACATTAACATATCGCAGCGTTTAATATGATGTTAACGCAGATGGATAATGTGAATTCATGTGTTTCTCTTATTTATAAATGTCTATGACACTTTCAGATCAAACAGTTTCAGTGTAACAGACATTAACCTCAGTCCTCATCAAACATCGCAAATGTTTATGAATTTTCAGATTTTTTTATTTATTTTTTGACCCCTTAAATGTCAGTTTTAGTGATTAGTCTTTGTTTGAAAGACAAAAAGGGTTTTTTTATCTCATGTTTGCAAATTGGAATTTTTATGTGTCAGTAGTTGGCAGCAACATGTCATTCTGATTATTTTTGTATTATTTGTTCAAAGTCGTTTGAAGAGAGAGAAGTATTAAGTAGAAATATTGTCACTATTTATTTTTTATGATTATTTTATGAATGTCATTGTTAACTTCAAGAATCGTCACCGTACAAAACAAATATGAATGAATTATCACACTTTTAACTCCTTTAAGTGCCAGTTTCAACACTGTCTTTTTGTGCAAAGTCGTTTAAATTAAAGTCGTGTAAATAAATTGCTCCTGGGTCCCTGGGACAAAAAAAAATGTTTTTAATGGTTGCCATGGAAACATTAAGGGATTTCAACACCAGAGAATGAAAAAACAGAAATTAAAATTTCCAGTACTCTACCATTGCAATGGAAGAGTATTGGAAATGCAGTTTGAATCTGAGTCAATGGCACAAAAAACACCAGAGACACAGCTGGAGTTATTTAGTTTAAAATACATCAGAAAAACTTGAAGAAATCTGCATCAACACAGCTTAAGTTCTGCAAAAACAAAACTCCCAAAACACTGATCATTTACAAACTAAACACTCACATAAAGAGTATTTTTGAAGTTTACTTGGACATTGTTGCCTGAATCTGATCCAGAACCAGAATTATGTAAAGGTTTGAAGCATATCATTTACTTTAGATTTACTTTATGTCCACTCAGACTCCACTAATAATCCATGAGGATTTTTTGTACCTTTTTGGAAAACAATTAGAATTTCATAAATGAATAAATAATTAGAATTTCATAAATGAAAGCCCGAGCCCTCACGTCCCAGAGCAGCCGGGACAGACTCCAGCCCTCGGAGATATTAACGAGAACAGAAAATGAATGAATGAATGGATTTAATGGCTCTAAAAACACAGATACTCTCTTCCTCAAAAAAATACATCACTTCCAATTTTTACAAAGAACAAAGAAAAGAGCCTTAATACAGTTTAAAAAAACCTTTGTGATCGACTGAGAACTGACAGCATTTATTGTGTGTTTAGTGTGAACCTGAGGCAGAGGTCGGAGGTCAGAGGTCAGAGGTCAGACTCTGATCCCACTTCAGCCTCAACCTCGAAAATGAACCGTGTCAGAACGTCCAGTTGATCCTGGATCTGTCGGATGGAGGATCAGGAGGAACATGTTTATAATGTGAGTGGAACACTGTCAAAACCAAAAACTAGAATAAATAATGGATCTTATCAATAAACCAGTGTTAATTCTGACATTCTTTTAATTTAGTCTAATCCTTATTAGTTTTACTCTAGTTTTAGTCAAATATAAGAATTTAGTTACTAGTTTTTGTGTTTATTGTTGGCAAAAGAGTTTTAATCTAATTAATAACTAAAAATTATTTTATTTACTGCAATTTTCTTTGATGTTTTTGTATATAGTATTTTTGTGGGTGCTGTTGTTGTTGATGGCTCCAGTCGACTCTGACCTGGACGATTGAGAACGTTCCATTTGATGAACTCTTCTCTGCAGCGTTTCTTTAGAGTCAGATGTGTTTTTCTTTGTTCCCTCCAGACTTCCTCCTCTCACTGTGACGGCGTGACACATTTACACTACAGCTCACCTGTCGCCGAGCGGAGCCAGATAACCATCGGCGTCGCCATGGTAACCGCCTCCCGTCGCCGTCCCGGAGACCCTCGCCGCCGCGTGTGCGCGCGATGCGTTCGGGGGCTTTTTTTTTGCAGAGGTTTAGAGGCGGCGCAGCGGGAAAAGGTGGTGTCAGGGATTACGGCAAAGGCCTGTGGGAAATAATACGGCCTCCGACCCGTCGCCATGGAAACAGGAGCACCTAAACGGAGCGGCCCTCATTTAGAGTCGGGCCGTGAGACTGATGACATGTGGAGTCGGTTCTGTTCATGTGGAACAGAAAATATGTAAAAAAAAAAAAACTGTAAATATGTGTCTTTTTCACAAAACAAACTGGACTGAGTCTCGGTGAACGGTGATGAATGTGTGGCTTAATCAGCTTCAGAATAAACACAAGCACATCCTCCAGAGAAAGGGTTTATAAAGGTTCACAATGAGTAACCAGATGCAGATAATGACAGTTAAGAGACAGGTCTAATGATGTAATGTAGTGTTTTATGAAGAAAACTGGTCCAGGTTTAGTGTTTTTAAATAAAATAAGAGCAGAAAACGTCAGCGTGTTTAAGTTACTCTTTATTATATTCGTTGGGAAATTGATTCTGTGCATCTAACTCTTAGTGGAGCAGAAACCCACCGGGAGTCGAACCCATGACCTTGCTTTTGTGAAGAGACAGTTTGATTGACAGATGGAGACGGTGTTACCACAGTGTGTCAGTCTGGAATCACATTATTGAGGCTTTAAATAGTTCTGCTGCGGGTTCCTACATCACTCCTCACTTTAGACACAAGTTTGAATAAATACAGTAAAAATACCTGCGTTTTAAACAGAATTTAAATGAGAACTCTAAAAACTAGTCTCAGCTCTGGTCTGTAGTGCAGTGGCTCTGAGGTGCATCATCGAGGCTGTTTGTGTCCAATGGAAAAATAAAAGGAAAGGGAAAAAAATCAAAAAATCTATCAAATTTTAAAAAGATTCCACGAAAAATTAAGCCAGGTCTCATATTAAAAAGCTTGTTTAAAAAAATAATAATAATAAAAATAAGACACCTACAAAAGAAACATTTGTCTATTTATTATTTGGTGTTATATTAATTTTGACTTTTGTTTAGGTTCTTTGCACAACATTCTGGACATGTCAATAAATGAAAAATAATAAAATGTTAATTGCAAAAAACATGTTGATGAAATGCGTCAGAAGTGAAGACAGCCTCGTGAGACGGGTCTGTGGACATTTCTCAAACACTAATGTACACGGAGATGTTTTCTTTGGATGGTTTTCATTTTCAGAGCCACTTTGAAATGAAAACACATTAGTTTTAGTGACGCAGCCGCACACACAGATGATGGATGAATGAATTTAAAGAGAATCCACATTTTCTCTGGCATCTGCTCCACTCCTCTCAATAATTCATCTCCTGGAGTCATTAACAAACAACCTTGGAAACTCCGGAGCTCAGACTGCTGCCTCGTCTTCCGAAATGTTTCTGCTCAGAGCTTCATAAAGAGTCGCAGATAAAATTCAACTTGACGACGACAAATCCTCTCGGAACATTAATAATACCTTCTATTTCTGCCTCTGAGCGTCTGGGGATCACTCCGTCACATGACCACCATCAATCAGTAGAGTCTCACTGAAGAGGACGTCTGAAAGGAGACAGGAGACTCCAGGGACGGGAGGAGACAGGAGAGAGGAGAGAGGAGACAGGAGAGAGGAGACAGGAGAGAGGAGAGAGGAGACAGGAGAGAGGAGACAGGAGAGAGGAGA
>CM072164.1:793854-842473 GCA_036850595.1 Rhyacichthys aspro | reverse complement strand
CGAGGTTTATTTGAATAAATGCTGAATATTCTGGACAAAAACACACAGAATATTTGAATGACACTCTTGGAGTATTCCCAGATTTAAAAGGAGCAACAGGGAAAGGCTTCTGTGAAGAGTTTTTAATAGAATAATGTTTATAATGTTTATGTAATAGTAATAATTAGGACTGCAACAACTAATCGGATTAAGTGATTATTAAAATAATTGTCATAATGGATTTATGTCTGGAGCATTCATCCTGAAACGAGCTGAGAAGAGGTTTTATTAAAGACGCAGCAGTAAATCCACAGAAACAGAAAAAGAAAAGTACATTTAGTGTTTTTGATCTAAATCCATCTTTATGTCTCTATCCTCAGTTTGAGTCTGTGTTTGTTTATTATCATCAGTTTTAAACAAGAACAATAAAACACACAGGTTTTGACTCTTGTCTTTTTTAATCCTCCAGGTCCCACACATTTACACACTTCACTATCGATTATTCATCAATTCATTTATAAATAATCAGATTAATTGAAGACATAATCGTTAGTTGCAGCCCTAATAATAATAGATTACATTACACACTTTGTTTTAGTCCATTATTCATTCAGGGACAGATTGTGTTGGGTTCAGAGGGTTTTAATGAACTGGTCTGAGTTTGTCCACTGCTCTTTGCTCTGGAGTCTTCCCCTGATTTCAACATCGACACTAGGCTCAAGGTCTGAGCTCAACTCACACACATTCATTTCTGTGGAAAGAAAATAAAGTTGCACAAAAACTAGATACAAGTCTGTGTTTAAACAAGAAGAAAATGCTCTTTCAGAGTAAGATCCAGGGTGAGTTAAATACTTACAGCTGTTTTATCATAAAATAGTCTAATAACATCAAAGCACATTGCACCACTTTTGTTTCTTTTTATGAAACTGTTCATGTTTGGCTTTTTATTCTGAGTCCACTGCTAAAGGCTCCTGACAAAACAACTATTCACTGAACTTTCTGGAGAATGGTTTTTACTGTTGCTTTGTGCCTGTGTTTTGCTGTAAATGCTTCTGTGGCAGTGCAGAGCCACACACTCGTCAGGTGTGGGCGGATTTAAATCCTCTTATGATAGATTTAAATCTGATTGAAGACACTTGACATTTCCCAGCTGCTAACGCCTGTCACTCTCACGTCAGAAAAGAAGCGTAAACCTGACACTTTCTGAGTGTTTTACATCGAGGTCACGTCTGAGGAAAGAGTAAATGATGGATTATAATGACACACAACTGGATGAATGCAGAACGACTGTGAGGTTTTATAATGATAATTTATGATGTTTACACAGGTTTTGATCCGTGTTGGGTCAATAATCTGTGGAGCCTCTAGAGTTGTCACTGGGACTATTAGGTCTGGAATCAATACCACTCTATTTGCCAAGACTTAAGGCTTAATTAGAGAGTTATCTCACTTAGGACCGTCCCAGAGTGTGACATTTAAGAGATGCACTGAACAAAAGGAGACTGTTGGATTTGAAACAGCAGTGGTCTCGTCGTCTGTCAGCTCGTGTTTGCCTCTGGAGTCTGTGGAGCTGTAATCTGAGGAGGCTACTCTACAGCAGCGCAGTGACACTGTAATCCTGTTACACGCTGAATAATCCTGGCCCGAGCGTCACTCACCGACGGACATCTGGATCAGACACGGACCCTCAGAGTCTCTGTTCTGGAGACTGCTTCGTGTTGAATGAAAGTCAAAGAGGAACTGGACATAAACAGATACAAATACATACGAAGCACCGCTGACAGCCTCTGGTCGATCAGTCACGTTACTTTGAGCAGATTACAGTGAACTTATCTCCAGAGATTAATGAGTGAGGCTCTAACACACGACGCAGAGAATAAAGAAAACAGGCCAATAAACTGGAGCCTACAGTGTTATATTTGGACTAAAATGACCCAGTGTTTCAGAGACACAGCTTGGATAGTCTCTACTTACTGTTGTAACACAGAGAGTTGGGAGAAAAGTTACGCAGCACTGCTTTTATTGATCAAAACCAGCTCCACTGATTAAACCTTTGAAAATGAATGTATTAACAGAGAAGTTTAGTTACTGCACTTCGCTGTTGTATTAGTCTGAATTTCTCTTTTTGTCACAACTGAGCCTTTGTAGAGACTCAGTCAAAAGTTTAGTTAATCTGTCGTAGAAGGAAACAGGAAAGTATTCAGTGGAGCCTAATACAAAGTAATGCAGATAATAGTAGTGCATGTAGCATAAATGAGCAGGTTTTGGGTCCAGCAGAGAGAGCACACGGTCATACTGTTACACAACGAGACAAAGTAAAAATGGTTAAATTAAAAACATTAACACGTGCTACTGTTGTTTTTGTGAATTCGCTGCTGCTTTAGACGTAATACATCTTTGATTTTCTGCAAAACAAAACAAAATGCAACTATCAAAGGGGCTTTTGTTTGCTCTGAAATGTAAATAAATAAATAAAAATCAACATCAACAGGATTTATTTCCACCATCACTTATTCAAACCTCATTATATCCCACAGCTCATTTTAATGTTTGTATTAAAATGGTAAATGTCATTGTAAAAGCCTTATTTTATCCTCACTTGTGACATTTGAGGCTTTTCAGATGATAATCCTCTTTAAAGCCTTTAATTATATGTTGAATGGATCTTTACATCACGAGGGAAATCAATTAAAGCTCTGAGGATTTGTGTTAATATTAAAGATGGGGTTTTAATTCCAGCGTCTAATGAAAACCAATGAGAGCGTCCCATTCAGAGTCAGGACTCCCATCAGCATTTCAATAAAACGTTTAAACATTATCGCCTTAACACGCTGCATGTGTCTTTGATACGACGGGGGTTTCCTTCCAACAACGTGAGCTCTGGAAAAGAAAAGAAATGAGGCTGTTTCTCGTTTATTTATGTTCTCTGCTTCTTTTAAGCCTCACAGTTTATTGTTTTTAGTTGTTTTAGTTTTAGTTTGGTTCAGTTTTAGTCTGAGTTCTGTCAAAAATAACACGGACAACGCAGTGATACTCCCCGCCTCTGGGGGCACTGCAGCAATAAATCAAGTCTCTCTGTGGGAGACACGAGGAGGTAGGACGGAGGAGGCTTCTGTAGGAGACACGAGGAGGAAGGACGGAGGAGGCTTCTGTAGGAGACACGGGGAGGAAGGACGGAGGAGGCTTCTGTAGGAGACACGGGGAGGAAGGACGGAGGAGGCTTCTGTAGGAGACACGGGGAGGAAGGACGGAGGAGGCTTCTGTAGGAGACACGGGGAGGAAGGACGGAGGAGGCTTCTGTAGGAGACACGGGGAGGAAGGACGGAGGAGGCTTCCGTAGGAGACACGAGGAGGTAGGACGGAGGAGGCTTCCGTAGGAGACACGAGGAGGAAGGACGGAGGAGGCTTCCGTAGGAGACACGAGGAGGTAGGACGGAGGAGGCTTCCGTAGGAGACACGAGGAGGAAGGACGGAGGAGGCTTCCGTAGGAGACACCCTGTACACAGGAGGTAGGACGGAGGAGGCTTCTGTAGGAGACACGAGGAGGAAGGACGGAGGAGGCTTCTGTAGGAGACACGAGGAGGTAGGACGGAGGAGGATTCTGTAGGAGACACGAGGAGGAAGGACGGAGGAGGCTTCTGAGTAGGTTCAGAGACAAGTGAAGGAGGTAAAGATGGTCCCTTTCTCTGTTTTATCTGCAGACATTACTTCCTTATTGACGTCAGCGTCGACCAATGGGAGCGCTCCTTTTTCCTGAAGTGAGCTGTGATTGGACAAAGCTCCTTCAGACTGAAAACTCTATTAAAATCCTTAATAACAAAGTCTCGATGGCGTCTTAAGGTCTTGTTTTTCAGATGATTCCAGTCTGAGGCAGGAGGCAGGAGGAGGTGAACTCTGTCGGTGCAGCGCTGCTTGTTAATAAACCTCTAAATGTGGCCTGAGAACATCAAGGGGCTGAGAATAATGAGGCCAGGCTCTGACGCAATGACCTTCAGTTTGTTTCTCTCAGAATAAAGTCTCCATTACCTTCTGCTCTCACTGATACACACTGGGTTCACTAAACACACACACAACAGACACACAACACACTCACAACACACAACACACTCACAACACACAACACACACACAACACACTCACTTTAATTTAAATAAAAAATTGAAAATAAATCCATACAAAATAAAAATAAATAAATACAAAATAAAACTATAAATAGATGAAAATATAAGTAAAAAAAAAGTAATTTATATAGATTTTGGGGTAAATGAACAATAATAAGGACTGTGTCGGTTTTCGATCCCGGTTGAGGACAGTTCTAGCGACGGCCTCGAGGTGAACCTGATCCTGATCTCTGCTGCAGATCCACACTCCATTATTCTGATGTTATTCCGACTCCTCCGTTACTCTGATGTTGTGACAGAACGGAGAGTCTGCTCCGGTGAGATTAGATGATGTGTGTGAGCTTTAACGAGCGCTCAGATCATGTAAATGGGATTTCAAACATGTGTGGGTCAAACATCAAAACACGTGAACAGATATGATCCTGACTGACAGTAAACAGGCCTCATTTGTCACATTAACATATCGCAGCGTTTAATATGATGTTAACGCAGATGGATGATGTGAATTCATGTGTTTCTCTTATTTATAAATGTCTTTGACACTTTCAGATCAAACAGTTTCAGTGTAACAGACATTAACCTCAGTCCTCATCAAACATCGCAAATGTTTATGAATTTTCAGATTTTTTTATTTAATTTTTGACCCATTAAATGTCAGTTTTAGTGATTAGTCTTTGTTTGAAAGACAAAAAGGTTTTTTCATCTCATGTTTGCAAATTGGAATTTTTATGTGTCAGTAGTTGGCAGCAACATGTCATTCTGATTCATTTTTGTATTATTTGTTCAAAGTCGTTTGAAGAGAGAGAAGTATTAAGTAGAAATATTGTCACTATTTATTTTTTATGATTATTTCAAGAATCGTCACCGTACAAAACAAATATGAATGAATTATCACACTTTTAACTCCTTTAAATGCCAGTTTCAACACTGTCTTTTTCTGCAAAGTCGTTTAAATTAAAGTCGTGTAAATAAATTGCTCCTGGGTCCCTGGTTGCCATGGAAACATTAAGGGATTTCAACACCAGAGAATGAAAAAACAGAAATTAAAATTTCCAGTACTCTACCATTGCAATGGAAGAGTATTAGAAATGCAGTTTGAATCTGAGTCAATGGCACAAAAAACACAAAGAGACACAGCTGGAGTTATTTAGTTTAAAATACATCAGAAAAACTTGAAGAAATCTGCATCAACACAGCTTAAGTTCTGCAAAAACAAAACTCCCAAAACACTGATCATCATTTACAAACTAAACACTCACATAAAGAGTATTTTTGAAGTTTACTTGGACATTGTTGCCTGAATCTGATCCAGAACCAGAATTATGTAAAGGTTTGAAGCATATCATTTACTTTAGATTTACTTTATGTCCACTCAGACTCCACTAATAATCCATGAGGATTTTTTGTACCTTTTTGGAAAACAATTAGAATTTCATAAATGAATAAATAATTTGAATTTCATAAATGAATAAATAATTAGAATTTCATAAATGAAAGCCCGAGCCCTCAGGTCCCAGAGCAGCCGGGACAGACTCCAGCCCTCGGAGATATTAACGAGAACAGAAAATGAATGAATGAATGGATTTAATGGCTCTAAAAACACAGATATTGTTTCTTTTGGAGGAAGGCGTCCAACGTTAACGCTGGAGCTGCCAACGGGACCTGCTCGAGTTGGCAACACGTTCTCTTCCTCAAAAAAATACATCACTTCCAATTTTTACAAAGAACAAAGAGCCTTAATACAGTTTAAAAAAGCCTTTGTGATCGACTGAGAACTGACAGCATTTATTGTGTGTTTAGTGTGAACCTGAGGCAGAGGTCGGAGGTCAGAGGTCAGAGGTCGGACTCTGATCCCACTTCAGCCTCAACCTCGAAAATGAACCGTGTCAGAACGTCCAGTTGATCCTGGATCTGTCGGATGGAGAATCAGGAGGAACATGTTTATAATGTGAGTGGAACACTGTCAAAACCAAAAACTAGAATAAATAATGGATCTTATCAATAAACCAGTGTTAATTCTGACATTCTTTTAATTTAGTCTAATCCTCATTAGTTTTACTCTAGTTTTAGTCAAATATAAGAATTTAGTTACTAGTTTTTGTGCTTATTGTTGGCAAAAGAGTTTTAATCTAATTAATAACTAAAAATTATTTTATTCCTGCAATTTTCTTGGATGTTTTTGTATATTTTCTTTATATTGTGATTTAATTTGCTTTAATTTCATCTCTACTTTAAGGTATAGTCTTGTATTTAGTAAAAGTGGGTCTGAGATCCTTGGGTTTACTTAAATAACTCCCAACAGCACACTGTTAAAAAATATGAAATATTCACATTGAATTACTGTCAATGAATGAACGTAAACTAAATTGGGCAAATTAGCAAAAATATACCATAACTTTGTTCCCCTAAAAATGTAAAAAATCACTTTATGGTTTAGACTTTCGGGTGCTTCTCTGCCGAAGAGAATAAATTCACTCCAAAAGAATCTGCTTTTTGTTTTGTTTTTTGTTTTTTTCTACTTTCTGTATTTTAAAAACCAATTAAATCACCAAACTTTATAAATACATAGATAATAATAATAATAACACTCATTATTCCTCTTGTGTATATAGTATTTTTGTGGGTGCTGTTGTTGTTGATGGCTCCAGTCGACTCTGACCTGGACGATTGAGAATGTTCCATTTGATGAACTCTTCTCTGCAGCGTTTCTTTAGAGTCAGATGTGTTTTTCTTTGTTCCCTCCAGACTTCCTCCTCTCACTGTGACGGCGTGACACATTTACACTACAGCTCACCTGTCGCCGAGTGGAGCCAGATAACCATCGGCGTCGCCATGGTAACCGCCTCCCGTCGCCGTCCCGGAGACCCTCGCCGCCGCGTGTGCGCGCGATGCGTTCGGGGGCTGGATGTTCTTTTTTTGCAGAGGTTTAGAGGCGGCGCAGCGGGAAAAGGTGGTGTCAGGGATTACGGCAAAGGCCTGTGGGAAATAATACGGCCTCCGACCCGTCGCCATGGAAACAGGAGCACCTAAACGGAGCGGCCCTCATTTAGAGTCGGGCCGTGAGACTGATGACATGTGGAGTCGATTCTGTTCATGTGGAACAGAAAATATGTAAAAAAAAAACTGTAAATATGTGTCTTTTTCACAAAACAAACTGGACTGAGTCTCGGTGAACGGTGATGAATGTGTGGCTTAATCAGCTTCAGAATAAACACAAGCACATCCTCCAGAGAAACTCACGATGAGTAACCAGATGCAGATAATGACAGTTAAGAGACAGGTCGAATGATGTAATGTAGTGTTTTATGAAGAAAACTGGTCCAGGTTTAGTGTTTTTAAATAAAATAAGAGCAGAAAACGTGTTTAAGTTACTCTTTATTATATTCGTTGGGAAATTGATTCTGTGCATCTAACTCTTAGTGGAGCAGAAACCCACCGGGAGTCGAACCCATGACCTTCCTTTTGTGAAGAGACAGTTTGATTGACAGATGGAGACGGTGTTACCACAGTGTGTCAGTGTGGAATCACATTATTGAGGCTTTAAATAGTTCTGCTGCTGGTTCCTACATCACTCCTCACTTTAGACACAAGTTTGAATAAATACAGTAAAAAATAACCGCGTTTTAGTCGCTGTCTCTGCTTTAAACAAGTGGCTCTGAGGTGCATCATCGAGGCTGTTTGTGTCCAATGGAAAAATAAATGGAAAGGGGAAAAAATCAAAAAATCTATCAAATTAAAAAAAAAAATTCCATGAAAAATTAAGTCAGGTCTCAAATTAAAAAGCTTGTTTAAAAAAATAATAATAATAAAAATGAGACACCTACAAAAGAAACATTTGTCCATTTATTATTTGGTGTTATATTAATTTTGACTTTTGTTTAGGTTCTTTGCACAACATTCTGGACGAGTCAATAAATGAAAAAAAAAAAGGTTAATTGCAAAAAACATGTTGATGAAATGCGTCAGAAGTGAAGACAGCCGGGTCTTGTCCACAGACGGGTCTGTGGACATTTCTCAAACACTAATGTACACGGAGATGTTTTCTTTGGATGGTTTTCATTTTCAGAGCCACTTTGAAATGAAAACACATTAGTTTTAGTGACGCAGCCGCACACACAGATGATGGATGAATGAATTTAAAGAGAATCCACATTTTCTCTGGCATCTGCTCCACTCCTCTCAATAATTCATCTCCTGGAGTCATTAACAAACAACCTTGGAAACTCCGGAGCTCAGACTGCTGCCTCGTCTTCCGAAATGTTTCTGCTCAGAGCTTCATAAAGAGTCGCAGCTAAAATTCAACTTGACGACGACAAATCCTCTCGGAACATTAATAATACCTTCTATTTCTGCCTCTGAGCGTCTGGGGATCACTCCGTCACATGACCACCATCAATCAATAGAGTCTCACTGAAGAGGACGTCTGAAAGGAGACAGGAGACTCCAGGGACGGGAGGAGACAGGAGAGAGGAGAGAGGAGAGAGGAGAGAGGAGACAGGAGAGAGGAGAGGAGACAGGAGAGAGGAGAGGAGACAGGAGAGAGGAGAGAGGAGAGAGGAGACAGGAGACTCCAGGGACGGGAGGAGACAGGAGAGAGGACAGAGGAGAGAGGAGAGAGAAGACAGGAGAGGAGAGAGGAGACAGGAGAGGAGAGAGGAGAGAGGAGAGAGGAGACAGGAGAGAGGAGAGAGGAGACAGGAGAGAGGAGAGAGGAGAGAGGAGACAGGAGACAGGAGAGGAGAGAGGAGACAGGAGAGGAGAGAGGAGAGAGGAGAGAGGAGACAGGAGAGAGGAGACAGGAGAGAGGAGAGAGGAGACAGGAGGGAGGAGACAGGAGACAGGAGATGGTTGAAAGAACAACATAAGTGCTGCTTTTTTATATCTATGAATATTAAAACTCCAGAACCTGATTTAGTTTTTTGTCCCACTCTCCTCCAACAGCAGCAGTAACCTTTACTGATTCTTTTATTTATAAAATACCAATTTTTCTCCACAAAATACTAATACATTTCATTAAATCAAAGTTTAGAGCTGAAACTTTTATCTTTGTAGTTTCTCGTTGTAGACTGTAGTGATCTGGAATTATCTCTGTCTCGTTAAACACTGAAGCATTACCAACATTTATCCATGTTTCATTTGCTGCTGTTTCTCTATTTTTATCTTTTTTGAGCTGTTTCTCTGTAAAATAAGTCGTATTTTCAACAGAATAACCCATTTCCTTGGTTTATTTCCTTGTTCCTTCGTTGTTGACATCAGTGTCGACCAATGGGAGCGCTCCTTTTTACCTGAAGTGAGCTGTGATTGGACAAAATCCTGCTGTGGACTGATCATTCTCATCTATTAAAATCCTTCATTATAAAGACTAGATCACATCTTAAGGTCTCATTTTTTCAGATGATTCCTGTTACAATAAACTTTAGGAGATTACACTGAAAAACTAGATGTTTTGGAGCAGACTTTCAGGTGAAAAGTCCCTTCAATTAAAATACAGCTGTATTTAAACCAAATAAACTGTGTCTCTGCCTTTTTTAACACAGTTTTGTCTGTAAAAATGTAATGTAGATAAAGACACAGACTGTTCTCAGTGTAAAGCCACTGATCTGCACAGTTCCATTTTAACTCTGGAAGTTTGTAAATACAGTTCAGAACTGTTTACTGTGAAAGTCTGTCCTTCACTCAATGCTCTTGAGCTCAAGTGTGAACAGAGTTTATTTTTGTTTATCCTCTTATCGTCTCTCGTTTTGTTCTCAGAGATAATTAATGTGTGTTTATTGTATTTATTCTCAGGAGTAACTCCACTCGTCGCAGCAGGACTCTCTTCCTGGAGCGCTCTGATTAAAGATTCCCATTAGCCACAGTTGAAGGAACAGTGGGCGGTAGATATTTGTTGTTGTTTTTCTCTGTTTCAGACTCTAGACTCTAAACTCTAGACGGTCCAGTTCCAGTCCAACACATTTCACGTTTTTGTTCCGTCCTTTGATTCATGTTAACGCAGTCAAACATCACTGCTCCACCTCCATGAGCTAAAGAAGACCTGAACTGAAGCAGGTTGTAAGAATATTAATAATAATGTAATAAATGGTCTGTTTTTAACACATTTGCCGGAGCAGTACATTCACCGTTAAAACAAGGATGATCTCTGATGAACTACACTCTCCTGCAAATGAGTGAATCCTCATCAAAAATAAACTGGAATCACCATCTAGAATTTCTTATCAAGGATTTTAATAGATCAGTCCTGAACGGGAGCTTTGTCCAATCACAGCTCGCTTCAGGAAAAGGAGCGCTCCCATTGGTCGATACTAAGATATATAAGAAAGTAAAGGCTGCTGATAAAACTGTATTTTAAGAACTGAAACAGCAAAAAAGGGAGGAAACTAATACATTTCGGCTTCAATCTCACAATGTTTAACGACGCTGAAGTCACAGCTAAGCTAACGCTAAACTCTAAACTTCAGTTTGGTCAAATGGATTAGTATTTTGTGGTTTTATTTTTTAATAAAAGAGAAGCAGGAGAGGTCTCTAGACTGATTTTGGAGGAGAGTCTGAGACAGGGACAAGAACTGAACTCTTCTAGCTTCCTGTATATTTTAATAATCTAAACCAGTGTTTGCCTTGTTTCAGAAAGATAACTGCAGGGAAGCTTCTTCAGCTGCTTTTGTCTTGTTCCTTTTAGACTGAACCGTGTGGAGTTATGTCTCAAAGGGTTTTATAAATACAGATATATTTTGGTGTGAGCACTTTCTGGTTTTGGACACATGCATCTCACTGAAGAAATGTGCTGCCCTAACGTTACACCGACCCATTCACCGTCCTCTTCCTCAGACAAAAGACCCAACGAGGCTCTCATTCATCGTCGTGTCTGTGGTGAGTTTGCAGTAAATATTGATCTGGCTGTAAACAGTGGTCTGGCCTGAGAATCGATGTGACGGAGCGACAGACGCATCGCTCTGAGTCTGCTCAGGCCTCGGCTCCAGGATAACATCAGCCCCGTTAGAGGTTTAAACTGTCAATAAAGTGGAGGCTAATGAAGAAAGAGACAATTAGCATCTGTTCAAACAAGAAATACAAAACGCTCGAATTATCTGACGTCTGATACTAGCTTTAACACAAGACCTCGTTGTTTCAGAGCTTCTTTCCATTAAAGCAGAGTCTTTTCTTTTCTTTTTGGAGTTGTATTTATGACAGATGTGTTCTTCAGCTTCTGCAGCAAACCTCACCTGAAATACTTTATAAAGTCCAGACAAATGAGTGAATAAAGTAACTAAATTACAGCAACCAATCAGGAAACAGAACACTGACACGTCTGATCCATTATTCTTTTATTTTTCTGGAGTCCCAAAGCTTTAGAAATGGCTCTAATGTCAGTTCCTCTGTTTCTCGTCTGTTCCTGAATGTCTTTAAATCACAGAATGAGGTCTTGCTTTTTGAAATCTTTTGTCCTGCTTCTCTTTGTCAGACAGGTTCTATTCCAGTGATTTCTTGATTGAACACATCTGACAGTGATCAGGTCTGAGTGAGACAGAGAAACTGAACTCAGCTTTAAACAAATCAGATTAATCACAGTTAATTCATGATTTCACAAGAAGGACAATCACTCTGGGTCAGGGCTAGATAGGGTCACGTAGTTCTTTTCACTTAATAAATAAAATCATCACTCAACAACTGCATTTGTGTTTAATTAAGTCATCTTTGTCTAATATTTACATTAAAAAAGAAAGAAAAGAAATCAGGAAAAGGGCAAATATTACTTTTTCACAGCACTGTATCTTTGTAGCAAAAACTGGCAAAAGATTTCATGAACAAATAAAATTTATCTGATTAAAATCCATCTAAAACCTGTTCAAATCCAATTAAAACCTAGTGGCCACAGAATACATTGAAAAGGGCCACATTTCCTGAATGAATAAAGGTTAAATACAAATTAAAATGTGTGTTAGACTCAAACAAAGAGTGACTGAACCTAAAGAAAACTGTAACAATTTGGTGAAGACTTTTAGGAAAGAAAACACCATAAAACCCATTATTTATTCACTATGCTCTCCCTAAAGACACTGTGAGCTTAGGTTAATGCACTGTTCACATTAAAGTCAGGTCTTATTAAACTTAGAGCAACTTTCACCAGTTTCACATTTGTGGACCCCTACTTTAAGAAGTCCTTCAGTAAAACTAGATCTGAATTCCACAGAGTTTCCAGGAAATGATGAAAGTGCAAAGAAGCTGTTGGAATAATCTGGAGAACTCAGATCAATCATGAAACTAAACTGCTCCTGGAGGATCTTCACATGTGGCTCTGAACCTTTGTTTTTCTGAGTTCATTGAATTCAGTTTCTCTTCTGTTTATTCAAAAAGGACGAGTGAAGAAGCCCATCATCAACGAGCTGCTCCTGGAGACATCAGGCGTCTGTTTATTGGTCCTGCTCCGACTCAGTGGGTTTTAGCATTAGCTTTAATCAACTCGACACGTTTCTCTGACAAATCTAAACTATCAGGTTCAACTTGTTGAACTGGAGGCTCATCTCTGGAGCCTTCACGGCCCACTGACCCCTCCACTGTACCAGGCTCCGTCACAGAGAAGATGCCCCGCCCCTCCCCCCGTCGGAGCCGGCAGTGGGCTTCACCCTCAGAATAAAAGACGAGCCAAGTCTGGAAACGGCACGTGTTGTTTTCTGTGATTGAGGAAGTGCTCTGCTCTCGATTAGACTCATTCATTCTGCCTAATGTTCTCTGCTCTGACGACGCTTCAGTGAAGAACTGAGCTCAGAGAAATTACACCGAGATATGACTGAAAAACATCAAACTATTAAGAGAGAAACCCCTGTGAAGAAGTATTTAGATAAACCTGATGTGGCTGCAGGACACTTACGCCGACAAAACGGTCAGATGTTGGACAAAAAAGGAATAAACACATTTCACTGAATATGTCTTTTAACAGAGAAACAGCTGAAAAAAGAAAAGCATCAACAGAGAAAAGGGAGACAACGTAAAACACAGATAAATACTGTCAATTCAATCACGTAATGTTTAACGAGGAGGAGATTCTTCGGTGTGATACTGTGAGGTTTCACTGGTGGAGCTGGAGACAGGTTTGAGGAAACAATTCTACAAAAGAATGAGTGTTCAGAGGATGTTTGTGCTCATCTTTTCTCTGGAGAGTTCGGTGAGGCTTCCACACGTTCACATTTACAGCTAGTAATAATAATAATATATGTCCCAATGTTTCACAATCTTCAGCACCAGAACAAACTCAGATGTGATAAAAGTATATATAATACCCAGCGCTTCAATAAAAAGCGAGTTGAGGTGTGATTCTAATTTCCCTCTCGTTCCCAGAGTCTCCCTGAAGCTCGGCTCCGAACAGAAACCAATATCAGCAGATTATCTTAATGCGCCGCTGAAACTCAAGCGGCTTACGCACAATCTTTGATCTGTGTCTTTGTGCCGTCGTCTCGGTTTAACTCCACAAAACAAATGAGCATTCAAAAGCCCAGATACACAAGAGAAAAGGGCTGCACTGCTGCGATGAGTGTGGCTTCGACCTGAACCCAGTGACTTCATCTGCACCGGACCAGAAACAGGCTCAGAGTTTACTTTGTACCTTCCTTAAAGCTCCAGCTCCCGATGTAGTTACTTTACTGCTTCTTTTATTTAAAGAAAGATAAAACCAGACCAATATTTCACCACAAAATGCTAATACATTAAATTAAATCAAAGTTTAGAGCTGAAACTTTTATCTTTGGAGTTTATCGTTGTAGATTGTAGTGATCCTGGAATTATTTCTGTCTCATTAAACACTGAAGCATTACCAACATTTATCCATGTTTCATTTGCTGCTGTTTCTCTATTTTTATCTTTTTTGAGCTGTTTCTCTGTAAAATAAGTCATATTTCCAACAGAATAACCCATTTCCTTGGTTTATTTCCTTGTTCCTTCGTTGTTGACATCAGTGTCGACCAATGGGAGCGCTCCTTTTTACCTGAAGTGAGCTGTGATTGGACAAAATCCTGCTGTGGACTGATCATTCTCATCTATTAAAATCCTTCATTATAAAGACTAGATCACTCAACAAGGAAATGACCCAAAATGCAGACAAGCCAGAACTCAGAATAAATGGTTTATTGAACAGAAAGAGTAAGAGCTGGTCCCAGGGGTCAGAGGCTGGTCTGGGATCTGCAGGTGAGTGGAACAGAGCTGTCTGGAGTGAGCAGGACTGGTCCAGGAGCTGGAGCAGGAACAAGACAGATACAGGGAAGTGTTGGTCAAAAACACAGACAAAATGGTGTCTCTTATAAAAGGCCTGAGCTGTAGTTCACTGAGTAGGGAGACTGACGATCTGGCAGAGACGATGAGGAGGACCCAGGCTTGTGTACTGCTGTA
The DNA here is from genome assembly GCA_036850595.1 of Rhyacichthys aspro. NCBI lineage: Eukaryota > Metazoa > Chordata > Actinopteri > Gobiiformes > Rhyacichthyidae > Rhyacichthys > Rhyacichthys aspro. Next base: position 827,996 of record CM072164.1, on the reverse strand, counting down.
GTGATGAGTAGATTGGAGGCAGGTGTGCAGCCCAGGGGCAACAGGAGAGGGGTAAACACACAGGACAAACAGAAAACCTGGAGTGTACCATGACACTTTTAAGACCTTTGATGCCCTCGAGATGGTCGTGGTCTCGACTGATCCATCATGGTGTGCCTCCATGAGCCTGGATCTATCTTAGTCCATCATGCACTGGTTTGGGTTTTGACTCAGAGTCAGAGAAGTTATGGACATTTATAAACACAATATTCCCTTGTTCCTGACTCGTTCGTTGAGTCTTCTCTCCGAGCCCAAACGCAGACTGACTCTCCAGAACCAACGCTTACGGAGCAGCATTAGAGTGATTTATTAGTCTGTTCTTGGCCCTTTATTAAATCCTGATGAATGGCTCTGAAGAGGAGCACTTTGCATAAAAATGAAAGAAAACAGAGGCGTTAGCGGCGAGGACACAAGGAGAACAGTCGTCTGGAGCGTCGAGGAGCTCGGACGAGTCGAGCTGACACCAAACCGTCGTCTTCACACTTTCACTTGACTTTGATGCTATTTCAGTCGGTTTTGGCAAAAAGAGAAGTGTTCAGAACCAAAGAGTTGACACTGACTCGACTGGTTTCGTCGTGGAGTCCCTCAGATGCTCACTTTTCAGACTCACATCTTTATTCACTGTGGATTTATTCAAACACAAAGAGCCTCAGTTTATTTTTGGTGCAATGATAATTAAAGTTAAACCATGGCATAAACCTATATTTACATTAACATTCAAATATAAACATGTCTCCTGCTGCTGCTGTATTAACGTAACGAGACAGTAGTCACTCTCGTCCTGCCCCTGTGACCCCTGACCCCTGACCCTGGAACCCAGTCCTCTTTTTCCAAACCACACATTTATCCAAACTCTATCATCGCACAGAACGTATTTTCTTCTTTTTGTGCAAAACCAAACAGTGTGATTAGCTCTGATAAACACAGAATCACTCTGGAATTGATGGAAACACTGAGGTCAAATGGAGTAATAGAGGTCAAACCCAGCTGAGCCTCAAAAGGTATGACTTCCATCTGTCGGCCTCAGATATAACTCCTGGCTCCGGAGATAAGAGACGTGTTGATGGGAATATGTTGGTTTTGCCTCGACAGACGATAAATCCTGAGCTTCTCTTGAATTTGACGGAGTTTGAGCAAAAGTTTGAACAAGGCCCACTTCAGAAAAACACCTTTTCTCTGTTTGTTTTTGTTCCTTGCTCTGGTTCTTTCACTAAACACAGAAACTCTTTCTCAAGTAATGAATCTGATGAGTATTTTTGACTCTAATTGAGTTATGCTTTTGTCATTTTGGCTGCGTTCTGTTTGAAATAAACCTAAACGGTGGATTGGTTCACATTCTGCAGTGATCTGCTCCAGTTCTGTTTCCAGAGAGACTTTATTTTCTGAAACAATATAAATGTTTCAGTTTTATATTTATCGGCTCCATCTGCAGCGTCGTTCATCTTTTATGAGACGGAGGCATCCAGTCAGTTTTTGGAAGAGAAACTTTGGTAATAATCAGACACCAGTTCCAGATTCTGTTTGGCATCTTTCACAACAACAGTAATCACGTCTGCACTGTAAAAAATCTACTGGGTTTACAATAAAAACTGGCAGCTGCCTCTAGTTTTCATTGTTTAAGAAGACATTATGTGTAAAGGATAATGGTTCATTATTTTATTACAGCTCAACGATAAAGAAACAACCTGCTCCTCTCACTGAGGAGGAGCAGCGGCTCTACTCCGAGCTCCAAGCCAGAGTTTTAGTGATAATAGTGAGATTTAGTGTAAAATATAAAGAGTAATGTTTTTCTTCAGTAATAATGTCTCTGATGAAAGTAAACTAGTCCTAACCTGTTCCGGCTGGTATTCAGGTTCCAAGTGTTAACATGGTTTATATTTAAAAGCTTTGTCTGTTCTTTTTCGATTTTATTCGAAAGTGTCAATACATTTATTTTTTCATTCTCATTGATTACTTTTTATTTAGTTTTTTGTCATTGCTCCTGTCTGCTTCTCCAAACTGTATGTGCTGATCTACTGTAGGGAATAAATAACCCCAAAAACATCTAAATAAATACTGCACCATCCCTTTAACTTGTATTGTTTGTTATTTACAGTAATTCAGTGTATTTATATGATTTACTTTATTGGTTCTATTTAATAACTCTTCTTCATCAGATTTTTTAGAGTGTAGCTGATGAGGCAGTGTTGGCTGCAGCTCTTGGCCGTCCTGCAGCTGGACGCCTCTCACTGTCCTTTTCAAACGCCTCACTCAGTAATAACAGTAATCATCGGGACGGGAGCCCAAACCCGTCCTGGACCACGTTTTACTCATTTTGAACGTCCTCCTCCGTCAGAGAGTTCCCACGCGTCCTGGAAAACACGGGAATCTGGAACGTGGAGAATTAAAATGTCCAGATCTCTTAGAAAAAAAATAAATAAATATATTGTCCTGGAAACTGTGAAAATGTTAATGAACACAGACAGAAGAGAAGCACACTCGTGTTTCCACTGAAAACCAACAGAGGTCCCAGAGAGTCGCCCAAAAAGAGGAAAAACATTCAACACAAATGGTTTTTCAAATGTTGTTTTAAAAAGTCTCATTTAAAAAGAAAACCTGCTGTGTTCCCTTTAAACTGTACTTTTAGACTTTTAGTGAACGTGGTTTAAACCCAAATAGTTTATTATAAAAACAGTCTTTCTGATCCATTACTGTTTATTCTAAGGGATTGTAATATAAAGGAGCGCTCCCATTGGTCGACACTTGTCACATGACGTTCCAGGAAGTTTAATAGCTGCAGATAAAGTGTATTTTCAGCTGAATATGTCTTTTAACAGAGAAACAGCTGAAAAAAGAAAAGCATCAACAGAGAAAAGGGAGACAACGTAAAACACAGATAAATACTGTCAATTCAATCACGTAATGTTTAACGAGGAGGAGATAATTGTCGTCCTGACGCTGAAGTCACAGCTAAGCTAACGCTAAACTCTAAACTTCAGTTTGGTCAAATGGATTAGTATTTTGGAGGAAAAACTGGTCTGGTTTTATTTTTTTATAAAAGAGAAGCAGGAGAGGTCCCTAGACTGATTTTGGAGGAGAGTCTGAGACAGAGACAAAAAAAGAAGAGAGTGGAGTTTTAAATAAAAACACCAACTGAGCCTGGTTTTCCTTCGGACGATAGAAAAGCTACTGTACCATTCAGTTGGAAATGGGTCTTAATAGAAGTGAATGTGGAGTGAAAGTGAGCCGTCCTGGGGTCAGTGTGATCAGTGACCCGGGCTGGGGTCAGGGGTCACAGGGTCAGCATGTGAGTGACTACTGTCCCGTTACGTTATTACAGCAGCAGCAGGAGATAAGACGAAGAGAGGAGCTTTAGACAAACAGGAAACAGTGGATTGGATTTAGTTGATTTGCCGAGTTTTATTGTTTTTAAAAATGCTTTGATTAATTTGACTTTTGACCAGGATTTAGAAAAAGTTTGCCTTTAAATTGACTTTTTAGCAATAAATTATTTAATATTGACTCAAAAAGATGTTCAAAAGTATGTATCTTGTTGCCTGTTAAATACTTCATTAAACCTCTTTTTTTATTCCAGTCGATGGGAAAGTCTTGTTGGTGTTTGCTGCTAAAAGGTGACGAGTCGAACTGATAAGACTCTATCAGTTCGTTGGAAGCGTGTCTCGACCGGTCAGAGACAAACCACAATTACTGCCCAGCTGATATGAGAGGTCAGAGGTCGCCCGCGGTTGACTCCTGACGACCGACGCTGTTAATTACACCAGACGAGCGACGTTTTATTACACATTCCACAACAACAGCCCATACATCACTGTCACACTGAACCAGCATGAACTCAACTTAAACGTCTAGTTCCTCGTTTTTCAGTGTAATCTCCTAAAGTTTATTGTAAAAATGAGACCTTAAGACGTGATCTAGTCTTTATAATGAAGGATTTTAATAGATGAGAATGATCAGTCCACAGCAGGATTTTGTCCAATCACAGCTCACTTCAGGTAAAAAGGAGCGCTCCCATTGGTCGACACTGATGTCAACAACGAAGGAACAAGGAAATAAACCAAGGAAATGGGTTATTCTGTTGAAAATACGACTTATTTTACAGAGAAACAGCTCAAAAAAAGATAAAAATAGAGTAAAAGAAGCAGGAAAGAGACCAGGCAAAACTAAATGAGGCACTGCAGCTTTGAGGCAGGTCTGGAACATTCAAATCTACCTTTAAACCATGACCAGAAGCTCTCCTTTTATTATCTTTCCTTTTATTTGTTCCACAACACTCTCTCAAACCCAACTATTTGGATTAAAACAGACATGTTGTAATACAATAACAGCCTCAGACGAATGGAAAACCCCTCAGAGGAATGTAAGGCTGAGGCAAGTCTGTCTCTGTCTCTGTGATCTACAGAGTTTATAGTTGTTTCTTTCAGGATGTTTTTATTCACAGTCAAAACTCACTCTACGGCAGCCTCAGAGGGTCATGGCTTAAACATAATCATCAAATAGGTTTAGAAAAGGCCTGAACATGATCTTTATTGTTTTTCTAAAAAGCTGGATGACACTGGACGTGAGCAGTAGATAGAAGAGCTCATGAGGTTAACATACATGACATAATTCAGTTTTTCATTCATGTTTTTTACTTTTTTTTTATTACCCTATTCTTTTATTATTTATTTATTTATTTATTTGTTGGTTTATTTTATATTATTATTATTGTTATTATTATTATTGTTGTTATTGTTATTATTATTGTTGTTGTTGTCATTTATTTATTTATTTATTTATTAGCATCATTGTTGTTTATTATTTTTTTATTTATTAGCATCATTGTTGTTTATTATTTTATTTATTTATTAGCATCATTGTTGTTTTTTATTATTTTTATTTATTATCATCATTATTGTTGTTTGTTTATTTATTTATTTATTGTATATTATTTATTTATTTATTTATTTACATCATTGTCGTTGTTATTTATTTATTTATTATCATCATTGTTGTTTGTTTATTTATTTATTTATTTATTATCATCATTGTTTATTATTTCAGGGGTATTATTGGTTTGGTGGGTGCAGTGTGGAGTCATGCTGTTGAAAAATGACAAATAAAAGAAATAAATAAAAGCAAAAGGCTGGATCCCATAAACAGAACTCTTATTCCTAAAGCAGAGTGTAAATGTCCCGGAGGTGTTCAGCAGATCCAGGTTAATGTGCCTCGTCCTGTAGACACCCACTCACTGCAGTAAACACTGAGGATCTGTGAGTAATTACAGGACTCACTGACACTCGTCCATTAGGTTTCTGACACACGCAGCTCGTATTTTCACCAACACTCGTCCTGTTATTATGGATTTATGTGAACTTCCATATTTCTGCTGCAACACGCTGCTCAAATACAGGTTTAGAGCTCAGAGACACTCCCATGTGTTCCCCGTGTTGTCATTAAACCAGTTCATGCTTATCCTTTACATCAATCATCTTTATTTGTAAAATGAAAACGGTGCAGAGCTGCAGTATTGATCCAGGAAGTGAATACTCAGACTTCCTGCGACGAAAAATCACAAATAACACACGAGAGTTATGACTGGGTTGGTTTGTGGATCTGCAAAGGACTAAATAAATCTGGAAACTGGTGAAAATACACCAAGAAATATGCTCTAAATGGATTTGAACTGGTTTTAGTTGGATTTGAACAGGTTTTAGTTGGATTTGAACTGGTTTTAGATAGATTTGAACAGGTTTTGGTTGGATTTGAACTGGTTTTAGTTGGATTTGAACTGGTTTTGGTTGGATTTGAACATGTTTTAGTTGGATTTGAACATGTTTTAGTTGGATTTGAACATGTTTTAGTTGGATTTGAACAAGTTTTAGTTGGATTTGAACTGGTTTTAGTTGGATTTGAACTGGTTTTAGTTGGATTTGAACATGTTTTAGTTGGATTTGAACATGTTTTAGTTGGATTTGAACTGGTTTTAGTTGGATTTGAACTGGTTTTAGTTGGATTTGAACTGGTTTTAGTTGGATTTGAACTGGTTTTAGTCCCATCATGTTTTATTGTCTTCTTTGGATTTAAAGATTATTATTTGCCAATTGTTTTGTTTTTTCTTTTGATTTTTCTTGATTTGTGTAAAAATAAAAGCATGTTGTGACTTTATTAAATTAAACCATTCACAAAAGACATGAAGGTTTTCAATATAAAACTGGTTTTTTTCTTTTAAACAATAACAATTTAAATCTAATTGATCCACTGTGGATTTTATTTCACTGTTGTTAAAATAAAATCCATAATCCATGACAAGGAACAAGGATTTTTATTTATTTATTTATTTATTTATTTGTAGCTAAAACTATCCCCAGCGTTCCGTCAATATTCCAGACACACATCGAGCCTTAACCTTATTCTTTTCCATCACATTCATCAAAACAACACAACAGCCATTGATCTTTGGTTTGTGCTCGTGCCTCTCGTGAAATCAAAGATAAATGATGTGTTAGTGTCACATTAAAGAGGTCACTGATGGAAAAATGATAAACAGAACGTCTGAGGCACGAGTTTATCCAGTTTGTGAGTCATTTGTTAAAAAGGAAGCAGCTGAGACGGAGCATCATCTGGAAAATCACTCACTGTTTCTGTTTCAGAGAGACTTCACTGGGGCTTAAAGAACTGGTTTATTGTTCTGTAAGCTTTAACCTGGACGTATTAAGACCTGTTTCCTCTGGAGTGGGACAGTTTAAATCCAGGTTCTTCAGCAGTTTCCTACCAGTTCTGCTCTGGTTTAATGCAGTGGAGACTGGGTTTCATTCACAAAATAAAAGCCTTTCCATTTATTCTGATTCTTTTTCTGTTCAAGGGTGTTATTCCAAGAGGCTTGATTTTCTGGAGCTCAGGTGGGTTCCAGAGCCCTTCCTGACACAACCCTCTACATTTGTCCGGGCTTGGGACCAGCACAGAGCTCAGTGGATTCAAACCCTTAGACTCTCCACTGAAGAGGTGTGATTAGTGTTGAAGCATGTGACAAAAGTAATTATGACTAATAATAATAATAATCAGTAATAAGTCGCTCAACTGTTAAACAACCCTTCATCTGGTTATTTATGACATTGTTGAAGAATACACTAAATATAACAGACCTTTCACCAGTTTTATTAAATGTTCCTACGTTTTCTCATAAAACATCACAAATATCTAAAACAAATCTTCATTCAAACTGTGAACAGAGCGCAACACGTCTCTCTCTTTGGCCACAGCCCACCTTCACGCGCCCGTGTCCGCGTGCACAGTGCGCAGTCGTGGTGCGCCCTGAGAGCGCACAGGAGTCTCGGGTCCTTCTGCTGCTGTCAGTGCAGAGTTGGTGGGAGTGAGATTCCGCTGCGACTTTCCCCTTTTTTTCCCACTCTCTTGTTTTGTGAGAAGAGGCGGGGAGACGCAGAGGACGGCGCTGTTTTCTCTCCCTTTTCCTCAAACACGCCTCAACTAGTGGTTTGTCGTCTCAGTTGGAAGTACGCCGCAGCTCGACACGCTTCACCGCTGCTCCTCTTTTCGGATTTTACGCGTTGGATTATCTCTCTGTGGAAATATACACGCGGCGGGGGTTCGGGGATGTGCTGCTGAAGCTCGGGGGATGCTCTGACCCAAACCCTCTTCCTCTCGCGCCTCTTCTGGACCCCACGGACCTCGTGTTTGTCTTTATTCCGTCTCCAAACCCCGATCTGAGGATGTACAGTGGATCGCTATTGTTCCTCTTGAGCCCGGTGCTCCTGGTCGGTGCGCTCACTCAAACCGGTAGGTCCTTCCACTCTCGCGTCAGTCTGGAGCATTGTTAGCCCCATCTGGGTCTGACACGAACCCCGCGTTGAGCTCCAACAGACTGCGTGCCTTTTGACCGAGAGATCATCCTTTTTAACCATGTATCTAACAATCCATCAGGCCATTTGTCAGCTTCAGCGGCGAGAGCAGCATTTGTCATGTCACAAAACCAACTGTGTGTCACATTTTGAACAGAATACACCTCTCTTTATGAGCCATCTTTGATTTATAATAGTCCACAGCTCACGTCGCCACTGTAGCCAACATTCTGCCAAAAACTACGCACCTTTACGCACGATTAAACCAAAATAAAGACACATATAGTCAACATAGACTTTCAAAAACGACCATGATGTCTGTAACTCCAGCGCGGACCGAGTCTACGTGAAGAATCCGTCACATTCAAACAGTTTTCTTTAGAAATGGTTGGTTTACAGGAGCTGCAACAGACACAGAGGGTTAAGTTTAGTGGAGACATAAAGATGATGTTGTAAAACGGCTTGACGTGTTCTTGGTATAATACAAGGTAGAGGTCAGTAAGTGATTTGTGATAAAGTGTTGTTTTTGGGATTCATTTACGCATTGGCTCAAAACCTGAACTGTAGCTTCATCAACGAACACCTTAAGGATTAAAATGTGAAATAAAAAGGACATAAATGCAGTTTTTGCCCTGATTCCACGTTCATTTCTCTCTTAACGTGGATTCGTGAGTTTATTCTCAGAGAAACACTCATTTGTGTCTGTTTCGTTGTGATTTTTTTTTACGCAGCGGAGAAAATGCGAATAAAAAATAAGCTTGTGTCCAACTTTGTGCAGATAAATGCGGGGGGAACATAGAGATCCACACCGCGGACTACCTGACGTCCCCGGACTACCCGAGCGCGTACCCGCCCTCGCAGCAGTGCGCGTGGGTCATCACGGCCCCGGAGCCGGGGCAGAAGATCCTCATCAACTTCAACCCGCACTTCGACCTGGAGGACCGCGACTGCAAGTAAGACCCTCACTCTTTTAACATTCACTCTCAGACTCAGAGACACGCAGGGGCTGAATCCTGCCCGGATACAGCGGGGAACTCTGCCCCCTGTCGGACAGATGGGGCTCTGCACAAGCTGGACTGAAGCTTGGAGGGAAACTGACTTGTTTTATTTATTTGATTGAGACAGAGCAGAACATTAACCCAATAACACAGACACAGACCGTATAACACATAGAACAAACCTGCCTTTAATTTAATGAGTTATAATGATACGTATAATAATTAATTAAAGCTTGAAGTATCGAGTCTGGACATGTTCACACAAGAAGCTTCAGAGAAATCAGTGTTTACTTTTCAACATATTTACCCAACACTTATTTATAGAGTCTGTATCTCAACAAGCAACAAGAAGGATTTAAAACACATCAAAAGTTAAATGTAAAACGTCAGTGTAGTGTCAGTTTCATCAATATTTGAACATATTTCATAACGTTCATGAACCACTCTCTGAACTAATCTCAGATGAAATGAGTTCTACTTTTAACTTTAATATTTGGTGACAGTGAAACAGGCCTGACTCATTAAACAGCTCTAGTCTATGTTTGTTATTGATCTTAAGGACGTCTTTGTAGATATTTGATTTATTTTATGGGAATTTGGAAAACGGTCCGTTCAACAAAAACAACTGAAACCTCTTAAAGATGCCACTGCTTTAAAACACTGACCAAAGCCACAATTATCATGTATAAAGGTGCTTATTGTGTATTTATTTGCTGTTTTGGTGATTTTTGTCTCTGTTTTGAGTCTCTTCTGGTGTTGCCTGAGCTCTTATTTGTTCCCTTTTTTCCATTTCATTTATTTTAATCTTTATTTGACTCTCAGTGTGCACACATTTACACACATTTATAGATTTAAAAAACTAAATATACAAGAAACAAAACCAAGTCACTCTTGTTTCTTAAATGTCTGATCCTCGTCCTCGTTAAGACACTTCTCTTTAAAGGGTTTTTGTACATTCTTTTAAACTGATGTGTGTTCTGAGCCGTCACATAAAGTCCAGTGTTGCTCGTGTGTTGAACGCTGTGCATTAATAATGACAGGTTCAGACCAGAGTGTCTCCAGGATATTTGTGTGTTCTGTCTGTTCAGCTTTGGTTTTTTAAGAGACAAAGGAAATGTTTTTGACCATGGCAGATGTTTGGAGGAATAACACATGACTCTTCACAAACAACAAGGTATTAGGCTTTATTCAAACTCATCTGGAAACACCTGAGACAGAAATGATGCTGTTGTAGTGGAGTCCAAGCCACAGAAGTGTCTCATTAAAGTTACAGAAATATGTCTAATCTGATCTGGAGTCTGTCCTGAGACCAAAGTCCTTTTGTCAGTCCCTGTTTCTGAGAATAAACCAGATCAAGTCGAGTCATTAAGGCCTGAATCCAAAATGAGAAAACTTTCAAACAAACACCAGCTTCATTTCTTCCACTGTTGTAGTTTTAAAGGATCTGGGCAGGTCCTGGATGTTGGTTTCTTAAATCCCTCTTAATGTTTGTAAAAGCATCAAATTCTGCTTCATTTATTTTGCAAAAACTGGTAAAACACAATAAAACCGTGTTATTCCAGGTTATGAGAGCAGTTTCAAACAGCTTTATTGGATTTATTGAAGGAGTGATGTGTTTTCTTGTTTCTTTTCCTCAGATCAGTTTCAGAGTCATGTCTTTTGATTTAGTCACAGTTCTAATGTGAGTCTGGATTCTTTGAGGGGTTTGTTTTTGTCTAATTTGAGTCTGAGGTTGTTCGAGTTGAGACCGGAGACAGAAACAACAGCTCGTCTGTTCTCACCTTGTGCTTTTGGAGCAGTTATTTTTAGTTTTTTGGAGTTAAATCAGCTCAGGTTTGTTTGACGTGAGATTTGGCTTTGAGCTGGAGACAAAGATAAGTGTCGACAGAGAGAAGACTGTAGTTCAAGTGAAAGAGTGATTTGGATTGTTCACGCGTCGAGGGTTTGAGTAAATGTCGCCTAAAATCCTTCATGAATGATGCTCCCAGGCTTTTACACTGAGCCTGCTCCAGAAGTGAGTGAAATCCAGCTACAAACAAAATGATGTTACTTTACTCTGGAATCTGTTATGGAGCTGAAATATTTATTGCTTTTACTACAAAATGACAATACAATATATAGAACTCCAAGCCTGAAATGGTAATGCTGTTGTCAAAATGAAGGACTAAACTGATAGGCCACAACACAATTAGACAACAGCACTCACTTTAATGTCAGAACACATCTTCTGCAAAAATGAGCCATGTGTCAAATCCACTGAAAGAGTAAGAATCCCTCTCGTTTCTAAAGCTCATTTCTCTGTCGTATGTTTGACCAAATGCATCCAGAGGTTTGTTCTGCGTTCGTCGGTGAAACTCGTCAAAGTGGGTCCAGAACAAGACCAGATTTCATTCAGGTTCAAGTCTTTTGTTTCAAAGAATAATGTTTGTTTGTGTTTAGTGAGAACTGGTTTATTTGTCCACATCATGATTGAGACCTCCATGAGTCTGGACTTGGACTGGTCTTAGTCTGGATCCCTGAAGGTCTTTGTCTGGGTTTGTCTCTGAGTACATTGTGAAAACAGGGCAGTGTTTTTGCTTCTATTGACAACAGCACGAGCAAACATCTGTAAAAGTCCAGACGGAGTTAGATACAGATGTTTGAATTAAACCAAACCAACATAAAACACACAATAAATAAATAACTCAAGACAAAATGAAAGATGTTTTTGTCCAAATCACACGATGGATGTTTGATGGAAGGTCTTCATTTAAAATCCTCAGACCTCAACATTTAGATTTTTAAAACCAAGAAAAACTCTCAAACTCTTCCAAAACTTCTCCAGTTTACATAATCCCTTAAAGATCCTAAAACGTCCGTGTCCGAGACCGAGCTGAGACCAGTGAAAGTCTCTGTTCTCTGTCGTGTTTAAAGTGTGGACGTCTCTCAGAAGCAGCTCCGGACTCACTCTCGTCGATTGTCCGTCCACTTCGTCCATAAATAAGACCCTTTTATGTCGGCTCCTCTGTCTCCTTTAAACGCCCCATAAACACTGGGATTATAAATCACGGGGGCCGTCCGGCACAGATGGCTCGTCCAACTCCGAAGGCTCAGGTTTCGTCAGCGCGGGGCGATAAAACACCCCAATATTAGCCCCCGGCCGCCGGTCCCGGGGCAGCACCTTCAGCTCTGGTTCTTCTGGTTTTCTGTAAATATTCACAGAAGAAGCTCCTTGTTTCAGTGAAAACCAGGGACAGAAGTGACGTTTAAAGTACTTAATGAAACGTCGTAAATCTGGGTCGTAAAAGTTCTGGCCTGAGCTGAGACTGCAGTAAAACATCACAGCGGGCGGACTTTTCCACAGGTTAACGTGCTGTAATAAGGCGGCTGTAAAATTAAATTATGCTTTTTATCAAAGTGGAAAATGAACATAATGGCTCTGGTCTTGAATTTAACTGAGAGCAGAGACATGTGGCTCATATTATACACTTTAGGAGGTAGAAGTAGTGGTTTTATTTTGGAAAAAGACAAGTTATACAAGTCACTTACATTTATTCTTATATATTCTATTCTGTTATTTCATTTTCTCAGTTTCTGAAAACTCCAGTCCCTGGTGTTCTTTTTTTGTCCCTGTCTCAGACTCTCCTCCAAATTCAGTCTAGAGACCTCTCCTGCTTCTCTTTTATTAATGTTTCCTCCAAAATACTAATCCATTTGACCAAACTGAAGTTTAGAGTTTAGCGTTAGCTTAGCTGTGACTTCAGCGTCAGGACGACAATTATCTCCTCCTCGTTAAACATTACGTGATTGAATTGACAGTATTTATCTGTGTTTTACGTTGTCTCCCTTTTCTCTGTTGATGCTTTTCTTTTTTCAGCTGTTTCTCTGTTAAAAGACATATTCAGCTGAAAATACACTTTATCTGCAGCTATTAAACTTCCTGGAACGTCATGTGACAAGTGTCGACCAATGGGAGCGCTCCAAGGTTTTCTGTTCCTGAATAGAGGTTCTCATCTATTACAATCCCTTACAATAAACAGTATTATAATCTCCAAAAGGCCCTAATGCTCCCCATCTTTAATGGACTTGACTGATTTGATTAAAAGAATCCTGTATTTTCGTCTGATTGCGGCCCCCTCTCGGACCACCCGCCGGCACCTCTTCAGTTCACTTGGCTGTTTTCTGGAAGGTTTTCTGCCGTTCTTCTTCTTTCTGGTGTGAGTTAGCGTTGGCTGGCGCTGGTGTAGCTCGGAGCCGCGGGACTTGGCAGGAGCCGTGTTGTTTTTGGGAGCGACTCAAATGTTTCCAAATCTGTCCAAATGAGACGGGCTTAAGGCTTTGGGCAGAACGCCGTCCCGTATCACAGCGAAGAGTTCCTCCGCCGCGTGATGATCAGGAATCGACCACGAGATCCAAACACGCCTCGAGCCAAACCAGAGGGATTTACTCAGACTCCAGCCGGTACCTGTTTTATTTAATGAACCTAAGTCACATTTACACAACTGGAACAGGTGCCTTTTATTCTCTTAATCCTCCTGGTCCTGGACAGTTTTTGTGTTTTGTGTCGATGCAAATGGCTTAAAATGTGTCCAGGTTGTGGATTTTAGAGTGAATTTTAATTTTTCATCATCTTTTTTTACTTCAGGTCTTTCTTAAGCCTTTAAGAAAATACTTCCACCTGTGTCCCACACGTTACATTAACTATATTAAAGTTTAAATCGTAAGTGAAACTATTATCTCTGTCTCATTAAACACTGAAGCATCACCAACATTTATCCATGTTTCATTTGCTGCTGTTTCTCTATTTTTCTCTTTTTTGAGCTGTTTCTCTGTAAAATAAGACGTATTTCCAACAGAATAACCCATTTCCTTGGTTTATTTCCTTGTTCCTTCGTTGTTGACATCAGTGTCGACCAATGGGAGCGCTCCTTTTTACCTGAAGTGAGCTGTGATTGGACAAAATCCTGCTGTGGACTGATCATTCTCATCTATTAAAATCCTTCATTATAAAGACTAGATCACGTCTTAAGGTCTCATTTTTTCAGATGATTCCTGTTACAATAAACTTTAGGAGATTACACTGAAAAACTAAATGTAACTGTAAAAAGATCAGGTGATGGCTGTTTAAGCTGGTCTCATTTGGACATTTGATTTGGGAACATTTGAGTCGTTGTCTTGATTCGACTGTGATCTGTTCTGATGTGGTTGTCCAGGTTCAATGTGCTCACAGTTTTTAGTTAGTTTTTGTGTTGCCCTAAACATAGCAGCAGGTTCAAGTGTAAACTGGAGGGACATTGCATTTACTTGTCTTTATAATCAGCAGTGTTTGTCCAAAATGATGGGTTTTTCTCTTTTTTAATTTGTGAGATATTAAGATTTAAAAGTATAAAGTCAGGGCTGTTTGAAAATGACACTGTTTTGCTCTGGGTTCAGTCACATGACCCTCAGTTGAATATTTCTATGTTATGTCCTTTAAAAAACTGTAAAATGTCATACTTTCACAGTCAGACATTTACTGGATGGAGATGAAAAAGCGGCGCGTGTTGCTTCTTGACTTTTTCTCTCAGTTTCACAATAAAATACAGAAATGTAAAACTACATTCAGCCTACAGCTTGTGAACTGTGGATTTATGTTGAACAGAAACATGCAGACTCATGATCCTGGGTTTGTAATTACTCTTCTAATTACAGCACTTTATAAACACACATTCAGCACCGACGGAAATGTTGGCTTCGTTTTGAGGAAGAAGCTCAGTGACTCAGAGACCACAGTGTGGCATTTGTGGAACTGGGACTAAATCGAGAAAAACATTGTGACTCGAGCTCATTCTGTTTTTGGAAAAACGCCTTAAATCTATTTCTGACATAGTTTGGTCCTTTTTACATTTACATCTGTAAAATAATGTCAGTGGAATCAGAAAATGTGAGTGTTAATAGCTTCAGGACTTGAAATCTTTTATTATTTCATGTTCAAGTCTCAGTATCTGCTGAATAATAATAATAACCTACACATATTCTAGCCTTTTTTAACATATTGTCATTTTTTATTTATTTATTATTTTTACATTTTATTGAACAAAGTCACTTTTACCAATGTCAAAACAAATGTGCCTCTTTAAAACAAATGTAAAAGATACAGACACATTTATGAGCCTCGAACAAATTTATAAAAGGCAGATGGAACCAGAAAGGACACGCCCACTGACCACACACCGACCAATGAGAACGCTCCGAGCGAGAGAGTCTTCGGCCAATCAGCTCCTTCTGGATTTGAACAAGAGAATTATGAAAATGGAAAACACAGCACATATCTTCAGTTTGGCCACTTCTGTGTTTTCCACAAAAAGTTGTTTAATTGTTTGCACCGTAGTTAAGTTCCTAACGATTACTCCTAAAGTTACTTAAGTTTGACTGAGTTTTCTGGTTTATATCAGTCACAATATTCAATTCTCTAGTTAAATGTCCAGAGTTCAACCGATCGACTGATTACTTTTGACTTTTCTGATGCTTTTAGAATCCACTGAAGCAACAGGACAAATATTAGTGTTGTTTTATACATCTCATACATACGTCCTCATTTATTTGAGCTTAAAGCAACAATTACTAGTGTGCTTCTTAGAGAGTGATTTGAACCACAACTCAGCTCTATGTCTCTGTATCTGAGTAACTGAGGATGAAAATGAAGCCCACTGTGACTGTATAGTTATGTCTCTGTGTGTTGTGTAGTCTTCATCAGTGACTGTTCCTCCTCAGACCCTCAGCTCCCGCCGAGCGACGCTGAACAGACGACTCGTTTTGTTCTGACGCTCGCTCTGAGACTCTCACATGTTCAACAGAAATAGCTCACGATGAAGAGACTCCCTGAAGAGCCCAGAACACGCGTCGGTGGGGCTTAATCTGGGACGGCTTTTCAGGAGTCGAACTGTTTCCTCCTACACCCGGCTGCTCCAGACACGATAGGACCGGGCCGCTCCAGACGCGTTAGGACCATGCTGCTCCAGACACGTTAGGACCATGCTGCTCCAGACACGTTAGGACCGGGCTGCTCCAGACACGTTAGGACCGGGCCGCTCCAGACACGTTAGGACCATGCTGCTCCGGACACGTCAGGACCATGCTGCTCCAGACACGTCAGGGCCGGGCCGCTCCAGACACGTCAGGACCGGGCCGCTCCAGACACGTCAGGACCGGGCTGCTCCAGACGTTAGGACCATGCTGTCCCTTGGACCTGCTGCTCCGGACACGTCAGGACCATGCCGCTCCAGTAGGCGGGCCGCTCAACTAGGACATGCTGCTCCAGACACGTTAGGACCATGCTGCTCCAGACACGTTAGGACCGGGCTGCTCCAGACACGTTAGGACCGGGCCGCTCCAGACACGTTAGGACCGGGCCGCTCCAGACACGTTAGGACCGGGCCGCTCCAGACACGTTAGGACCGGGCCGCTCCAGACACGTTAGGACCGGGCCGAGAGCAGAGACACTGAAGTGGACGTTCATGTCTCTCATTCTGCTGTGACTCTGGTCAGGCTTTTGGAAACGGGAACTAATCACAGAGATAACTGTAGGATTTATCTCTTTACGATGATTAAAAGTCATGGTGCGTGACTCGAGCCTTTCATGCTTTTCAATGTTCAGTTCTGAGATGTTCATGTGATAAAGGAGGAAAAAACATAGAAGTCTGACAAACTGAAATGAAGTGTGTTTCAGTGTCTCAGAGAACGTTGGGGATGATTCATTACTGATCAAGCTCATACTTTACAATGGGCCCACATTTAAGACAATATTTGTTGCAGGAGAATTAGTTTTAAGACTGTGATCCTGGAAGCTGTTCATCGATCTCACTCTGCGACGATTTAAAGCCACAACAAGTGACTGTGTCAAACAAAGTGTAGTGAAGCTTCCTTTGTGTGACATTTAGAGTCTTCACTTCCCTTCATTTGTCTCTGGACGGTGGGAGGAACTTATCTTGACCTTATATTCACATCAAACCTCATTATTCCTAGAAATAACTGAACTTTCCAAAGAACGTGTTAAACCCAGAGACTTCAGGATTATTCTTAGTCTGAACAAAACCATCAGACACTCGTCCAATAACTGCACCAGAAAGACTCAGGGCCAAGCTTTTAGTTTTTATCTCATGCACAGATTCAGATGAGAATATTGAAGAATGAATAAATAAAATCCAGATGAATCAGAACTGGATGTTGAGTTATGGATTAATGGAACCATACACAAGATGTTTTTTGAAGGAGCCAAAAAAGTGTCTGGTTTTTGAACAAACTGCTAAATCTTATAACGTTTGGAAAGTAACTTCCATGCAGATTTTAGCACATTTATTCGTTGTATCGTAAACAAAAGTGAAGATATGCACACGTTATTAAAGCAGTGATTTCTTAATAAACGCTGGTGAATGAGTCAGAGTTGAGAAATCAAAAGCCCAGCGTCAGCTCGTTGTGAAACTGTTCAGATTCACAGTTAACCTCAGTTCAAACAGACTCCACCAGAACATGTTCTGTGTTGAATCTGCGTCTCAGTTTTTCCTTCATCCAGCTCTGAGTTCACTGTTTCAAAAACCTCCTCCAGATGGTTGTGTTTTTGGAGCCGCCGCAGAAAACAGGAAGTGAACGGACCGCTGTCGCGCGACGGTTGGCTCTGGCCCGCGTCCAGGAAACGCTTCACATCGTTCGGTGTTTTGCAGAAACATGGAGCTTGTATTTGTTTGAGGCGAAAGAATTTTATTTTTTTTAATGCAGTGGGAATGAGGTCAGTGAAAAGATGGAGGTTTGCTTTGATTTTTCTGTTTGGAGCCAAAACAACCAAACCAACAATCCCCGTCGAGTCTGTTCTGTCTCAGTTTATTACTTTCTACGGTTCCCATTGTCAGAAAGTCTCCTAAATACTGTCCTGGTCCCACCTCCGTCTCCTCTCGGCTCTGGTTCCAACATTAAGGAACACACACTGTCATTTTGCACTTTTTCAAAAACTAAGCAAGTTTTTAGACAGAAACCAAAGCTCATTTTTGTTGCAAAGACAGTAAGAAACAGAAGAGTGTGACACAGGTGAGTTTTGTTTCCATTGAACAGCTCAAAACTGGGAGGAGAGTATTTAAATGAGACACAACCTCATTTACATCAAATATCAGCAATAAATACAATATAATCTGATTGATGTTGTTGCTCCTTCTTCTGAATTAACTGTTGTTTTGGTCCAAACACGTCTTTTATCTCATGATTCTTCTGCTGCTCTGAGCTGCTCGGGGTCTTCTCTGGATCTGAAACACACTGGGGTTAGACTCTTATAGGTGCCCTGTGTTTCTGCCTGATTCTTAGTTTGTTTTGTCAGTTCCTAAACTCACTGAGGTCCATCTTGTGTTTCTCAAACGTCTGTGATTTTGTCCGACCTGCTGCTGATTTAAACCTGTTCAGTGTGAGTGAGTGTGATTGACCCTCGGCTCTGGGTCGGTCTCTGCTGTGGGGCCCCTGGCTGCTCTGATAACGCTGAGAAGAACCCACTCGACATAAAACACAAACATGACTCTAACGTGTGCTGTTTTTACCTGAACGTGCTGCACGACTCTGACTGTTGCATTAAACACATCCAGTTTATGTCTGAAAACTGTAAATGATGTGAATGTTCTGAGGCGTCTGTTTGAAGAGTCTGGTGCAGGTCACGTCGGGGTCATTAGCCCGAGTCGTGGCGTCAGCTGACTCTTGTTTCACTGCAGTAAATATTTGTCCAGTGGAAGGAAGCGTGAACTTTGAATCCTTCAATTGTTTCTCTGCAGTGTTTGGATTGGCTTTTTCCTAAATAATCACAGTTCAGTTTGACAGACGTCTTTAACTGTACAGGGCCTCCTCAGTGGGTCACACACTGATAATCATGCATCATTATATATATATATATGTATATATTAATCTCAGCTGGTTCATGGACGTGAGGGAACTGTTCGCTGCAGCTAAAGAAGAGTTGATCATGTCTCTCACAGCTGCAGGAAACAAACTTTAGAACAGACTCCAGATGAACTCATAAATAAACACAGAAGATCAGGTCTGAAAGAAGGTCGTGGGTTCGATTCCCAGACGACTCTTGTCTTTCTGTGTCTGCTCTAGGAGTCTGGACATATGTAGAAAACATGCATTTAGTTTTTTAATAACTGATCTTGCCCTTACTATATTATTTAAATCATGTTATTTATATGATTTAAGACTTATTGTTATAATGTTTGTATTTAGTGTTGAAATATGGCTCTAACACAGGGTCAGATATACTTTTGTGTGTTTTTTAAAATCAAAATATGTTTTTGAACAAACCACAAAAGTAGGACAAACAAACAAGTCTTGACCTACTTCTTTCTTTCTCTTCGGCTCAAAAAAAATCAACTCAGAGCGAGACCCTTCAGACTCAGGAGAGTCCTGGGACGTTTGGGACCGACTCTGTTCATGTGACAGGCCTCGGGACGGGGTCAGAGGTCACACTGGGGGTCGTGTACAATCAGGGTCATGGAGCAGCCTCGGGGCGACCTCCCATCGAGACGAGGAGAGGAAACGAGGAGACGAGGAGAGAGGAGAGGAGAGAGGAGAGAGGAGAGAGGAGAGAGGAGAGGAAACGAGGAGACAGGAGAGAGGAGAGAGGAGAGAGGAGACAAGGAGAGAGGAGACGAGGAGAGAGGAGAGGAGAGAGGAGAGGAGGAGAGAGGAGAGGAGAGAGGAGAGAGGAGAGAGGAGACAAGGAGAGAGGAGACAGGAGAGAGGAGAGAGGAGACAGGAGAGAGGAGAGAGGAGACAGGAGAGAGGAGACGAGGAGAGAGGAGAGGAAACGAGGAGAGAGGAGACGAGGAGAGAGGAGAGAGGAGACGAGGAGAGAGGAGAGGAGACAAGGAGAGAGGAGACAAGGAGAGAGGAGACAGGAGAGAGGAGAGAGGAGACAAGGAGAGAGGAGACAGGAGAGAGGAGACAAGGAGAGAGGAGACAGGAGAGAGGAGACAAGGAGAGAGGAGACAGGAGAGGAGAGAGGAGGAGGCTGTGGGCGGACACAAACGAGTGGGAGGTGGATTTATGCAGAAAAACGAGAACGAGGCAAAACAAAAGAGGTCAAGGTTTTTCTGTAAAAAGTGAATCTCAGGAGTTTTGTTTTGTGTCTGTTTTAGTAAAATGCTTATATTTTATTTGTGGATTTTATAAAAAGAACTGTGTTTTTAACATTTGAACGACTCCTGGTTCATTTGTTTGGGTTCATTCTGGATCAGACTCGAGTAAAGTCTGAATTAAATCTGTATTCGTTGGTAGTGAGTATGTCCTGGGGTTAACCTCAGAGTAAAAGTACTGTAGTAGTAGTAGTAGTAGTAGTAGTAGTAGTAGTAGTAGTAGTAGTAGGTGTGTTTGTCTACGCATAAAGGAGTGTATCTGAGGATGAACCTGTTTAATACTGAGGCCTCTGTGGTCGTCTCCAGAGTACTAGACCAACCAAGACCAACCAAGACCGACCAAGACCGACCAAGACCAACCAAGACCGACCAAGACCAACCAAGACCAACCAAGACCGACCAAGACCAACCAAGACCAATCAAGACCGACCAAGACCGACCAATACCACAAAACATATATTTGTCTGTTCTTGAAGCTGAATAAAAACGTAAAAAGTAAAAATCCGTCTCCTTCACCAAACACTGGTTGAGAATTGGACTTAGATTCTTTATTTTTTGTTGTCCCCTTGTATCTCTGACAGTGTAGTGTGCACTGGTTCTGGTCTTGTTTGGGTCTTGTTCTTTCCTCTGACCCTGAGGAGGGTTAAAGGTCAGAGGATGTTGATGTGTTCTGTGTTTGTAAAACCCTTTGAATCAATCCATGACTTTACTCTGTGTCCTGGTCTTTTCTTGGTCTCTGGATCTTCTGGTCTAGACTTGACTTGGTCTGGACTACAGCCCGACCTCAGAGTGTCTTCAGACCCAAACACAAACCTTTAGTGATTAAAGATCCAGAATGTTTTAAAAGTCACATGTTCATGTTTTAGTCTTGACCAGATTTGACCAAAGGTTTTGTTTTAAAGATTCTCTTTATTTGTTCCTCACAAAACAACATCTTCTACAGGTTCAGTCCAGTCAAGATGCATTCTCTTATTATGGTCTTTCAGTCAGTTTCAAAGATGCACCAACATTAACCACATTGTTTATTAAAGACAACTGTTAATATCTGTTCAAGTTGTACATATGCTTTCTTTTTTACTTATTTGATTGTATTTATTTATTATTTTTAAGTTTGGTGGACCTATAAGTATATTTTTAGATTAATAGCTATTATTGTGATGTTAAACACTGATGTCACAGGTGTTTTTAATATCGTCAGGAGCTCAGGTGTCTGTGTTTGAGTGGACTTAATTAAAGTCAGGTGTTTAGTCCAGTGTCCGGAGCTGAAGCTGGATGTGGAAGCTCAGTGAAAGTGACAGCGTTTACAGCTTCGACCTCGCTTTACTTCCACCGTTTTCCTCCAGTTTCTGCAGCGTTCGTCGGATCCACTCAGAATAAATACGTCTGTGTCTCGGAGTTTTTCAAATGAAACCCCAGTGAATTCTGGGTAAATCTGCGTTCATCCTTCAGAGCCCCACTTCGCTCAGATTAAAGTTTCCTAAATGAGAACAAATTCCAGCTTTTTAATTTCCCGGAGGATGGTTCAGTCGAGGCTGGGTTCGAGGTGAAGGAGGAGCACTTTTTGGCAGCGTGGCCTAGTTTGGTTTCGAGGCGAAGGGCAGCGGGGATTAGAAGTGAAGATTTACACGGTTTTTGAGTCATTTTGATCCATTTTTGGTCCAACACATTTCACATGGTTTCACTTTTGACACAGGTTCAACCAAAAGAAACTAATGAGAAAAGTTAATGATGAGCTTTAGTCTCAATAAAAGCAGGACTCTGGTGTCGCTGCTACAAACGTTTAAGTGTATTGTGTGAAAATAATGAAGAATATATGAAATGGCACAAAAAATATGCTTTAAATAATAAAATGGATGAAAATACACACATTTATTTTTCATAATATTTCTAGAGTAATATTTCTAGACTGGTTTATATTCATATTCTGTACATAATTATAGCACTAGCTTCATGTTATTGAGCTCAGTGTTATGTATTGTTTGTGTGTGTTTCTGTAAAGACTGAAAACACACATTAAACCATTGCTAAACGCACCTGGGACCGGTCTTACACTGTAAAAAGTCATCCAAGCTGTTGCTATGATTACTATCATTGTATAGCTGGAAATAGGAAAAGGTAATTATATAAACTGATATAAGTATACTTTTAGTGTTAAAAATGTTATTTTGATACCCTGTTTTAACACAAAAGACAGCAATTACTTTGGGTTAAAGTAATATCTCATTAATCACAGTGTTTTACTTTTGAGACAAGTTCTGTGAAAATCCTTTTGTCCTGACTTAAAAAAATTAGCTCCTAGTTTCATTTGTTGCCACAGTAGCTTTGTTTTTAAATCAGCCCCTGGCTCCGCCCACTCAGCCCCTGGCTCCGCCCACTCAACACGTCCTAGACTAGTCTGAACATTGGTTTTAACCGTGACCACATCTCTGGCAAAAAAAGTGAGTGAATCCACTGAAAAAGTACAGCTGAAGGTAGTTTTCCTTTTTCTCACACCGTGCACACATTTCTTGATTACATGTCGTTACTTACGTTAACATTATTACTCATTTTGAAAGTGGTAAAGAAGCTAGCCTGCTACAAGCTAGCTTGAGACATGTGCTTCTGGGAATGTCAGTTATAGTTGGTCACCAAACACTAACCTCCAAGAGTCTGGACTTGGTCTAAGACTGGTTTTAGTTGGATTTGAACAGGTTTTAGTTGGATTTGAATAGGTTTTAGATAGATTTGAACAGGTTTTAGATGGATTTAAACAGGTTTTAGATGGATTTGAACAGGTTTAAGATGGATTTGAACAGGTTTTAGAAGGTTTTAAACAGGTTTTTGTTGGATTTGAACAGGTTTAAGATGGATTTGAACAGGTTTAAGATGGATTTGACCAGGTTTTAGATGGATTTGAACAGGTTTTTGTTGGATTTGAACAGGTTTTAGATGGATTTGAACAGGTTTTAGATGGATTTGACCAGGAGACTGGACTAACTCTGCCTCCTTCACCAAACACTGACCTCCATGAGTCTGGACCTGGTCTAGGACTGGACTTGAACTGTTCCCTTGTGTCTATTACAGTATATTTTACACAGTTTCTGGTCTTGACTCGGTCTTTAAAGCTCAAAGTCTTGGTCTGGGTCAGTCTGGTCTTGACAAAACTAGATAAAGGTTTGGATTGAAAGACTTGTTTTTGTGACACATTAAAAGCATTACAAAGAAAATGTGAACATGAACTGTTTTTGCAAATGTAAATTCTGACCAGGACGTATTTAAATTAAACAGAGCGGACACAGAGTCTTGTTCTGAGGCAGGATTAACTCTCTTATATTTGTATAATATTTGTTTTTGATGAAGTGAAGTGAGTGGGAGCCATGACTCTCATTTACATGTTTGAGTCTGCAGAGCCTTTCATCAACTCCATAAATAATGAGTCATGAATGAACCGCAGAAAAAGAAATACGTGAAATATATTCTGCTAAAGTCAGTGCTGCAGAGTTGAGTCAGAGAAGGGGTCATTTTTGGGGCAGGTTTACATTTAAACCTTTACAAATACACGTGGGAGCTGAGGATTTAACACATTCAACAGATTTAACCTGGATTTAAACAGGTTTAAAATGGACTTTATGTGGTTTTGAAGAGATTCAAATGGGTTATAACCAGATTTGGAGGAATTCTGAGTAGTTAAACACAGACTAAAACTGGTTAAAATAGTTTAAAAATGGATTTCAAATTGAGTTTAACTTGGACCTTAACTGGTTTTAAATGGATTTAAACAGAGTAAAGATGGATTTGGACAGGTTTGAAGTGGTTTAACATGGACTGAAACAGGTTTTAATGCAGACATCATATTTACATCATTGACAGTATTAATTTAGATGTATTTTCATGTTCAAAGCCCACTTTTACAAACATAAAATTGGTAAAAATGACTAAAAATAAGCTTATGGACCTGGAGAACTGACAGTATATGGAATAAACAGTGGGATTTTTATTGTTTATTTATGTTTATTGTTTCACTGAAGAATAATGTGACTGTGTTTGCTTTAAAAACAGACATTTCTGATGAACTGAGCCTAAAATCTAACTGAATAATGCATAAAGTCCAATATTGTAGTGTCCCCTTTTCTCCAGGAGTCAGAGGCTTAAATAGTGACTATACTTTTGACTGAGATGAAAGCGCCCACAGTTGAGCTTCAGGAGGAACATGAGTAAGTGCTGAATCCTCCTGAAGCTGAGAGTTTTCAGATGAGAATGTGTGGGTTCGGGACTGACTCACGGTTTTGTTCTGACGGAAGATTCCTCACAACAACAGGATGGAAATATGAGACACAAACTATAATATATTCAGTGATGACAGAGATATCGTGTCATTTCCCTGAAGCAGCAGAGATACTGAGTCAGAAAAGACTGGTGTCATGTCTTAAACTGAAGCTATAATAATGACACTGCAGTCGAGAAAAAACATACAGGCAGCATTTCTGAGCATTTTGGATCATGTCTTTAACCCTTCTCTGAACGTCTTCACTGTGGACTTTATTCTCAGGAAACAGCACCTGATTACTTTGATTTAAGAAGCCATAATAGACAAACTTAATCAGTATTTCTAAACAGTGATTAGAGATTAAACAGGCCACAATACAGATAAATGTGTTTGAAAAGGTAAATATTAAATCTTCCTGATGTTCTTTTCTTGTCCCTGTCTCAGACTCTCCTCCAAAATCAGTCTAGAGACCTCTCCTGCTTCTCTTTTATTAAAAAATAAAACCAGATCAGTTTTTCCTCCAAAATACTAATCCATTTGACCAAACTGAAGTTTAGAGTTTAGCGTTAGCTTAGCTGTGACTTCAGCGTCAGGACGACAATTATCTCCTCCTCGTTAAACATTACGTGATTGAATTGACAGTATTTATCTGTGTTTTACGTTGCCTCCCTTTTCTCTGTTGATGCTTTTCTTTTTTCAGCTGTTTCTCTGTTAAAAGACATATTCAGCTGAAAATACACTTTATCTGCAGCTATTAAACTTCCTGGAACGTCATGTGACAAGTGTCGACCAATGGGAGTGCTCCTTTTTGGAGCATGTGATTGTCCAAGGTTTTCTGTTCCTGAATAGAGGTTCTCATCTGTTACAATCACTTACAATAAACAGTAGATGGATCAGGAAGACTGTTTGATTTTATAATAAACTATTTGGGTTTAAACCATTTTCACAACGAGAAGAACATATATCAGCTACAGTCTGTTTAAAGCAGTAAATGATTCAAATGCTGGTAATAATGGGGTTTGCAGGAGTTAACCTCAGATTTTAACTTATTAAAAACATTTAGACAGGTTTAAAGTGTTTTTTACTTGGACTATAACTGGTTTGAAGTGGTTTTACGCTGGTTAGATGGATGCAGACTTTAACCAGTTATAAATGGAGCTGAGCTGGTGAGAACTGGATTTGGACAGGATTAAAGTGGTTTAAATAACAATAATACAAAATAAAGCAGTTGTGGTCTTGGTCTTGACTCTGATTGAGACTAAGACCTGTTTAAACTGGATTAAAGCCTGGTCTTGGATCAGTTGATGTTTCCCAGATGAGTTAAAGCTGTGGCGGTTGTGTTTTTGTGGAGAATTGTGCTAAATTGTGATTAGCTTGATTTCTGTGGGGTCTGTGGGGGTCTGAGGAGGGTCTGAGGAGGGTCTGAGGAGGGTCTGAGGAGGGTCTGAGGGGTCTGACGGGTCTGAGGAGGGTCTGGGTCTGAGGAGGGTCTGTGGGGTCTGACGGGTCTGAGGAGGGTCTGGGTCTGAGGAGGGTCTGAGGGGTCTGACGGGTCTGAGGAGGGTCTGGGTCTGAGGAGGGTCTGTGGGGTCTGAGGAGGGTCTGTGGGGTCTGAGGAGGGTCTGTGGGGGTCTGAGGAGGGTCTGTGGGGTCTGAGGAGGGTCTGAGGAGGGTCTGAGGAGGGTCTGTGGGGTCTGAGGAGGGTCTGTGGAGGGTCTGTGGGGTCTGAGGAGGGTCTGAGGAGGGTCTGAGGAGGGTCTGAGGAGGGTCTGAGGGGGTCTGAGGAGGGTCTGTGGGGTCTGAGGAGGGTCTGAGGAGGGTCTGTGGGGTCTGAGGAGGTCTGAGGAGGTCTGAGGAGGGTCTGTGGGGTCTGTGGGGTCTGAGGAGGGTCTGTGGGGTCTGAGGAGGGTCTGTGGGGTCCAGGTCTCGTCTCTGAACACTTCCTCAGACCCTCCACCGTTTTCTGCTCCTTTCTGTGATTTCTGTGTGAATGTCTCTGAAATCGTGAGAAGACTGGAAACAGTGGGTTGTTTTAACGACTGCAGCTTTTACAGGATTTCTCTGTTTGTCTCGAGGCCGTTTGTTTCTGACAGCGTTCGGTTGTTTCGAAGCCAGAGGTGTGCGGTTTTAACGAGGACAGATAATGAAGATAATGAAGTGTGTTGGTTTAATAAGGTCAGACTTTTATGATACGCTTTAACTGTGGCTTGTGTCAGAGCTGTGTTCAGAACCACTGCTGAGTCAAAAGTCAAAATGAATAAAAAATACAACGATTACAAACGGCTTTGGGACGATCAAGACAAAGAGCAGCATTTGCAAAAACGTTAAAGACATTTTTCTCTGGATCTGATTTAGTACAGGTTTGAAATGAAGGAAAGCACCTGGTGTTAGTCTGTCTCTGGAGCAGACGGAGCTCTCTGGTTTAATGCATGAGTAAAAGTAAACTAAATGAATTTGTGTTGTTTTATTTTGTAGGGCTGAGGAAATTTAATAACAACAAATAACAAAAACTCAGAAGAACTGTTCTTTATGGAGCTTTTGGGCATGAATAACACAAAATAAAGTAATAACAAAAAAATAATATAATAAAACATTTAGCAGTTGGATCTGAACAGGCTTTAGATTAATTTGAAAAGGTTTTAATCCATCTAAAACCTGTTCAAATCCATCTAAACCTGTTCTTTATTGTAGATATTCTGCTGTTGTTTTCTGCTCCATCTCGACCCACTTAACTGTATTTTATTTACCGTAGAACCCTGAGAACTGTCGAGAGATGCCTAGTGTGTTACAGGGTCATTATTTCCAGTGGAACCGGTTTATTTAAAGGAGCGGTGGGGTTTCCAGATGGAGCGCTGCCTGTGTGCCCCGGAGCAAGGGGTTTTCAGCTGTGAACCTTCAGCTTAAACAGAGGCTCTTCATTAACAGCTCTCTCTGAAAACACTGCCTTCAGGACACTTCACTTTTGTCTGTGATCGACGTCTTATTTATTTGAGATTTACTCTGGATTTTACTCTTTACACTATTATTTTATATTCTGTAAATATATTGTGCAGTGTTTCCCAAACTTTTGTTTTGAGGAATATTTCAAAATGTGAAATTTATTGTAACCCAAACATTTTATCCTCCT
Organism: Rhyacichthys aspro; assembly: GCA_036850595.1. Taxonomy (NCBI): domain Eukaryota; kingdom Metazoa; phylum Chordata; class Actinopteri; order Gobiiformes; family Rhyacichthyidae; genus Rhyacichthys; species Rhyacichthys aspro. The sequence goes on along the minus strand of CM072164.1, from coordinate 800,628 downwards.
CTGGACTCCTCTGGACTCCTCTGGACTCCTCTGGACTCCTCTGGTCTCCTCTGGACTCCTCCGGACTCCTCTGGTCTCCTCTGGTCTGGTTGTTACGTCCCGGGACGAATCAAACATGTCTGGAATGTCTGACACAGATCGGTCTCTGCACCGGAGCTGAGCAGGATAAAGACAGGGCTTTATATGGATTTAATCAGGTTTTCCACCAAGAAGGTTTGGGTCAGGGGTTCAAATGCCTCTAAATCTGCTTTAGTTGTAGTTTTGACCCTCTAAAGCTGCTGTAGTTGTAGTTTTGACCCTCTAAAGCCTCTGTAGTTGTAGTTTTGACCCTCTAAAGCTGCTGTAGTTGTAGTTTTGACCCTCTAAAGCCTCTGTAGTTGTAGTTTTGACCCTCTAAAGCTGCTGTAGTTGTAGTTTTGACCCTCTAAAGCTGCTGTAGTTGTAGTTTTGACCCTCTAAAGCTGCTGTAGTTGTAGTTTTGACCCTCTAAAGCTGCTGTAGTTGTAGTTTTGACCCTCTAAAGCTGCTGTAGTTGTAGTTTTGACCCTCTAAAGCTACTGTAGTTGTAGTTTTGACCCTCTAAAGCTACTGTAGTTGTAGTTTTGACCCTCTAAAGCTGCTGTAGTTGTAGTTTTGACCCTCTAAAGCTGTTGTAGTTGTAGTTTTGACCCTCTAAAGCTGCTGTAGTTTGAGTTTTGACCCTCTAAAGCTGCTGTAGTTGTAGTTTTGACCCTCTAAAGCTGCTGTAGTTGTAGTTTTGACCCTCTAAAGCTGCTGTAGTTGTAGTTTTGACCCTCTAAAGCCTCTGTAGTTGTAGTTTTGACCCTCTAAAGCCTCTGTAGTTGTAGTTTTGACCCTCTAAAGCTGCTGTAGTTGTAGTTTTGACCCTCTAAAGCTGCTGTAGTTGTAGTTTTGACCCTCTAAAACTGCTGTAGTTGTAGTTTTGACCCTCTAAAGCCTCTGTAGTTGTAGTTTTGACCCTCTAAAGCTACTGTAGTTTGAGTTTTGACCCTCTAAAGCTGTTGTAGTTGTAGTTTTGACCCTCTAAAACTGCTGTAGTTGTAGTTCTGACCTCTAAAGCCTCTGCAGTTTGAGTTTTGACCCTCTAAAGCTACTGTAGTTGTAGTTTTGACCCTCTAAAGCCTCTGTAGTTGTAGTTCTGACCTCTAAAGCTGCTGTAGTTTGACTTTTCACCCTCTAAACTTACTCACCGACTTATTTTATCCCATTATTTCACCTAAACCTCCTTTATTTTAACAGAAACATGAAATAGGGCTAGTTTTACTCCTGTTTCTTCCACTGTATCCAACAAAAACATCACTATATTTTTTAGTAATTCAGCCCAGTTTCCAGAAGAATGATGTACTGCCAAAGGAATGTTGTGTAATAAATCCTGCTCTGGATTTGATCTGGATCAGTCCTGAGAATAAAAACACCAGGAGCTCACAAAGATTCAAAGCAGAGAAAAAAGTGTAAACACTGTTAGAATCATCAACGCTTTGGGACAATCATGCTCCATGTATGTATCTAACAGGATGAATGATCCTTTTATGATGTATTTCTGCTGTTGTCCTCTGCCACTATTCATAAGGGGTTTATAACACTTTTTCTTGACTTATAATTAGACAAATGAATGTTCATAGTTAAAGCTCCAGAACAGGTTGAAGTTGGATTTAAACAGGTTTTCTCAAAGTATCTACAGCCAATCAAAATCTGTAAATTGATTATTTTTACTGACCTCCTCTGAATAAAGACTTTGGGACTGAATTATAAAAGATTGATTAACAAAGTGCCTTGTAAATGGTTTATTAACACATTTATAGGTGTTTCTGGAGGTCAGTGAACACTCTTTATTCAGTTGTTGGTGGTTTATGCAACAGTTTTCCGTTCTTATGTTGGACAGCTGTGTTTGCTGCGACAGAGACTCACCTGTTTTGGTCTTCTCTTCAGGTACGACTACGTGGAGGTGTACAACGGCGGCGACGAGGCGGCTCCGATGTTGGGGAAGTTCTGTGGGAAGATCGCCCCGTCTCCCATCATCTCCAGCGGCGGGCAGCTGCTCATCAAGTTCGTGTCCGACTACGAGACTCACGGAGCGGGCTTCTCCATTCGCTACGAGGTCTTCAAGACAGGTACCGGCTCTTTTCACCCACTTCACCGTCACGTGACCCTGTCCCAGAGCCGTCTGCTGCAGAAACAGGCGTGAGTTTAAGTCTAGATGAGAACAAACACGGCGCTGTTGTGGATTAACTGTGGATAATGTGGAGAAGCATGAGAATATCTGGAGGAACTGGGACAGGTCTGGAGTCCCTCTGTTCATCGCTTTATTGAGTTTGTCCCGAGAAAATGAGAAGAAGTGTGTGGTTTGTCTTTGAAAGGATTGAAGCTGTTGAATGTTCAGAGTTTATTAGGGTCAGACTTTTATCTTGGACAGAGACGGTAAAGAGACAAACCAAAAGCACTTGGAGTTACCTTTGGTTTATTTGAGTCTGAAATTTAAATTGAAATGAAAGGAAAACTGATGCATCCAGAGCTGACACCTACACATCATTACTTTAGTCCAGACCAAGGCTCATGTTTTTAGACAGAACCAGAGCTGGATTTTCTTGTATCAACATCATCATTGTTGACATCAGTGTCGACCAATGGGAGCGCTCCTTTTTACCTGAAGTGAGCTGTGATTGGACAAAATCCTGCTGTGGACTGATCATTCTCATCTATTAAAATCCTTCATTATAAAGACTAGATCATGTCTTAAGGTCTCATTTTTTCAGATGATTCCTGTTACAATAAACTTTAGGAGATTACAATAAAAACTACAACAGTAAAAACGGTGGTAATCCCATTTAATGGACCATGAATCAGTGTTGAGCGTCTTACAGCGAGAAAGAAACATAACAAGACTCACCAAAGATTTCCTGCCAAAAAACTTTAAGCCAGTTGTAAAGAATACCATTATATTAGAGCCATAATATAATGCCCGTTTAAAGCCTAAGCTAATGATTTTCCTTAAGCTTCCTTCGCAACAAAATCAAACTCCATTAATCTTTTCACAGTTAAATTGTAATAATCCCAGTAATTGTTCTTCTATTTTGAGGATATGTTCATAAACTACACCAGAACGTGTAAAAGTACTCAGGGTCAGCTGTGGTATTGTCTTTCTTTGGTCACAGTAGACGTTTCCTTCTGTTTGTTTGTGTCTGAGATGATATTAAGAGTGAATATAACTCCAGGCTGCAGCCGACATCAGTCCACTCTCCCGTCTCTCACTCCGAGCCTCAGACTGGAACTGTCTCTGAGTCTGAGTCCGGCCTGTGGCTCCGGTTCCTTTGCAGCCTGCAGCTCTGGGTCAAAGGTCACAGCAGAAACAAAACGGATTCATACATTGAAGCAGACAAAGCTCAGAGAAAACACAACCCTGTACCGACCTCTGATGAACTCAAATACCCAGAATGCCTCTGGGTTTGTCAGAGGCCGGATGTTAGCAGCACAAGCCCAAATAAAACCCGGCTGTCTCCTCGTCCTACATCTGTCCCGCTGGTCCCTGGGGTCCACTTGAGCCGGAGCCAGAGCGGGACTCGTCCAAATAAATCAGACGAAAGGGGGTCGTGCGTTTACCTGAAAATCCTCCCGAGTCCAATAACCGCTCCCAGAAACAGAGCGTCCCGGAAATAACTATCCTCCAGAGTTTTAACTGAGAGTGAGCGCCGTGTGAGAAATGAACACCCAACGCTCCGTCTTAACGAGGACCACAGCCGAGACCCCGACAAGACCTGAGTCACCGGGTTTACACAAGTCCTGGGAAAACCAGCAAATTATTATTAAATTATAGCTGTAGTTTGAGTTTTGACCCTCTAAAGCTACTGTAGTTTGAGTTTTGACCCTCTAAAGCTACTGTAGTTGTAGTTTTGACCCTCTAAAGCTACTGTAGTTGTAGTTTTGACCCTCTAAAGCTACTGTAGTTGTAGTTTTGACCCTCTAAAGCTGCTGTAGTTGTAGTTTTGACCCTCTAAAGCTGCTGTAGTTGTAGTTTTGACCCTCTAAAGCTGCTGTAGTTTGAGTTTTGACCCTCTAAAGCTACTGTAGTTGTAGTTTTGACCCTCTAAAGCTGCTGTAGTTTGAGTTTTGACCCTCTAAAGCCGCTCTAGGAAAACACAAAAAGAATACTGAAAATAATTTCAGCTAATTGAAACACATAAAGCCGACTTTACACAAAGGAAAAGCAAGATAACTTCTTAGAAATCGCTCAGCAATAAAAACCCCAAACTAATGCATAAATAACTAGTCTTTACTTTTCGTAAATGTGTCCCTGACTCTCTTTTAATCGTTTAATCTGAAGTCCTCTTTAAGCTGAAAGATTCAAGATTAATCTTGGAATAAAGCAATAAATGAGTGTTGATTGTTGGAGTCGAGTCAGTGTTTACATTTACAACATGAAAGAACATCTGATAGGTTCTTGTGACGGGAAACACGGCTGACGTCAGACATTTCCAACAGAGTCTTGTCCTGACCCAGCCTCAGCCTCAGTCTCAGTCTCAGTCTCAGTCTCCTGAGGAGACGTCTCTGTTTGTGTTTGTGACAGAGACTGGACCTGTTTTCCTGTTGTTTTGGAGGATGTCCTGCTTCTGTTCGACTCACGACACACACTTCAACAAAACGCTCTGGGAATTTTCCACTGGAGCCTCCACTGACCTCCCTCTGTTCACCCCAGACTCTGTTCACCCCAGACTCTGTTTACCCCAGACTCTGTTCACCCCAGACTCTGTTCACCCCAGACTCTGTTACCCCCAGACTCTGTTCACCCCAGACTCTGTTCACCCCAGACTCTGTTCACCCCAGACTCTGATCCCTGTTTGTGTTAACTTCTAACATAAACACCAACTTATTCAAAAATGGATCTGAGTAAATTTTAATAAAGAAAAACAGAGATGTCTTTGGTTAAAAGAAAAGCTAATTGCATAAACTCTGACATCTTTGTGTAAATATCAGCGTTACTGCAGCTGTTTGGAATTGAAGAAAATGTTAGACAGAAACAAGGAGCAGATGAACAGAGCTTCAGATCAGAGTCAGTGTATGTTCTGGATCTAGTCTGAGGTGAAGCTGATGTAGCCGTCCTGATGTTGTTTGAGTGTGTTTCACCATCAGTCACTCGTCTCTGGTGAGTGTGGTGTTTGTGGGGGGCTCAGAGCCGACAGGTGCCGGGACCTCAGCCTCATTTAGCTCGTTTGGCTAATGGTCTGTTTGTCCTTGGAGCCGACGGGAGTCACCTCCAGATGAGACGGATGCTCCGGCAACGGCAGAAAAACTGGGCCAGAGGAGGGGGCGGGGCTAGAGGAGGGGGCGGGGTTAGAGGAGGCGAGGAGGTGGGGCCAGAGACATAAGACACAAACTTCCTTCGCGTTATTCTCAAACCATTTGGTCTTGTTTTGCTGAACCTGTCGACGCCGCTGGTCGTAGCGTTAGCTCCTAATGTGGAAGTTTATAAATCTGTCAGGAATTGTTTTGTTTTTACACCTGTACAACTCCAGCTGCTGCTTTTTCTTTCTCTTTTTGATAAAAAGTCTTCTCTGTTCTCGACCCTCTTTGTTGATGAGTTTAGTCAGTGCCAAACATCTTCCTAAGTAGGGTTTACATATACATTTTTTAATGAATGAGGCCCATTGTTCACATTTTACCCTAAACTTCTCTGTGTGGCTGTTTTCTTTTTACAGACTCAATTTAACACTTTAAAATAGCGACGCTCATCTGTTTTTGCGTTGAATCAATCTGTTCATTCATTTTCTTTGATAAAACAATCCCAAATGAACACAATAGAACAGAATTATCCACTTTGGTTCAGAATTCATGTCTGAAAACTCCCTTTAGCTCAGTTCAAGGTTAAATCAGAACCACTTTACTTTCTAACACAGAAATATGTCTCATTTAAAATCATAAGCCTCTATTATAATAAAAGTCAAGGCCATGATGCACATAATCACATTACACATGCATCATACAGACTCCGTTCATGTAGAGACTGTAAATAGAACAGTAAACAGTAACGTATATACAGTCCGAGCTGGAATGTGCTGCACACGCCCTTTTTATATCCACCGTTGAAAAGAGAAACCCCCAAAACCACGTTCTCATGATAAACTCCAGTCTGCGTTAGTGATATCGGCTGAAGTCCATCTGAACGTCGCTCTGTTCACGACCACATCCATAACTCCACCCTCCAGCCACCGCTCTGCCCTCCACACAACACATACGAGAGCGCGTCGGGCTATATTTGACTGCCGTGTTTTATTGAAGACTTCCAAACCAGAAACACATGTCTCTGCGGTCGAGCCAATCAGGGCCAGAGGGCTTTCCGACTGAAGCCGCAGAAGAAGACGAAGGGCTGTTGATAAAAGACATGAAGGGAATGAAGATGGATGAGTTTGTGGTGACGATCGTTCACTTACCTTCAACAGAGACTTTATACAAGCTTTTCACTGATTGTCTTCATCCAGAGCATTCAACAGAGGGTTGTTTTTGGACTACATTCAGTCAGTGTCATCTCCTAAAGTTTATTGTAACAGGAATCATCTGAAAAAATGAGACCTTAAGACGTGATCTAGTCTTTATAATGAAGGATTTTAATAGATGAGAATGATCAGTCCACAGCAGGATTTTGTCCAATCACAGCTCACTTCAGGTAAAAAGGAGCGCTCCCATTGGTCGACACTGATGTCAACAACGAAGGAACAAGGAAATAAACCAAGGAAATGGGTTATTCTGTTGGAAATATGTCTT
>CM072164.1:756548-793754 GCA_036850595.1 Rhyacichthys aspro | reverse complement strand
GAATAATACTATATTTCAAAATAAAACAAGACAACAAGACAGAAATGAAGAAGAAACAGTTCCAGGTTTACAGTGGAAATCTCAGCTGCCAGTTTTTCACATTAGACAGATTATTTTTTACAGTGCACTTCCTAAAAGCCTCAATCACAAACTTGATTTTCCTCTGACGTGTGTTGTTTTAAATCGAGCTCAACAACGTCTTATTTGTCCACTTCACTGTCATTAATGTCAGAAAACCCTTATCATTTCTTCTTTTTGTAATAATCCGGCTCCTGTGAAGGCTTCTGGATCTAACTCTGGTCTTGGTCTCGATCAGTCCCATGTGTCCTGTCCCCTCCGCGCCCATCCCCCTCCCCAACACTCAGAGACAGGCCTCTGGGGGACGTCTGACCGTGAGCGGGGCTTTTCTTCCACAGATCAGTCAGAGTCGTGGCTTTAAGACTGGTTCTCTGTGATTGATGAGAACACACTGGAATATTCTGTAACTACAGTCTGTTCAACCTGAGCAAACACAACGCTTTTAAAATAAGAATAAAATATCAGACGTCAGCTTCTATCTATGATAAATGAGAAATGAAATAATAACCCACAGCTCCAGTATCCTTCACCAGAGAGAGCCATTCTGATCAGAATCCGTTTTATTTCATCCAAATAAATGACTCAAATTCAGCCTTTTTTGCAACTTTTGTCATATTTCCTTTGCCTCTTCTTTACACGAACATCAGCAGTGATTCCTCCTCTTATTATTATTATTATTATTATTATTATTATTATTATTATTATTATTGTTATTATTAATGTTATTATTATTAATGTTATTATTATTATGTGCACACACCTTTAACTGAAGTGATGCCTCATTAAAGTGAACGCTGACAAACATACGGCGACCTGTGGGTGACCTCTGACCTTCACAAGTCCACACCTCGGTCTTTATGTGAAAACCAGACTCTGACCTTTGTCCCTCTCGACCTCTGCCCAGGTCCTGAATGCTCCAGGAACTTCACGGCTCCCCGAGGGGTGATAAAGACCCCCGGATTCCCCGATAAATACCCCAACAACCTGGACTGCACCTTCATGATCTTCGCTCCTAAAATGTCGGAGATCCTGGTGGAGTTCGACAGCTTCGACATGGAGCCGGACACCACGCCGCCGCCGGGGGCCCTCTGCAGATACGACTGGCTGGAGATCTGGGACGGCTTCCCCGCAGGTGAGGGGCGGGGCTGCGGGGCGGGGCTAAAGGAAATGGGTGGGGTTATAGGAAAGGGGTGGGGTTAAAGAGAAGGGGTGGGATTAAAAACAGAAAAAAGAGATGTTAATAACTTGTTTTGTAAAAAGAACAAGACAAGCCTGTTCAAATCCAACTAAAACCTGTTCAAATCCAACTAAAACCTGTTCAAATCCAACTAAAACCTGTTCAAATCCAAATAAAAACTGTTCAAATCCAACTAAAACCTGTTCAAATCCAAACAAAACCTGTTCAAATCCAACTAAACCCTGTTCAAATCCAATTAAAACCTGTTCAAATCCATCTAAAACCTGTTCAAAACCAACTAAAACCTATTCAAATCCAACTAAACCCTGTTCAAATCCAATTAAAACCTGTTCAAATCAAACTAAAACCTGTTCAAAACCATCTAAAACCTGTTCCAATCCATCTAAAACCTGTTCAAATCAAACTAAAACCTGTTCAAAATCATCTAAAACCTGTTCAAAACCATCTAAAAACTGTTCAAATCCAACTAAAACCTGTTCAAATCCAATTAAAAACTGTTCAAATCCAACTAGAACCTGTTCAAATCCAATTAAAAACTGTTCAAATCCAACTAAAACCTGTTGAAATCCAAATAAAACCAGTTCAAATCTGTTTTTATTATTATTTAAAGAGACTCTGTTAAATTAGAACAAAGAGGTTGTAAATAAAGTGAAGTGGGAGGGTCTCAGAGAGCGATATATAAGTGATTATTGAAGTAACAGTACATTTACTCAAGTACATCCACACGGCTCTGCAGAGGAGCGAGGGTCCGAGGGGGTTCGGGGGGGTCCGGGGGGGTCCAGGGGGGTCCTGGGGGCTCCAGGGGGGTCCAGGGGGGCGTCAGGATGGATGTCTGCCCTCAGGATGTGGTTCGACTGAGCGCTGAACAGGAACGAGAGCAGAAATAGGTCGAAACAGACGAGACAGACGCAGGAGCAGAGGCTCAGCAACTGGAGGTATTTTTAGAAAAAGGGGGTTTACAGTCTTCAGTTCAGTTGGACCAACGGAGGAGAAAATAAATCCTGAGAAACAAAAACTCACAATTTAATGTTATTTCATGTTTAATTTGTTTGTTTTTCAATCAATTTACAAAATGTAAAATTGAGAAAAAGAGACAAAAACCTTACATTTTTAGAGTGATCCCAGAACAAGGACATGATGGAGTAACTCTGACCCAGCAACAGTTTAGTCCAGTCTGGCCTGGTTTAGTCCAGTCTGGTCTGGTTTAGTCCAGTCTGGTCTGGTCTGGTTTAGTCCAGTCTGGCCTGGTTTAGTCCAGTCTGGTCTGGTTTAGTCCTGTCTGGTCTGGTTTAGTCCAGTTTGGTCTGGTTTAGTCCAGTCTGGTCTGGTTTAGTCCAGTTTGGTCTGGTTTAGTCCAGTCTGGTCTGGTTTAGTCCAGTTTGGTCTGGTTTAGTCCAGTTTGGTCTGGTTTAGTCCAGTTTGGTCTGGTTTAGTCCAGTCTGGTCTAGTTTAGTCCAGATCCTTCACAAACTGAGACAGAGGAACTAATAATGATTTGATTCAGAATTGTTTTCTGTTTTTTGACTTTGTATTTTATAAACTAATAAACTTTCTTTATATTTTACTTCACTTTTTAAATCCTCTCCTGTATTAAACCGTTCTGTGTCTCAGTCCAGTTCTGTCCTGGAGCCGTTATTGTTCTCAGTTTGAGGCGTTCATTGTTCCCTCCGTTTGGACCGTCACCTGAACGCCTCACGTCTCTCCTTTGTCCATTGTTGTGTGACGAGGCGTTCACAGGTCTGTGCTGCCGTCAGGAGCCCACGGCGCTCAGGCTGGGCCCATTTGGCTGCTCCCTTTGAACCGGAGCCAGCTCACATCACACGGTGAGGCTCTGAGGCCGGTCACATGATCCGAGCGAGCCAATCAGAGCAGAGCTACAAGACGCTCCGCTTTAAATTCACTTCAGAAATGTTCAGTGTTTGCCAATGACACAAATTCTTGGTCCAATTCACAGAAAATACATAAAAGTGTGTTATACCAAGAAAAAATATTGATAATAATTAAAGTGGATTACATAATGTTACTAAAATGAGTCGTTATTTTACTGTTTTTCCAGTTTTCTCGTCGACAGCAGTTTTAAGCATGTCCTCAGGTAAATACATAAATATAGCTGTAGTCTCTGTGGGATTTTTCATTTTCCAGCCGATGGCACTGACAGCACTTCCAGATAAAGCTGTAATATTGGAGAGTAATCCTCCACAGTTTGTCGCGTCTGCTCCAAAGTGTAACTGATAAATATAATCCAGCTCAAACCGAGGCCTGCTCCGAATATAAACCACACACCGTCCACACCAGACGTAAAAACTCTGCTTTTATCTGATTGAGGAAGATAAATGTACCTCTTACTCCTGAATATGAATCATTCAGAGCTCAGTGTCTCGAGGTGTCACATGACTCTGACACAGGTGTAAACAGCTGCTCAGGTGCAACACACACTGTCCCAACAACTACCAAATCTAAGAGTCAGACGATCGAAAAATAATGTTGGCAAAAAGAACCATTTAGAATTAATAGTTTTCATCGCAAGACTCATGTTAAAAGACACATTTTTGAATTTTTGAAATATTTATTGATATATATCCTTGATTATTAGATGAGAACAGATTATTAAATGAATTTGAACAGGTTTTAGTTGGATTTGAACAGGTTTTAGTTGGATTTGAACAGGTTTTAGTTGGATTTGAACAGGTTTTAGTTGGATTTGAACAGGTTTTAGTTGGATTTGAACAGGTTTTAGATGGATTTAAAGTGGTTTTAGTTTGATTTGAACAGGCTTTAGTTGGATTTGAACAGGTTTTAGTTGTATTTGAACAGGTTTTAGTTGGATTGAGCAGGTTATAGTTGGATTTGAACAGGTTTTAGATAGATTTGAACAGGTTTTAGTTGGATTTGAGCAGGTTATAGGTGAATTTTAACAGATTATAGGTGGATTTTAACAGGTTTAGTTGGATTTTAACATGTTATAGTTGGATTTGAACAGGTTTTAGTTAGATTTGAACAGGTTTAGGTGTATTTGAACAGGTTTAAGTTAGATTTGAACAGGTTTTAGTTGGATTTGAACAGGTTTTAGTTGGATTTGAACAGGTTTTAGTTGGATTTGAACAGGTTTTAGTTGGATTTGAACAGGTTTTAGTTGGATTTGAACAGGTTTTAGTTGGATTTGAACAGGTTTTAGTTGGATTTGAACAGGTTTTAGTTAGATGTGAACAGGTTTAGGTGTATTTGAACAGGTTTTAGTTGGATTTGAACAGGTTTTAGTTGGATTTAAACAGGTTTTAGTTGGATTTAAACAGGTTTTAGTTGGATTTGAACAGGTTTTAGTTGGATTTGAACAGGTTTTAGTTAGATTTAAACAGGTTTTAGTTGGATTTGAACAGGTTTTAGTTGGATTTGAATGGGTTTAGGTGGATGTGACCCTCTGTTTCTGTCCCTCTTTAACCCGGACCCTCGCCCTGTTTCTGTCCCGCTGCAGTGGGCCCTCACATCGGACGTTACTGTGGACAGACGTCTCCGGGACGGGTGGTCTCTTACACCGGGATCCTGTCCATGACCATCACCACAGACAACGCCATCGCCAGAGAGGGCTTCTCCGCCAACTACACCATCCGCGAGAGGAGCCCCCCGCCCGGACACGACAGCCAGGGTCAGTGGGAGGGGCTAACGGGTCAGTGGGAGGGGCTAACGGGTCAGAGGGAGGGGCTAACGGGTCAGTGGGAGGGGCTAAATGGTCAATGGGAGGGGCTACAGGGCCAGAGGCAGTTCCATTATTTATTTATTATCATTTTATTATTTATTATATTCACTATTAAAGGACATTATTATTACTATTATTATTATTATTATTATTATTATTATTATTATTATCATTATTATTATTACTATTATTATTATTTATTATTGTTATTATTATTATTATCATTATTACTATTATTATTATTATTATTATTATTATTAATTTTATTATTTATTATTGTTTTATTATTATTATTATTATTTATTGTTATTATTATTATTATTACATTATTATTATTATTATTATTATTATTATTATTATTATTATTATTATTATTATTATTATTATTATTATCATTATTATTATTATTATTATTATTATTATTATTATTATTATAGTTCATTTTTCCAACAGAGTCAAATGTAAAGTGTTATTATCCAAAGTCGAGCAGATGTTTCTAAAGACACATCTTCAGTTCTGAGTCTGATCTCTGTATAAATCCTGGAGAGAGTTATGTCTGTTCTCTGACTTCAGTGACCCTCCCTTCTGTGACCTCCGTGACCTCCGTGACCTCCGTGACCTCCGCTCAGGAATGTGCTCCTCAGAAGTGTCCACAGCTCCCACAGAGACATAATAACCTTTAGACCAGTTAATGTACAGTTTATGGCCTTTTCATTCGTTTACAAAGGCTCTCAGTCCAGCTCCAGTCCGACAACGCCATACACCTGCAGCAGTAGAAATCAGATTAACGTTTACATGAAAGGTTTTAGTTAATAATGTGAGTTTCTGAGTCGTCCTGTAGTGAGTGCTGCTGCTGTGTCTCTAACATCTGTAGACTTCCTCAGGACCCTCCCTTCCTTCCTGAGACCCCTGCTGCTGCTGGACTCAGACCTGATCCTGGCTTTTTGAGAAGTCCATAAAAACTGGAAATAAGATATGATGAAATATGATTGAAAACATTTGAGTTGGAATACAGGCTTTTCTCCTAAATCTGATTCATCAAACGTAGAGATGAACACGTTGGGAATTAAATGTTGGACTTATTTTGGTCTTTTTTGCCGTCACGTCCAGCGAGGATCACAGTGATTGATGATATTAGATGTGTTTAGATGTTGTCTCATGTTCATAATCAGAGGAATAGTTTTGTTTTGTTCTGGGTAAATGGGTTGAAATGCCACAGAACAGAGCTTCAGTCCCGTCCACACCAATAAAATCCCCTCTGTTCTGATGACTTTAGTGTAAACAGATCCGGTGGGTTGTGTTTTTTCTGCAGAGTTCGCGTGTCTGGAGCCTCTGGGGATGGAGTCTGGAGACATCAGCTCAGATCAGATCTCAGCGTCCTCTCAGTACAACTCTAACTGGTCTCCAGAACGATCCCGGCTGCACTTCCAGGAGAACGGCTGGACTCCCTCCGACGACACGGTCCGAGAGTGGATCCAGGTAAGACCCGGGACCCTGGACCGAGGGTAAAAACTCACGTCTACAGCACTACTCGCTATAGTCTCCTGGATTTTCAACTAAAACCTTTTCAGATCGATCTAAGTCAGTGACCAAGAACTGAAGCTGGACAGGATCATAGATTTTTATATCTTTTATATAGTTCTATGTCAATTATTTCAAAACAGAAAAAACTGAGAGTTATTGTGATGTGTTTGACTTTGACTGATTATTGAAAGGTGTCTCTCTTTAACTTTAAACCAAGACAAATCAAATGCATTCATACTCTCATTTTCAGCCCATTTTCATCTTTGCCTTTTCACTGAAGCAGAAATATTGCACCACTTTAAGACGCTCTGAGATCTGATTATTGTTCACTCATTTGTTCCACTCTTCTGCACTGACAAAAATAAACCTTAATGCATTATTTAGTTTCCTCTTAAGCCCAGGCCACATTTGTCGTTTTTATTACGAAGTCTGGCTCTAAACATGAAGATGGAAGTCTAACCATAATTCAACACAAGGTGCAGAGTTATTTTTGCTGTAATTTAAGCTGAAGGTGGGGCCGTTGTCTCCGGGGCGCTCCATTGTCCCGACAGGAACTCATAAATGCACGCTCACAAAGCCCTCACTTCCTGTATGTGGCCTTTAAACAGGAAGTGGACAGGAAGTGGGTCTGGAGGCGACTTATTAAAGCTCTATTGTTCGTCTGGGGACAGCTTTAACTGCAGCAGCTCCCTCTTGGGACGGCCAATAGGAACAGCACGGTTTAATGGGAAATAGAACGAGAGGGAACATTTATGTGCACAAAGACAGAAGGGTTTGTCCATAAAACACAGAGTTTTCCTGCTTTTCTGATTATCACATGTCCTCAGGCCCAGATATTTCACCTGCAACTTAAACCAGACTTTCAACAGACTGAACCTGGTATTGTTTCTTCTAGTTAAAACCCAAATAGTTTATTATAAAATCAATAATTTGTGAAAAAACAGTCTTTCTGATCCATCTAGTGTTTATTGTAAGTGATTGTAACAGATGAGAACCTCTATTCAGGAACAGAAAACCTTGGACAATCACATGCTCCAAAAAGGAGCGCTCCCATTGGTCGACACTTGTCACATGACGTTCCAGGAAGTTTAATAGCTGCAGATAAAGTGTATTTTCAGCTGAATATGTCTTTTAACAGAGAAACAGCTGAAAAAAGAAAAGCATCAACAGAGAAAAGGGAGACAACGTAAAACACAGATAAATACTGTCAATTCAATCACGTAATGTTTAACGAGGAGGAGATAATTGTCGTCCTGACGCTGAAGTCACAGCTAAGCTAACGCTAAACTCTAAACTTCAGTTTGGTCAAATGGATTAGTATTTTGTGGTTTTATTTTTTAATAAAAGAGAAGCAGGAGAGGTCCCTAGACTGATTTTGGAGGAGAGTCTGAGACAGAGACAAAAAAAGAACATCAGGAAGAGATTTAAATAAACTTTTATGTTTTACTGAAATGTTTTACGTTACTTTTTTACCCAAATTAGTCGGGTTCCAGTGGATTTCACTTCAGGAATGGGTTGAACTTGACAGGCTGCTTTTATGGCCTCTTTATTCTGAGTGTATTGTTTTTCACAAGTAAAATTCTGACGTGTTTATTAACTGTGATTATATTTCAGTTTATGTTCTTGAATATCAGAAGTCTCAGGGTGTGTTTGTTTCTTCAGAACTCAGACGTCTAAAGGAGCTCAAGCAGAAAGAGGAGCATGAATTACAGAGAAAATTGTCTTTTTAGCTTTTCCCAAGAGTGAAAAAACAAACCAGATCAATAGTGTCCTGCATGAGCGCTCGGACCGGGGCTTTTTCCTTTGGACCGAACTAAACTGATTGTTTCACGTCTTTGGATTCACAACAGAGACCTCCTCAGTCTCTTTTTGTCCACATTTATGTTATATATATATGTTTATTTTTGTAGTAAACCTCCAGCAGCGCTTCATCTAACACCAACTGAAAAAGCTCCGAGCCTTTTCTGCCGCGAGAAATTCATGTTCAAGTGCATTTTTACATTTCCATTTTTCCGTTTTATTTGATGAAGTGTGTCGAGGCGCAGTGTGTTGCCTACAGCCTTTTATTCATCAAACTCCAGAAGAAAATGACGACTGGGTTAATTCATGCGTGGCTCACTCCTTTTTCTGCAAACAGCTCTATTATTCATTTAAAGGCATTTATATTTTATCAGCCGCTGCTATTTTCAGGTTGAGGATGTTGTGGCAGAGGCTGCTCATTATCTGCAGTTCAAATAAATATATTATCAGGTTTTGAACTGTACGCACTCATTTTATCATTAAATTGTTTATTAAATAGAAATATTTCATGTGTATGTAAACGATCCAAGGGAGAACTGAAAATATTGGTAGTTTTACATCAAGGGCTGACTTCAGTGAAAGAACATTTAAAGAGATTTTCACAGTGATTTACTGAACGGTTTCAGTTCCATTTTCTACAAAAACAAGGCAGTTTATGTTGAGTTTTGACACATTTGACATTTTGACTTCACACATGTTCCAGATTTACTAATGTTTCACTTTAAAAAAAACAGATTTAAAGGAAAAGTGTGGACACAGGTGATTTAAACGGGTTTCTTTTGGGGAAGTTCACATTTCATAAATAAATAAAAACATGATAAATACATACACCTCTAAGTTTTAGCCCAAAGGAAGTATATCCTAACTTTTTGCGTCAGTTGTACATTTATTTTTCTGTCACATTTAAACCTGTTCAGATGTGACTGGGTTTGTGTTTATGGAATATATGGCACTTACACTTTTAGCTTTAAGTTTTAAGTTTATGTCCATTTTCTTGCTGCTGAGACTTGGTTTGTGTGTTAGACCTTAATTAAATAAATGGCATTTAATGTAATATAGGCCTTCTTTATTTTGAACGACGTTTATTTCTTACTGATTCAGTTTAAGACTTGATCAGAGACAGGTTCTGGGCTTGAACTGAAGAGAAATGAACCATAAATAAATGCATCTTAATTGTATTTGAGGCTGGCCTTAATAAAAGAGTTCATTTCATGTCTTTATTAAACTGAGGCTGTTTCTACTGCCTCTATGTAAACAGTGACATGATGCACGTGTAAAGCTGCACGGATCAGGTCATACGTGTGGACCACTCATTACACAAGAACCGTCTGATTGGCTTCATATTTGATTTAATGTTGTCGTTTCCAGAGCCATTGTCTGCCGTAGACGCTCTGAGTCTAAAATAAGTAAGACTTGTTTGTGTCAGAGGTAGCTTCCTTCGACTCGAGCCATTGTCCTTCGTCTGATGAACTTACAATCTGCTGAAACCGGAAAATACTCCAGTTTAAAAAGTTCGACTCGTTCCCGTCGAGAAGGGCCCAAAGGCACAAAAGATAAACTGTGTAAAAGTAATGAAATAAATGTGAAAGTTAAAAGAAACGCTTAATAAAAGTAAATCCTGGTGGAATTACACTGGTCTTATCTCTTCTCACTTTTCTGCTGAAATTATGATCTGAGGCTAAAACCGCAGATAAAGAGTCTTCAGATGGACGTTTATCTGAGAGCGGCGCCGCTCAGAGACGAAGATTCACCGACGAAGATGTAACCGACCGTTATCTTCAGAGAGAGACCGATAAGAGAAACCCTTACAGTGAGCTTTAGAGAAGTTTGAGTTACGTCCACGAGAGACAAGAGCTGTTTTATAAAAGACCGTCTCAGGATTCACAAATTTAAATGAGACTTTAATGACCTTTGGAAAAGTTGGACGGAGTTAATGTCCTTCATAAATACTGCTCCGTTTCAGTTTTTATTGAGACTTTATTGATTTAAAGAAAGAATATGATGCTTTTTATGAGAGGAATTAAAAGGTAATGAGTAAAACTGGATGTGTATTAAAATAGAGACATTAAAATGCATTTGATTCAAACTCACAGGAAACAGTGGATTTAACAAAATAAAAGGACATTTATCAGTTTTGGCAAAGAATTTTATTACTTCAGCCGTGGATTTATTACTGAAAGAAAACCTGAACAATTAGAACCAGTCTCCTTAAACTGTCCCCTTGTCCTCTTGTCCTCTCGTCACTTCCGCCCCCCCCCCCCCCCCCCGCCCCCCTCCCCCGTCCTTCATCCTCTCGTCCCCTCGTCCCCCCGTCCCCCCGTCCTCTCGTCCAGATGTGGTCCAGATGTGATGGGGTTCTTCCTGCTGCCGTCAGACGTCTTCGAGACAAATGTCTATAAATACCTGGCGTCAGGAGGAAGTCTTTCCTGTTTTTACGTCAAGTCCGTGTAGTGTTTTACAGCGGTTCCTCCTGGAGCCCTCCCTCAGAGAACACACGGCTCACATCGGGCTCTTATCTTGAAAAACTGATCATATTTCAGGTGGCCCTTCATTTCTTTGAGGTTTAACGTATTCAGAAAGGTTCTTCCTCTCGACTTGTTCCCTGCTCTGGGACACGGGGCTTTATGTTCGGTGTTTTCTTCAGATTAGAGCCTATCACTAGAGCTTCTTCCGTTCTCAATGTCTGTGTTAGACTTTTCCAGAAAGAGGATAATGTATATGTTCTGGTAAAATGATACTTATATATATATACTATTATTATTATATACTTATATATGTGTATACGGGTTCAGTCTCTGGAGATTCAAAATTGAATGTAATGTGTCTTAAACTAAAGCTCTGCTCAGTTCGTGGATCTGTACAAACATTTAACACGAACATTTGACTAAAGTGTTTTTGTTAAATTTCAAGTTTAGATCTTGTAGGAGACACAGTTCAACTTTCTGTTCCTGAGTTTGGCCGATGTCGGACAAATAACAATGACTTTGACAGAACTGAACCTGAGTGATTCAACTGATCAGAGTTTAATCAAACTGAGCTCAGCTTGTGGAGCCTTTATGGTGTGTTCATGTGCTCGGAACATTCTAAACCGTAACAACAGGAAGATGGAGGATGGAAAAAACTAGTGTCAAATGATCAAGTTCTTAAAGTGAAAACAGTTGGTCTGAAACATGTTTAAATGACTTATATTAAACTGGAGGAGGAAGCTAACGTTAAACACACACATTTAGGTGTTTTTCGGTTCCAGGTGGACTTGGGCTTCCTCCGGTTCGTCACGGCCGTCGGGACTCAGGGCGCCATCTCCAAAGAGACCAAGAAGCACTACTTTGTTCGCTCGTACAAAGTGGACCTGAGCTCGAACGGAGAGGACTGGGTCACGGTGAAGGAGGGCTCCAAACAGAAGGTGAGACAACAGAAGGTCTTTGATGAGGAAGCACAGGTCCTGAACCCGTCTGAGGATAACTCTGACTCCTCCGTGTCATGTCGTGGTGCGGTTTTTTCAGTTGTTTGATGGAAACAAAAACCCGACGGACGAGGTGCGGTCGTTCCTGCCCAAACCCACTCTGACCCGATACATCCGGATCAGACCCATGTCGTGGGAGCAGGGCATCTGTCTGCGCTTCGAGCTCTACGGCTGCAGGACCTCGGGTAAGACCCGGGTATTAACCCCAGCCTCGATGGAGCCTCCTCTGTTAACATGCTTTATTATGTTGCACCTAAACTCTTTTATTATTGTATTCATTTAGATTATGGTCCCTTCAGGTCTTAGCAGGATTTCTTCAGGTTTTTGACACTGACAGATATATTTTTCATCTTAAGTCATAGAATTATTAGATCAGTTGTGTTCGATGTTGCACTGATTTAAAACCAGACCAGGCTTTAGACTTGATTTGTTGAATTCAAGGCAAACAGTTGAAATACAGTAAAGTTGTCTGTTTTTGTTTCTCCAAAAGTACAGTTTTACAAGGCATTTCCTGAAAGAGAAGAAGAGAGAGTGAAACGGTGTAAATTCAGAACAGAACTGATCAGAGTCAGAGGCAGCTCTGGTTCTAATCTCAACAGCTGCAGATGTTTTGAGGATAAGGTCCAAGAATCGAGCCTGAGCTGAACATTTTCAAAGAGTTGATCTAAATAAACAGTCACCAGAACACACCGCGTCAACATAAGATCCCAGAGACTGGTGCTGGCCGTTGGGATTTTAATGGGGTTTTTTTTCTTGCTACTGGTGTAAAAAAGTAATTCAAATATGTTTTTTATTATATTGAACACAACTCCAACAGCAGCAGTGAGCATTACTCTCAGAGAAAATAAATCAGTTGAGGTCAGATACTTTATAGTCTGAGCCTGTCTCCATAAACATGTCTAATATCATTTCTGCTGCAAACAAAGTAAAAGACGTTAAAAGCCTCTGAACTCGAGGCTAATTTGCATAAATCATTAAAGTAGTCGTTTCTGTTTCTGAACTTCTCTAAACCACAGTGTTTCAGGGAAATATGCTGCTTTCTCTGTGATTATTAGTTTTTATCGTCAGACTTTATTGGAGCTGCTCTGGAGCTGACAGCAGCGTTAGAAGAGAGTTAGAAGAAATGTGTTTTCTGTTCCATTTGTTTTGCTAGATTTGACATCGTCCAAAATATAAAAACTGGTATTAATCTAACTCCATGTACAGCCCAGCCCTACTCAAGACTGTTCCAGCAAGATCCGGCTCAAATTAAGCCCTGGCTTTAGACAAATATAATTATCTTTTCTCTTAGTGGCTCTTTTGTTGGGTTTCCTTTATCTTCTCTACATTCTGGCTCCTGGACAAACTCTCTCACTGTTCACTGTTGGTTTAAAATAATGTCTTCTTCCAAACTCCTCGCTCCATTTCTCCTCCTCATCATCACTAACCCCGGGTCGTGATGTGCCACGGGCCGGTCTCAGCTGGAGAGGCTCATGAAGCACACATTAGGCTCTCAGTCAGAACGATGGAGCTGAGAAAACGGCAGGAAGCACAGTCCGTCTGTAAAACTGAAGATGGGTCGTGTAGGATTAATGTACGATAAAATAAATCCTCAGAAAACGGTTTCAGCTCAAACACTGGCTTCTGTTCAGACAAAGAAACTGTGAAAATGATAATTGAGCAAAATGAGCTTTAAAAGAAAGGTTAGAGTCAATTAATAAACCAAAATATTTATATTCACTAACAATCTGTCATTTTTTAAAGGAACATTTGCTAAAATATAATATTAATATTCACCCAAACACTGTCTGTTCACCTCAGAAAGCTCATGTTAGAAATTGGAATAAAATGAAATGGAGTGAAACAAATGGATGAAGCTTGTTGGAAAATGAGTGAACCTGGATTCAGGAAGAAAAAGCCCTGCTTTAGTGAAGCTCCATCAGAACCGCTCAGTAAACCCTCCTCCCGCTGCTCCGTTTCCGTCGGGTTCGTGGGCTTCGACACCGACTGAACGAGGCCGGGACGCCCCAGCGCGGACCCGAGACCACGACAGTCTGCTCCCACAGGACGTCCCACTGCTGCTATTTCAGGCGTTTGAGCGAAGTGTGGGAATCTTCTCCACAACTAACTTTAGTCTCTTTGGAGACGGTGGTATTTGGAGGGTATTTAGTTAAATGTTTTCACATGTTGAGGTTCTGATGGTTGCTGAGCTTCATTTATTTATATATGTCTATTTTTTACCAGGTTTTCCCAAAACTCAGACAAAGACATCATTTCCATCACTTCTCAATAACTGTTTTTTATTATTATTTTCAGTTCCTTTAAACATGTCGACAAAACCTGCACAATTTTGAAAACTATATAGTTTTGGTATTATTTCTGATTTCAACTTAAAAATTAGCAATGTGATGGAAATGACACAAAATAATAATTCTAACTAAAAAAAACATAAACATGACATTAAATGACATCGTGTCATTTCTGTCTCTTGATAAAGTGAAATAGAAATGACATTTTGTCACATTTTTGGAAAAATTCTTCCAGTATTAGCATTAACACCAACTATACACAAAATACACAACATAAAATGTTATCTATTATTTTTACATTTAAGAAAATGTAGGGTGTTTAGAAATGTTTACAGATTGATTTTTCTCTTGCTGCAGTTGCTGCTTTTTCCCAGAAGTTCATGTTGTTTCACTCAGAGACTGGTTGTTGCAAAAATCCCCAAATAAATAGGTTGTTTTGTTTTAGTTTTTTGAGCCAAAGACACGAACATCTCTGTAGTTGGAGAATCAAACTTAAATCCATTTTCCACATCGAGCCGGCTGTAATATCTGGGACCCTCAGCTGCAGTGTTTGGATATTAAAGCTGTGGATCAGATAAATGTTTCCGTAGAAGAGTCTGGTGGAGAAACGCTCCCACGGTGTGACTTTACTGCCACTATTCTTCATAAAAAGTCAGTGTGAGTTTGTTTTCATGAGTTTAAAGTGCGCTCCGAGGAATGGAACAGATGAGAGAAAAGTTTATATGTGTTGGATTTTATTAGAATCCATCAACGAAAGAAAGTCAGTGTCTTTGTTAACCCTTTGTAAAAGTGGAGGATTTGAACATTTCTTAATATTTCTTCCTTTTTATGGAACTATTTAGTTTTAAAGACACAAAATTCAAAGATTGTCCAGGACCAGGAGGGTTTAGAGAATCATTTTCTTTGATGAAAGTCCTGCTGAATCCAGAATAAAAAGGATCCTGGGTTGTTTTTCTCAGACTACCCCTGCTCCGTGATGCTGGGGATGGTCTCGGGGCAGATCACAGACGCTCAGATCAGTGCCTCGTCCTACGCCGACCGGGGCTGGGTGGCAGAGAACGCCCGGCTGCTGACGGGACGCTCGGGCTGGACGGGACAGCAGACCAAACAGCCCTTCAGGAACGAGTGGCTGCAGGTGGGTCCAGAGCTGAACCCTAACCCACCCTAAAGCCCCAACAGCAAAATAATCAAATAAAACATGCTCCGCACTCAAACTGAACCAGGTTTTGGGTTTTGGAGAGAAATCGACTGGAGAAACAGAGACTAATTCATTTAATAATTGCACTTGAAGACTGTTAAGAATGAAATTTAACAAGAATAAAAAGGCACAAATGTAAATGTAAATGAATAGTGTTGTCCTAATGAGTTATGGATGTGGAGATAAATCTGTCACTGTTGTGTTTGAAGGTGGACCTGGTCCAGGAGAAGTTAGTGAGCGGCGTCGTGATTCAAGGAGGAAAACACCGCGACAGAAACGTCTTCATGAAGAGGTTTAAAGTGGGCCACAGTCTGGACGGACAGGACTGGAGCATCGTCCGAGAGGACAACACCACCAAGCCCAAGGTCTCTGCTTTTACTCAAACACTGTCAAAAATAAAGAGTGTTTACTGTGAATCAACAGAAGAGTAACAGAAGAGACAGTGAGTTTGTGGAATTCCAAACCACTGAAGTCTGCTCAGAGCGACGTGACGGAGCTGAACAGAGAACAGCCCCCGAGCTCAGAGATGGGGGTTTCTGAGGAGAAGTCATGAATGTATTATAGGAACATTCCCCAAAGACCACAGAGTAAAAATACAAGTCTGTAACTTAATGTAAAGGACAGGAGCTTTATTCTCTGCAGAAAACTACAAAAATAAACCCAATAATGTCTCAGACTGTGGCGGGAAGTGGGTTTAGAAACAGTGTCTCGCAGCTGTTCGTTCAGAGCCCCTCGAGTCCTGGAAAAGTCCTGAAGACAACCTTCTTCATGAACAAGAGTATTTAGAGCTATGGGATTATTATCTTGTATGAATCTGGTTTTTGCCAAAATGTCAGCTTCTTGTGGGAAGCTTGTTGTAATGATCGGGTCAGTTTTACTGATCAATGGTTTCACACAAAATAGAGACAAAGTTCTCTGAACTGAGAACTACATCAATATCTTGTGTTCACAAGAAAACCCAGAGGAAGGAGATTCATTTTCTCAACGAGGTCTGCACTAAGTCCAGACCAAACTGAACCAAGGTCCAAGTTTGGTGATTGTTGATAGTTCAGACATGATTTTAATCAAATAAGCCACGTTATAATAAAGGCTTTTCATCTCTTCACCTGTTTTATTGATAAAGAGACTTCCCTAAACTGAAGAGCACCAGAAGAACATATCTTTTCACTGACTCTGGTCACATCCAAGTAGCACTCTCTCCTGCTTTTGTCAAACTGAGCAACAGAAAACAGAAAACAGTATAATCTATGTGTTTTTAAACCAGTTTCCCTCCGTTCTCTCTTCTTCATGAGTTTAATTGACTTCCTGTATTTGGTCTAAAGTCTGAACTATCTCCAGACTCTCTTCTCAAACAAACGGACCTTGGTTCAGTTTGGACTGAGACCAAAGACCACGGTCCTGGAGCTTTCTCCTGAAGGTTCAGACCAAACAGATCCAGGAGGAAAAAAACACAGCAGTGACTGACAATAAAGAGTCTGAAGTTTCTCTAAATGAAGGTTGTGGCTGTGACATTTTTAGACAAAGACTCTTTTAAACCTTTGACACTTGCTGTTTTCTGTTTGATCTGTTGATCATAATGAACTAATGATGTGACAGATTATATTCAGAGCATGTTTCTGCTGCAGTGAATAATGACCTCCTATTTTTACTCCTCACTCTGGAGCTCCACCAGTGTTTTCTCAAACCAAGAGTCCCTTTGGTGGTTATTATGCTGAGCTCAGGTAACAGCAGCGTGTGCCTCATGTTTATGGATGAGAGTCCACCGCAGCCACTGCCTAAATGCACTGGGAAAAAACTGAAGGTTATGGAGATTTATTAAGTGTTTTTATTAAAAGAGAAAGGACAGAGCTGCTGTTCTAGGTCAGTGATGTAAATGTGTGGTCTTCTTCTAATTCTGTGTGTTTTCTTCATTTCTGGCAGATATTCATCGGTAACTCAAACCACGACACTCCGGAGCTGAGGCCGGTGGGTCCCATCCTGACACGGTTCGTCCGGATTTACCCTGAACGAGCCACGACCGAGGGCCTGGGTCTGAGGCTGGAGCTGCTGGGCTGTGAGCTCGACGGTACGAAGCCATCATTAAGACAAATTATTGTTTTTACAATAAACTATGTGGGTTTACACCATTTTCACAACGAGAGAAAAAATATATAATGTACAGTCTGTTTAGAACTGGTTAAGCTTACTTTTTGTTTTTGTTTTTCATGCAGTGTCACGGTTACACATTTCAGAATAAAATATCCTAGTTTAATAATCAGAAAACACACAGTGAATCTTGGTCTTTCTGGATGGTCTTGTTTAGGCCTTAGCTCGTCCCATTTTCATTCAAAGCTTGGAACACAATGGATTAGCTGATAATAGAAGAAGAAAAGACACTTGCTAACAAGGTGAAGATGAATTGAGTTTGTTAAAAGATATAATATTCACTTTAGAGCATTGATTTTGAGTCAGATTTGCAGGATTTCTTCACAAGAACGTGTGTAAAAAACAGCTTAAGACTCAGAATAATTAAACCATCACTTTAAATTCCTCCTTCTCCTCAGAAATCACCACCACAGCGCCCCCTACCACCGCGGAGGCCTCCACTCTCCCCATGACCACGTTTGGGGCCACGACCACGGCCCCCATCACCGTCCCCGGGACCAGCACGGCTCCGGACTGTGGGGAGGGTCAGGACTGCGGGACGGAGACCGAGGGTCCCGACGACTACGACTCTGTCACAGGTAACGGCTCTGGGACGATACGGAGATGAGCTCTGTGTTTAATCCGGCGTATTTATGACAATCATTAATAATCACTGTCCCAATCGGATCAATGAAAACACAGGCCCCTCCCCTCTGAGCCGATAGTTAAATAGTTCTGATGTAGAGGGTGCACGAAAATGTAGGCATCTGTGTGGGAGGGGCCTGTTTCCTGACCTCTGACCCTTCCATCTGTCCACAGCAGGAGGAACGGCTCTGATCGACTCCATCCTTCCAGAAGACATGATCCCAGGTGAGAACAGACGCAGAAAACTCCTCTTTAGCTTCATGTTTAACACAAATACTGCTCCATACGTCATTATGGATTTATTTAGTTTTGGGTCAGGGTTTGGAATAGAAAAGGAGGAAGGGCAGAGGTAGAGGAGGTAGAGGAGGTAGAGGAGGTAGAGGAGGTAGAGGAGGTAGAGGAGGAAGGGCAGGTGCAGGGGAGAGTCTCGTGGGTCTCATTAGTGGAGCCCAGCGTCGGTGAAGACAGGCTGCAGCCGTGAACTCAGATGAAGCCGGTGTGTTCTGAGGCTCGAGAGGCTCAGGTCAGAGCTGTGTTTATCAGAGAAGTAACCACAGACTTTTTTAGGAAGAAAATAGTTGTGTGCTTTTATGTATTTAGAGTATTTGCTGCTGTAGACCTCGGCTCCAGTTTCTGCAGCAGGGTTTGTGCAGGCATTCGGATTGAATCTTGTTTATTTATTTGCTTGTTTGTTTTTGTATTAAGTGCTAATCCATTTTTATTTTCTTGAAAGATGGTGTATTGTTTTAAACATGTCGGGTTCCATCAGCAGACAGGACTACTGTGTGCTCTTTTGTTGTTGTCTTTTAGCCTAAACCCTAACACTTTTACAAACGTTTACTGTAAAAAGTTCTGGTCCTAAAATGGAACCTTGAGGGACTCCACATATGACACATTTCATTTATAACCCTTCATTACAACAGACTGAGGTAAGTTTCTAGGCACAAAAGAACTCTTGGATGATTAAAATGATGGCAGCATTTACGGTGACAGTGGCTTTTGGGTGAAAACAGTTTGTCCTTGTTTTAATTTTCCTATAACGGTGTAAAAGTTTTAAATGCCTCCTCCTCAGAGATCGAGGGTTAACTCCTGTCACCACTACTTCCTGTTTGACTGGTGTTCTGTAGAGAAATGTCGTCCGGTCTCTGTGTTTAGCTCTGTCTCTGTCTCTGCTGCAGCGTACGTGTGGTTCGCCTGTAACTTCGACTTCTCGTCCTTCTGCGGCTGGACCAGCGAGACCGGACATGGCGCCGAGTGGCTCATCCAGACCCACGGGGCCCCGCCGGTCCACAAGGGCCCCACGCTGGACCACACAGGTAAGAGCCAGAGGAACGCCACATGAGTAGAACCAAAAATGACCCTCCTACCGCCCTCCTGAGATGATTTTTTTGAGGAAAACAAGACGCCCTGACATCAAACCAGTTTTTCATCTGCTTTAAAGTTTTGTGTCTTTCTGATCCGCTTCGGTCCCGGGCCCTGCTCCGTTCAGGTTCCTCTGACGGACGTGAGCAGCGTCGGCTTGAAATGGTTTCTCCTTGATTTTCAGACGATTTAGTTTCAGAGAAAAACATCTGAGTTCAATCAAAACCTGAACCAGAATCTGGATCAATGTGGTCCGCCTCAGTCTGACTCTGAGGGAGGGCTTCCATTAGAGAATCATAGAAGTCCTGGTTTAGACCTGGTTTAGACCTGGTTTAGATCTGGTTTAGACCTGGATTAGACCTGGATTAGACCTGGTTTAGACCTGGATTAGACCTGGATTAGATCTGGTTTAGTCCTGGATTAGATCTGGTTTAGACCTGGATTAGACCTGGTTTAGTCCTGGTTTAGATCTGGTTTAGACCTGGTTTAGACCTGGTTTAGTCCTGGATTAGACCTGGTTTAGACCTGGATTAGACCTGGTTTAGTCCTGGTTTAGACCTGGTTTAGATCTGGTTTAGTCCTGGATTAGACCTGGTTTAGACCTGGTTTAGTCCTGGATTAGATCTGGTTTAGACCTGGATTAGACCTGGTTTAGTCCTGGTTTAGATCTGGTTTAGACCTGGTTTAGTCCTGGATTAGACCTGGTTTAGACCTGGATTAGACCTGGTTTAGTCCTGGATTAGACCTGGTTTAGATCTGGTTTAGACCTGGTTTAGACCTGGTTTAGTCCTGGATTAGACCTGGTTTAGTCCTGGATTAGACCTGGATTAGACCTGGTTTAGTCCTGGATTAGACCTGGATTAGACCTGGTTTAGTCCTGGATTAGACCTGGATTAGACCTGGTTTAGTCCTGGTTTAGACCTGGTTTAGTCCTGGTTTAGACCTGGTTTAGTCCTGGTTTAGTCCTGGTTTAGACCTGGTTTAGACCTGGTTTAGTCCTGGTTTAGTCCTGGTTTAGTCCTGGTTTAGACCTGGTTTAGTCCTGGTTCAGTCCTGGATTAGACCTGGATTAGACCTGGTTTAGATC
Organism: Rhyacichthys aspro; assembly: GCA_036850595.1. Taxonomy (NCBI): domain Eukaryota; kingdom Metazoa; phylum Chordata; class Actinopteri; order Gobiiformes; family Rhyacichthyidae; genus Rhyacichthys; species Rhyacichthys aspro. The sequence continues at coordinate 773,293 of CM072164.1, read as the reverse complement.
TGGTTTAGTCCTGGATTAGACCTGGTTTAGACCTGGTTTAGTCCTGGTTTAGTCCTGGTTTAGTCCTGGTTTAGTCCTGGTTCAGTCCTGGTTCAGTCCTGGTTTAGTCCTGGATTAGATCTGGTTTAGATCTGGTTCAGTCCTGGTTTAGTCCTGGTTTAGTCCTGGTTTAGACCTTGTTCAGTCCTGGTTTAGTCCTGGATTAGACCTGGTTTAGTCCTGGTTCAGTCCTGGTTTAGTCCTGGTTTAGATCTGGTTTAGACCTGGTTTAGACCTGGTTTAGACCTGGTTTAGTCCTGGTTTAGACCTGGTTCAGTCCTGGTTTAGACCTGGTTTAATGTGTGTCTCCTGTAACACTACTGCCCCCTGCTGGTTGACTTGGTGAAGGTGAAGAAATTGTGAAACTACACATATTTTGTAAAACCTCAGTCTAAAGTCCCTCCCTGTGAACTGTCGCCCCCTGCAGGCGGCCCCGGGAGCTTCATGTACATGCAGCTGAGTGACCCCGACCCCGTGAACAAAGGAGCTGACGAAGAGGAGGACGAGGAGCGCGTGGCGAGCCTGGTGAGCCTCCCGGTGACGGCGGCGGACTCCGACCTGTGCCTGTCCTTCTGGTACCACATGTTCGGGGAGCGCTCGGGGGCCCTCCGGATCCGGCAGCGCAGCGGGGCCGAGGACGGGGGCCTGCTGCTGTGGATGGTGAGCGGGCACCAGGGCAGCCGCTGGAGAGAGGGGCGCGTGGTCCTGCCCCATGTCACCGGACAGTATCAGGTAAGGGGACAGTATCAGGGAACGGGACAGTATCAGAGAACGGGACGGTATCAGAGAACGGGACGGTATCAGGGAACGGGACGGTATCAGGGAACGGGACGGTATCAGAGAATGGGACAGTATCAGAGAGCGGGACGGTATCAGGGAACGGGACGGTATCAGGGAACGGGACGGTATCAGAGAACGGGACAGTATCAGGGAACGGGACGGTATCAGGGAACGGGACAGTATCAGAGAATGGGACAGTATCAGGTAAGGGGAGGTTTATTTCAGGTTTATTTCAGGTTTATCTCAGGTTTATCTCAGGTTTATTTCAGGTTTATCTCAGGTTTATTTCAGGTTTATCTCAGGTTTATTTCAGGTTTATTTCAGGTTTATCTCAGGTTTATCTCAGGTTTATTTCAGGTTTATCTCAGGTTTATCTCAGGTTTATTTCAGGTTTATTTCAGGTTTATCTCAGGTTTATCTCAGGTTTATTTCAGGTTTATCTCAGGTTTATCTCAGGTTTATCTCAGGTTTATTTCAGGTTTATTTCAGGTTTATTTCAGGTTTATCTCAGGTTTATCTCAGGTTTGTTCAGTTTCTTGTGTGTTTTTCAGGTGATCGTGGAGGGAGTCGCTGACAGACGCAGCACTGGACACATCGCCGTCGACAACATTCAGATCCTGGACGGACTCAACATGGACGACTGTAAAGGTGGGACTCTGTCATTATTTAATCAGACTAGTCCGGACTAGTCTAGACTAGTCTGGACTAGAGACTAGAGTCTAACAGAGTCTTGTTCTGTCCAGATCCAGAGAGTCCCACGTCACCTCCAACAGAGATACTCATACTGCGTACGTACTGCACACTTTCATTAGACCAGGCTAGACCTGACCTAGACCAGGCCGGATCTGACCTAGACCAGGCCGGATCTGACCTAGACCAGGCCGGATCTGACCTAGACCAGGCCGGATCTGACCTAGACCAGGCCGGATCTGACCTAGACCAGTGTACCATACATTGTAATATATACAAGGGAACAGAAATAACATCTAAACCAGCCCAAGTCCAGTCTTAGACCAGGTCCAGACTCATGGAGACACAGTTAGTCCAGTCTTAGACCAGGTCCAGACTCTTGGAGACAGAGTTAGTCCAGTCTTAGACCAGGTCCAGACTCTTGGAGACAGAGTTAGTCCAGTCTTAGACCAGGTCCAGACTCACGGAGACAGAGTTAGTCCAGTCTTAGACCAGGTCCAGACTCACGGAGACAGAGTTAGTCCAGTCTTAGACCAGGTCCAGACTCACGGAGACAGAGTTAGTCCAGTCTTAGACCAGGTCCAGACTCTTGGAGACAGAGTTAGTCCAGTTCTAGACCAGGTCCAGACTCTTGGAGACAGAGTTAGTCCAGTCTTAGACCAGGTCCAGACTCTTGGAGACAGAGTTAGTCCAGTTCTAGACCAGGTCCAGACTCAGGAGACAGAGTTAGTCCAGTTCTAGACCAGGTCCAGACTCTTGGAGACAGAGTTAGTCCAGTCTTAGACCAGGTCCAGACTCAGGAGACAGAGTTAGTCCAGTCTAGACCAGGTCCAGACTCTTGGAGGCAGAGTTAGTCCAGTCTTAGACCAGGTCCAGACTCTTGGAGACAGAGTTAGTCCAGTCTTAGACCAGGTCCAGACTCTTGGAGACAGAGTTAGTCCAGTTCTAGACCAGGTCCAGACTCTTGGAGGCAGAGTTAGTCCAGTCTTAGACCAGGTCCAGACTCAGGAGACAGAGTTAGTCCAGTCTTAGACCAGGTCCAGACTCTTGGAGACAGAGTTAGTCCGGTCTTAGACCAGGTCCAGACTCAGGAGACAGAGTTAGTCCAGTCTTAGACCAGGTCCAGACTCTTGGAGACAGAGTTAGTCCAGTCTTAGACCAGGTCCAGACTCTTGGAGACAGAGTTAGTCCAGTCTAGACCAGGTCCAGACTCCTGGAGGTCAGTATTTGGTGAAGGAGGCAGAGTTAGAGGCAGATTGTTAATTGAATATAAAACGACTGAGGTTTTCGTCCGAGCCAGAGAACAGACACATATGCCAGTTGTGGTCTTGGTTGGTCCTGACTCAGACAAGACCAAGTAAAGAGGAGTCTGAGACACGACCCTGACTTTTACATCTGTGTGTATCTAATGTCCAGTCCTCATACATCACTAGTGAACAGTTTTACAGGATTCTTTTGGACTAAATGTTCCTTGGACTTCTGTAATCGACTTGTGTCTGTTGCAGCGATGGACTCGAGTGAGACCAGTGAGTTGGGCAGTCCAGGAAACATGCTGAAGACCCTGGACCCCATCCTCATCACCATCATCGCGATGTCGGCGCTGGGCGTGTTCCTGGGGGCCATCTGCGGCGTGGTGCTGTACTGCGCCTGCTCCCAGGGCAGCATGACGGACAGGAACTTATCCGCTCTGGAGAACTATAACTTTGAGCTGGTGGACGGCGTCAAGCTAAAGAAAGACAAGATGAACGGACAGACGAACTACTCGGAGGCGTGAGGCCGACGCAGACAGAGCCGGGACGCTCTGCTCGGATACAATCAGCGATAGGACTGAGGCCGCGGCGGACGGCGGGGAGCTGACGGTGAGCCGGTTAAACTCAGGAGCGGCAGTGAAGGACCTGCAGGGGGCACTGTGTATAAAGAATCTGTATAGCAAAAAAAGAAGAAAACTAAGGAGTCTATTTGTTTTTCGGCGTGCTTCGTTGAGTTCCTGTAATCACATGCTGGTGTTGAGACCAATTCAGAGGAAAGTATTGTTTGTGAACTTTTAAAGAGCGAACACCTTTTTGTTTTTCTCGTCTTGTTTCAGATGTCATTGTTTCGCCGCAGGAAGGAGCGCAGGAGCTGTTTCTGATCCGTGAAGCTGTATGCGTTTATGGCCGAGCGAGAACATGTTACATACATGTTCATGAGAGTGTGTGAAGTGTCGTTTACGCTGCAGCGGTTTCCTGAAAACAGCAAACTTCTGTTGCATTTTCAGCCGATGGTTTACACAACACAGCATTTCTGAATGCTAACAACATGCTAACGTGAAGATGCCAAGTGTGTTGCATTTTGAGCTGTTGTTTGAACAGGAATAGCATTTTAGGAAGCTAACAAAATGCTAACTTTTGAAAATGTTTGCTGCATTTTGATCATTAAGTTGCACAAGATAAGCTTTTAGAGATGCTCACAAAATGCTAATGTCCTAAACTGGAAAAATGTTTTGGACATTTGTTTGAATGAGAACAGGATTATAGGATGCAAAAAACTAAATGCTAACGTTTTAAAAAGGCAGAAGTGTGCTGCATTTTGGACATTAGGACACACGTGTTTACCCAAACATTAGAGATGCTAACATCCTACAGACATGTTAGCATTTGTTAGCACCACAACAAAAACCACACCCTCTCTGTGTGTGTTTACCGTTTGGTTCTGTCCTGTCTTCAGACTCCACTGTTTTCTGTTGTGTTCTGTTCCAAAACGCAACAGAAATACTTTCCTGTTTTCGTACAAACCGCTGCGGCGTAAACGACCCTCGAGTGTGTAACGGGACCGTCCCGACTCACGGTGTCTAGTTCCGACAGTGCCTTTATTTTTCTCGACTTTTCTGTTGCCTTGTTTTATGCTGGTCGTTATTCATCAGCTGAGGTCACATTCAGGGCTCCTACATTTACGTCCACTCAGTTAGCATCGTACTGACTTTTACTGGTTCACATTAGACCCCTCTCTTCTGACTCACCTTTAGGTCACTTCTTTCACTACAAAATATGTCCATATCATTATTTACCACTTTCAAGACTGATTGTAAAGGGGCTGTTTGTAGTTTATAATTGTTCTCTTTGAAATTAGCAGCATTATTCTCAACAAATACCCCAAACTAGAATTTTAAAATTAGGCGTAACATACCACATACAATTACACAACACTTTTTTCTCAATGCTCTACAGCTAATGTTTTATTGTTTTCCTGTAACATTGAGCTGCCCCATTTATGCTCCAGCCATCTCCATCCGATTAAACCCTGGTTAACTTCCTTTTGTGAGATAAAAACAGGGGGCAGGCTATTGTTATTTAGGGTTCTGTAGACTTCTAGGTTGACTCTTGGAGGATATTAGCCCATCTGTCCAAATTCTATCTTATTTTTTACAAAGAATGAGTCAGTTCTCTGTGTATTCTGTTCGATGTCGAGGAGGCAGCAGGAACGTACGCAGAATAAACTGTCAGAGGCAGTTTATTCTGCGTACGTTTCTGCTGGATAGACATACAACCAATCAGAGAACTGAAGCACTGCATAAAGCCCGCCCCTTTTTAGATAAACATTCCCTGTCTGTAGTATTTTGTGCTGCTGTAGGAGCCCTGTTTGTTTCATGGCACATGCATCATATTGTATATAAGTTTAATATATTGGAGCGTCTTTTTCTATTGACACCAGTGCAGCAGTATCCTTTCTGTCTTCAGTTCAGATTATGTACAGAAAATATCAGATGTTATTGTAAAATGTGTCAAGTTCTGTTTGTGATAATGGGAATTATTTGAGATTTATGAATGTCCCGAATATGGGAGTAGAGTTTTTACAGGGTCTTTTTGTATTCACTGCAGTTTAAAAAAAAATCATGTGTAATGTTTGCCATGACAATGTTAAACGCTCACTTTTTAAATGTTGACTATCAGAGGAGGAGCAAACGTTAAGCTACTGTGGCTTCGACGTAATGAATTATACAGAAAAGCAGTCTAACAAAACCAAAAGGGCTTAAAGTAAAGGTTTTCTGAGTTGGTTTTATGTGGTCGTGCTAAAATACAGTGCTAGCTAAAGTCACAGTGGCAGCTAACAAGTGTTCAGGCTAAATCAGAGTTACGTAAACACAAAATGATATCTGTAGGCAACATGAAGCTGTTGAGAGAGCATTTTTATCTGTGAAGCAGACATTTTCTAAGCATCTATGTATGTTTTCAATAAATGAGCTAAAAGTTAAGAGTTAAAAGTTCACTAAATTATCTACTTGACACAACTTGGGGTCTTTAATTCTGCTCCAATCTGTTGCTGCTGTGTTTAGCATTTATCAGAAGTTATAGCCTTTTCTCATTTTTGCAAAACCTTCAGCCACATGTGTGTTAATGTCTTTTCATATAATGTCTATGTCCATTGTGGCCCTGTGTATTTTATCTTAATGTAGCTTTAGCTGCTTTTTAGTGACATGTGCTAATCTCAATCTTTAATGAGGAAGCACAGGTCCAAAAATGCAGTTTGAAACCAGTGTCGGTGAGGTAAAAAAATGACAGAAAATTCCTCAATAAACCAGCCAGAGCCACTTTTTTAATAAACGCCCGCGTTCAGATAATAGGAACTCTTTAAGTTCTTTACTAAACTTCAGAAAAACTGCCTAACGTCCAGATTGTTGGGAATTCCTCTCCAGACGCTCACACAGAGATCCGTCAGAGCTCTCAATTAACCGTAGCTGATTAGCTCACTCGTTAGAGCGCTAGACCTAGAAGTGGTGGACTGGGAATCGAGGCTGAAGTGCAAAACCCGAGGGTTGCCAGATTCAAATAAACAGTTACCAGAACTCACCAGATCAAAATAACAGAGGTCCCGGATCCTGTCCCGGCAACATCTGGCTCAAATCAAGCCCTGTGACTTGTAGCTTGTAGACTTTAGCTGCTGTCGCCTAAAGGCTCGTATAAACAGCTAAATATTTGACCATTCAGCTCATAAACAATAAAAGAGTCCATACCCAGAGTCTGCAAGGCTCGGGATGTTTTCTAAAACACAAAATGGCTGCTTCACAGATGCTCAGTCTGCTCGAGTAGGACTACTTTGTGTGACCGTTCTTAAAAACTTTTCAAGGTCCTTTTCAGAACAATAGATGGTTTTATTCTTAAGTGTCTCAGTTTTTAGCAGTGCACATTTGTCTTACAGTAATTCCACTTCAGTAGATTCCCAAATGATCATAAGGCACTGAATATTTACACAGACTCTGTTAGAATCTTATCTTTATTTTGGCTTTTGAACAAACTTTAGCCTTGTATCTTCTAAACTCCCTTCTCTTGTGTCCGCTGTGATTGTTGATCAATTTAAACTCTATCTTGTCCCTCTAATGTAAACGAATGTTGAACTACAGATGGATCTGGGTCTGTTTACTGATGCATTTACCTCATTTTCACTGCACTCATAAAAATCCCACATATTCTTCTTGTCTTCTCCCTTTACGTGTGAAAGGATGCTGCAGCACTAACCACGAGTGAAAACTATGTTGCACTGATCTATATTTAAAAAGTCTATGTGTTTTATGATTTATATAAAAAGAGGAAGTGGACGGAGACGACAGTGTTATTGTTGATTTATTAAAGTTTCAGATGAAATGGTCTAATTCTGAAATGTACATTTGACAGAGCTGTTTTTCATTCTCGAAAAGCGTTTGATTCGTTCGGTATAATATCAGCTGGTGTTTTTTGTCGCTGATGTTTCGTTGTTTGTGTTTTCACTGATGTTCCTGTAGTTTTGCTGTGTCCGATCGGAGATGTGTGTAAACGGAGGAGCAGTGAGGCCTTATGTGACTGGAGTATTGTTTTTCTCAGACTCATCCGTCTCTGTTCGTCGCAGACTCTCATCACTGACTTTACATTCCAAAGAATTGGAGGAAATAAATGTTTTAATTAAACCCTGTCTCTGCTGTGTTTTTATCATAAATGCCAGGGTTGAACTGAGACATAAACCATGAATTATTGATGCCATAATAAACCCAGTGCATGATACAACCATAACAAAATGCAGCTACCAACACAGATGTACAGTACTGTCTATGTGCAGCTGAAATAGACTGAAATTGAAGGTGTGACCTCACAGACAGAACATTTCTAAATGAGAAAAAGAAAGAAAGAAAGAAAGAAAGAAAATTTGCCAATTTAAAACGAGCTCTTCTCTGCAATCCAAGAACATATTTAAAATCAATTCAGTTTTATTTATACAGCCCAGTGTCACAAGAACAGTTGCCTCAAAGGGCTTCACAAAGAAAAGGCAACAAATATAGAAACAGGCTGTACACAACCCTCCATCAGGATCAGAGGAAAAACTAAAAAAAACCTCAAAACTAAAAAAAAAAACTCAATTCAGTAAAGATAACTGCAAGGCTGCTGAAGGTGAGTGCTGGGGTTAAGACCACAGACAACATGGAGAGTGGACCCAATGGAGCTGAAATGACTTCATCCAAAACTCAGAGCTCAGCAGGGTGTGCAGTGTCACTCTTTGACCACAGGGTGTCAGTGTTCTCCTTATAAACCATTGACAATCAGTCAATCAGTGTGTGAGAGTCTTTAGAGGCAACAATAACAAAGAATTCCTTGGAAAAAAACGACTATAAACTTCTTCAAATATCTTTATATATCTTATTTTTTTACTTATTTTTATATTTTATATTTATAGTACTCAAGTAAAGTTAATGTGTGTGGAATATTTTTGGGAAATGGACTCATATACACTCAAAGTCTTTAGCTGTTTTTGGTAATATCTGACGACAAAAGGACAGATTTCAGTTCCACTCGTCCCTGTTTTAGATCATGTGAAGAGCTACGGCAGCCCCGCAGGGACATACCGATGTCTGTTAACAGACCCGTGGGAAAAAAAACAGTTTCATTTGTAAATGTCCTAAACCTTCTACAAGAATGTGCTCAAGAAGAAACACAAGTATGTTTCTCCTCCAGTTTACACTTCACTGATGAAACTACAGCCTGCTTTAAATGAAATTGTCGTCTATTGGTTAAAGTAGAAGTGCATTTCACTTTAATTTCTCTTTATTGTCATCATAAAAATGTGTTAAAGTCTCACTGAGTCATACACAGACAAAAAGTATGTATTTTAATCTCAAACTGAGGAGTGTCCAGAGCTGACTTCAGTAAAAGCAGCTAAAACTCTTCTGTCTCCTCCTCAGATCATTCCTAAAGCTTCTGCAGGTTTTTCCACTTCAGTCTGAGAGTAATGTGTCTGTAAACCCCGGGGATCATCAGAGACGAGCCGAGGGATGAACGATGGTTAACGCAGAGAGTAATGTCAGCTCTGAGCCTGGGTACTGTGTCATTTGTGGAGCTCCAGCTGTTACGCACTCATCGTACAATTATTCAGAGGCCGACTGTGGGGAGCTGCTCACGGTCGTTTCTGCTTCAGAAAGAAGTCTAAATAAAGCTTTACAAATGTTTATTTATGAGCCATAACCTTCTCATGTGGCTTGTTGAGCTAAAAGAAGACAAAAGTATTATCTTGAGTCATGGCAGATAATAGTTTTTAATAATTTGAGGAGACATTAAATAACCATCACTGTGCTACATATGAATGAGGAGAAGTAAGTTTATCAAGTAAGTAGCTCAATGAATCTTCTGAATACTGGTTTGATTGTAATAAACTTTTGTAAGACTGCATGCTGTTGCTACATGTTTTTGTCAAACAGTGGCCTGGGTGTTAATAAAGAGCAGAGGTGACGCTCCTTTCACTTCTTGTTGTTTGTGGCCTGTGCCCACATCCTCCAGAAGTGAGCCTGGGTTCGCAGCTCACTCTGTTGTGGCTCAGTGTGGTCTCAGTGTGAGCTCCCTTTGCGCTCCAGTGTTATACCCAGATCTGCATGCCTGCTTAGAACAACCAAGAGTGAACTCAATCATTCAGTTTTATCAAAATTTAGCTTGAACTGTGTAATATAACAAATGTGATTTAAAAACGAGTTCCTTTTTTTGACCCACGCGATTCATTTCAACTTTATTTCGAACTTGTGTTCCAATTAAAAAATATTTAAAAAAATTAAAAAGACATTTTAAAAAGAGAGCTGTACCAGTGTCTCCACAACTTGGACCGGTGGCCTATTGCACTAAACCTGAGATTTGTAACAACATCACCACATTAGATAGATAAATCTGTACATAAGCAAAAGATTTGCTGTATTTATTTGTCCTAGTTTAACAGCTTTGATACATTCAGTGCTACTTCTGGCTGTAATAAAGAGGGAACATTAGTCCAAAGCCTTTGAGAACAAAACAGCCCCTGTTAAAAGGCTATTGGCCTTTTTTCAGCATTGAGCTTTACAGGACACACTTGTAAAGGATAACAAATAAGATGAAAAAATAGATTTATATTGTTATTCTTACTAATATTTCGTATATCGTTTTTTATTTTAGCTATGATTTGCCTAACTCTAAATCACTAATACCTGCTCGTTTGTTTTTACCTTGAGCTAGAACTCGGCATTACATGGTACTTCCGGTTTGGGCGGGGCCTAATGGCAGCTTTGTGGTTGGTGTTTCCGGTTTGGGCGGGGCTTAACTCCGAACAAGAGGTTTGTAGAAAAAACGCCTCAGCTGCTCATTAGCGCTAGCACTGCAGCGAAGACCTGCTTTAAACCACAGGAAACACACTTTAACACATTATTCTTACTCTATATTTCATTTTTATTGAACATACCCGTGTAGAGCTTTAACTGGAATCGTTACGTCTTCTTTTTTACGTGGTTGCGTTACTTTTTTACTGAAAAATCAGCGACAAACACAGCTCAGACTTTTAACAACCGTTGGACTTTTTTTTGTCAATCTACAGAAACAAATGTTGGTGTGAAACAAAGAAAACGACAAAAGGTAAGTGTCATTCTTAAAGCCGCTTTTTGTCAGATTTAAGTAATTGGTTAAAGGCGACAGAAAACAAAAAAGAACAGAAGAGGAATGTGTGTCCTCGGGCAAACTTTGGGTGTGGGTAAAGCTAACGGGCTAAAAAACTCAAATTTCTCTTATATTTATAACTTAAATGTCATCAAGAGGACTATCTCAATGGGTTGTGCCATTGAAATGAATCTTTTAAAGTTACATTTTGGGGCTTTGTAGGAAAAGTAGGCCATGGGACTGACCCAGAGCAACTCTTTTTTTTGATGAAAAAGTGCTATTTTCCTGAATTAGCTCGACAAATAATTCAGGCTACTACTTTTCTTAGATTATTTTAGATCATTTTATATGGATTTAAGTCAGTCTTTTGAGTATTTACGGTTTGTGGTTTGGCTTTTTGATTGGTGGCTAGTTGTGGTCTGAGTTGTGATTAAAGAGCCATTGTGCTTTTCCAGATGCTGTAAAGTCTCTTAAACTGTCTGCATATTTCTTTACACGTGAGATAGTTTTATTTCTGTGTAAATGTTTTGATATTTAATTGAATAAATCACTGATTACTGTGTAACACTGCGCTGCATTTAAAGGGTTACACCTGGAATAATCAGAACTAAATCAGGAAAACAAATTAACATACTGTATTTTTGTCATAATTTTTCTCTTTTCATTCAAACCTGTTTTTATCCCCATTCAGGTCTTTTTTTTGGTAATTTACCTCATGGTTTTGTTCCCTTTGAGTCTTTTTGTGATCAGATGTGAATGTACTGCCACAAACCTCTGTCTTAATTTTTTACTAACCTATATAAAGTCCTCGGGGACCCACCTTTTGACCCCATCCCAGTGTTTGTGAACCACTGCTATAGGCTTCTTATAATTTTGACTTTTTAAAACCATAATAATAACCAAAACATAAAAGTGGTCCATAAAAGTAGAGTTTTTGGTTAAATATAGATGTGGTGACCTTAATAAAGCTGCAAAGGTAGACACAAAGAGAGAAGGACTGGTATTCACAATTAAAGGTCATAATACTGGAAAATATTCCTTTAAACAGGGAATTATTTGAATATAAATCAATTTCAGCCAGTGTCAAAGCCACTAAAAGCCATTTGTCCAAAACCAAGCTTTGTCCAAATGTTACTGGTTTTACCATCTGTCTGAAAGCTGTCTCAGAGTCTCAGACGGAAGCCTATAGAGGCCATACATTCATTTTATTTACATCTTTTTAGGTGTGATGGCTGTTCAAAAATAGTGTTACATGAAGACTAAAAATATATAAATGTGGAGATGTTTGAAGTTTTAAATTTAGAATATTCTAATTTTAACATATTATGGAAGAAGGAGTGGAATTAACTGGTCATAATGGGAAACAACACTGTGGCTGTTTTATTTATAAAACATTAAAATGCATGGATCTGGTTTAATTCTATGTTAAGTCTGTTTTTGACCTGCTCAGTTTAGTCCTGGTTTAGTCTTAGTATGGTCTAGTTCTAATTCTAGTGTAGGTTAAGTTTGGTCTTGGTTTGGTCTCAGGTTTAGTCCTGGTCTAGTTTTAGGTTTCCACTTCAATTGAACCGTTTTAAACAATAAGTTCTGGTTGAATCCAAGTCTTATCCCAGTTTTATTTCTCTTTTTCTTCGCTGATTTAGCCATGATTTTAGAACCATATGGTTTCGTCCTAGTTTAGTTTTATTTCTGTGTCATTTTGGGTGAGTTTTTTCAACTTATGGATTCACAAACTTTAGGAGTTCCACAGGACTGCAGCTTTGGACCCTATTCATTCACAAAAAAAAAAAAGCTGAGAGTTTACAAAAACAAAAAATGTAAATATGTGAGTTTTAAATGTGACGTGAAGAGGTTTTGTCGTTAGGAAACAGAAAACCTATAATCTAACTCTGTAAACCAACATCATTCATTTGAGAGCACAGACCACATCTGGACTCGGTCTGGTCTAACGGCCTCGTGGACTGTAAACTGTGGTCAGAACTCGGTCCAGACCATCTTAAACCGGGCCGGAGCGGTGAACCAGAGCGAGCGGCGTCGTGCTGAGCCTTGTCCTCGGTGTGATTCAGGCCTGGAGAGTGTGGGGTATGTCAGACGAACAAGACCAGTCACGTCAGGAGCCTCAGGGAACGGTTTTAAACAGAAAACAGTGTTTGAGCTGCTGATATCTGTATTTACTGCTGTGGGTTAGCATTAGCATGGGTTAGCTCTAGAGTTAGCCTCAAGTTTACTTCTGGTTTAGTCTGGAGTGTTTAGTTCTAGGCTTTAATACTTAGTTTGGTGTAAGGTCTTGATTGGTCTTTTGTTGTTCTGGTTTAGTCCTGTATATGGTCTTTTAAATAGGAACTAAAAAGCACATGGATCATTTGCATAAATAAACAAAAATACAGCCACTATTAGACATGCTATTGTTTTGTTTTTTAGAAGTATGTTACAGATGCCAGTTTTGAACAGGTTTTAGATGGTTTTCAACAGGTTCTAGATACATTTCTACAGGGTACATTTAAATTTGAACAGGTTTTAGATAGACTTGAACAAGTTTTAGTAGAATTTAAACAGGTCTGTGAGGGATTTGAACAGATTTTGGTTGGATTTGATCAAGTTTAGTCCTGGATTGCTCCTGGTTTATTCATAGATTTAGATCTGGTTCAGTTTGTTGCTGTGGTTTTGCCCTTTTTTAACCTTTTGGTAAATTCTGATTCATTAAGTTCAGTCCTTGGTCTAGTTTTGGACTAGTCCTTGTTTGGTGCTGGGTTTAGTCTTGGTTTTAGCTCTGTGCTGTGTTTTGCTGAGTCATGATTTGTCACATCTGAATCATGACAGCGTTGGGCGGTGGTCCAGCTGAACTAAAGTCCAGACTGACTCACGCTGCTCTGTTCCCTTTAGCTTCTGCTCTTCAAACATCACACTGTAACTGAGACCGGCCTAGTCCCGGGTCTACGGCTCTGAGACCGGCCCGGTCCCGGGTCTACGGCTCTGAGACCGGCCCGGTCCCGGGTCTACGGCTCTGAGACCGGCCCGGTCCCGGGTCTATGGCTCTGGGTCTGGTCTGGATTAGCTCTGAATTTTGTCATTAAGATGTGTCTGTGGGAGAGGACTGGGACTGGACTAAACCCTCGCACTAAATCTGGACCAGACAACTACTGTTTACTGTACTTGTAAAGTCCTAATTTAGACCTGGTTTAATCTGGTCTTGGTCCTGGGTTTAGTGTATATTTACTAACCACTGTTGGGCCTTGTTTAGACCTGGTTTAGTCCTGGTTTGGCCCTTTTTTAGACCTGGTGTAGTCCTGGTTTGGCCCTTGTTTAGACCTGGTTTAGTCCTGGTTTGGCCCTTGTTTAGACCTGGTTTAGACCTGGTTTAGACCTGGTTTAGTCCTGGTTTGGCCCTTGTTTAGACCTGGTTTAGTCCTGGTTTAGTCCTGGTTTGGCCCTTGTTTAGACCTGGTTTAGTCCTGGTTTAGACCTGGTTTGGCCCTTGTTTAGACCTGGTTTAGACCTGGTTTAGTCCTGGTTTGGCCCTTGTTTAGACCTAGTTTAGTCCTGGTTTGGCCCTTGTTTAGACCTGGTTTAGACCTGGTTTAGTCCTGGTTTGGCCCTTGTTTAGACCTGGTTTAGTCCTGGTTTAGTCCTGGTTTGGCCCTTGTTTAGACCTGGTTTAGTCCTGGTTTAGACCTGGTTTGGCCCTTGTTTAGACCTGGTTTAGACCTGGTTTAGTCCTGGTTTGGCCCTTGTTTAGACCTAGTTTAGTCCTGGTTTGGCCCTTGTTTAGACCTGGTTTAGTCCCGGTTTAGTCCTGGTTTGGCCCTTGTTTAGACCTGGTTTAGACCTGGTTTGGCCCTTGTTTAGACCTGGTTTAGTCCTGGTTTAGACTTGGTTTGGCCCTTGTTTAGACCTGGTTTAGACCTGGTTTAGACCTGGTTTGGCCCTTGTTTAGACCTGTTTTAGTCCTGGTTTGGCCCTTGTTTAGACCTGGTTTAGACCTGGTTTGGCCCTTGTTTAGACCTGCTTTTAAGGCACTGTGGTCGTTTGTTAAATATCTTTTTCAATGATCAGGGCTTGATTTGAAATGCGTTCCAATTATTATTGGTCCCAGTCTGACGGCGTGAGCTCAGAGAGAGTAAGCGGTGCATTTACGTCATGCTTTTCTTGGACACGGTCTGGAGTGTGTTAAAGAGGAATGTGTTATCTCATCTCTCAGAGGAGACTAGTCTCAGCGCCTGACACACAAACCCAGAACGGACACATATTTCTACAGGTTCCTCAGGGTCTGGCCCAGAGTCTCAGACTCAGGGACGAGATGGAGTAAAACACTGGGGTCATGTTTAAAATAGGCTCCTAGTGTTGGGCTTTGGGGTTCTTTATCATAGTACAACAAAATCTGCATGTTTTTATTGATTACAGGTTCAGCAGCTCCGTCATTGTCTGATCTTATTATAATAAAGGAATATCACGTATTAGTGGTTTCAATATCGATTATCACAGCGTCTTACAAACAAGCTGAGAGGATTGAAAGTAAAGGTGTTTTTACCATCCCTCCGTCCTGCTGCCAGACGACCCATCCCCCTTCACTCCTAACTCCACACTGCTCCACCTGTTGTTAAAAGTCACGCTCCATTCTCAGGCCATTAGTTTCCCCAAACAACTCCTGCAGCCATTTCCTTCATCAAACCACCCACTCCCACTGTAACGGCCTGGTGACGGATCAGGATACCACCCACTCCCACTGTAACGGCCTGGTGACGGATCAGGGCACCACCCACTCCCACTGTAAAGGCCTGGTGACGGATCAGGATACCACCCACTCCCACTGTAAAGGCCTGGTGACGGATCAGGATACCACCCACTCCCACTGTAACGGCCTGGTGACGGATCAGGATACCACCCACTCCCACTGTAACGGCCTGGTGACGGATCAGGGCACCACCCACTCCCACTGTAACGGCCTGGTGACGGATCAGGGCACCACCCACTCCCACTGTAAAGGCCTGGTGACGGATCAGGAACCACCCACTCCCACTGTAAAGGCCTGGTGACGGATCAGGGCACCACCCACTCCCACTGTAAAAGCCTGGTGACGGATCAGGAACCACCCACTCCCGCTGTAACGGTGACGGATCAGGATACCACCCACTCCCACTGTAACGGTGACGGATCAGGATACCACCCACTCCCACTGTAACGGTGACGGATCAGGATACCACCCACTCCCGCTGTAACGGCCTGGTGACGGATCAGGAACCACCCACTCCCACTGTAACGGCCTGGTGACGGATCAGGATACCACCCACTCCCACTGTAAAGGCCTGGTGACGGATCAGGGCACCACCCACTCCCACTGTAACGGTGACGGATCAGGATACCACCCACTCCCACTGTAAAGGCCTGGTGACGGATCAGGATACCACCCACTCCCACTGTAACGGTGTTGGATCAGGAACCACCCACTGTAACGGTGACGGATCAGGAACCACCCACTCCCACTGTAACGGTGACGGATCAGGAACCACCCACTCCCACTGTAACGGTGACGGATCAGGATACCTCCCACTCCCACTGTAACGGTGACGGATCAGGATACCACCCACTCCCGCTGTAAAGGCCTGGTGACGGATCAGGACACCACCCACTCCCGCTGTAACGGTGACGGATCAGGATACCACCCACTCCCACTGTAACGGTGACGGATCAGGACACCACCCACTCCCACTGTAACGGTGACGGATCAGGATACCACCCACTCCCACTGTAACGGTGACGGATCAGGAACCACCCACTCCCACTGTAACGGTGACGGATCAGGATACCTCCCACTCCCACTGTAACGGTGACGGATCAGGAACCACCCACTCCCACTGTAACGGTGACGGATCAGGATACCTCCCACTCCCACTGTAACGGTGACGGATCAGGATACCTCCCACTCCCACTGTAACGGTGACGGATCAGGATACCTCCCACTCCCACTGTAACGGTGACGGATCAGGATACCACCCACTCCCACTGTAAAGACCTGGTGACGGATCAGGGCACCACCCACTCCCACTGTAACGGTGACGGATCAGGATACCACCCACTCCCACTGTAACGGTGACGGATCAGGGCACCACCCACTCCCACTGTAACGGTGACGGATCAGGACACCACCCACTCCCACTGTAACGGTGACGGATCAGGCACAACACAAAGCCGTTTATAAAACCTGACACAGTTAGCCACTAAAGGAGAAATTCCCAAAAAGTTTGAACAACAACAACAAGACCTAAAGACGTCACCTAGACTTTATTATCAAGGATTTTAATAGAGTTTTTAGCCTGAACAGGAGCTTTGTCCAATCACAGCTCGCTTCAG